>VWZD01006804.1:1018133-1066985 GCA_013396695.1 Sakesphorus luctuosus | reverse complement strand
AAGAAAAAACCCACAACACTAAGGCCTGCATAGATGGAAAGTCAAGGAGTCAAGGAACACTCCAGAACTATCTATCTGCTTGCTAGTCACTACTCACAGCTCCAGAATATTCACAATATATCCTGTGCCCAAATAACTGGTCAAAAAGCAATAGTTAATAACACAGATAAGCAAGAGTTATATTTGACATTATAAGGAACAATAAATTAAAAGGATTACAGGAAAATAGTTTAAGAAGTCTAGCTCAACTGGTATTATTGCTCATGGAAGAGCAACACACATAAAATAAAAAATTCATAATTCTCTTATCTGTAAAGGTCCACTGAGAAATTCAAGTTCCATTGACTTCAGATCTTAGTTTTCCTGAGTACACAGAAATTTAATGAAATACTTGCCTGCACATTTCTATGACTGAAGTGACACTTCCCATGCTAAGCTATTCACCAGCTGGGATTTATTTTTTAGATTTTGTACATACACATTAAAGCAAATGAGAGATTTTGAAGTTAACTGGAATGCTTTGTTACCCAAGATTTCTACTAAAAAAAGTAATTCCTTCAAATGAATCAAATAAGTTTTAAGCAAGATGTTTTTTGACTTGGCTACACATCAAAGCTTCATTTTACACTAAAGCAAATGAAAGCAATGAAGAGAGATTGAATTACTTATTACAACTGACCATACACTTATCACATTGGAATACAAGAAATAAATATATCTAACTTACCTTCAGGTGCATCTGCATCACAGTCTTTAGATACAAATGTCACATTCCTTGCCTGGCCATCAATTGTCTGATTACTCTGCATTATAAATATGAAAAATTAGGCCACCAATGATGTTCTTCCAATGATAGTCCCCAAACCAAATACATTCCCACATAAATTATTAATTTTACAGAAAATGCCTTGACAAACCTCTTAAAATATTCAATAGGATTGTTTCTTGAACAGCATACACAGAGTAAGCTGTAAATGGTAAAATATGAACATTTTTAAAGTATGCTTTCATTTTTAAAAAATATAGCTTGTGTTCTTTTTGAAGATGGATAAAAAACCCCTTCATCTCTGAAATTAAACTTTCTAACTGTCAATAAAATAAATATGAAATTCAACTTTGGTGAGAAAGACACTGTGGAAATGTTAAGCTTCCATAACGACACCAAATACAACTGACTTCCAGTCTAAAGGTTAGATGGTAATATCCAACATACTCAACAGCCAGAGCGGAAGAAGGCAAATTACATTAAAATGTAAAACTTAGAACCCAAATGTACCTGCTTAAGTGTCCCAAATCAACACTTTCAGAAACTACATGAACTCTTTACGTACCACATTTTTGAACAATATGAATACTTTTAGCCGAGTCCAATGCAAATCCTTTCCACTACATTAATTTCTTCATATATTCATACATTGATTCACTTTAAGGGGTGTCCTACCCACTTTGACACTCATGCTTTCCTAAACAGAAAGACCTCCAAAGACATCAACATGTTTTCACCTTCAGACTGAGGAAAATATTCCTTAAAATGTACCAATCACTACAAGCTGGTATTTCTCTGGGTAAGTGTTTCTCTGACAACTTGATTAAGAAAGTTTACCAATATTAAGCAAATTCGGCGTTCACTGTGAACATTCACAAGAAACAGCCAAGTGACTTATCCTTTAGGATAACAACAGTTTATACATCCAGGTAATTTTGATTCATGCAAAGACAAAGATGTGGAGACCACTACTACCTTAAAAAATATGGATCCAAAAGGACTATGATTAGTCACAGGAATCAGGAGTGTAAGTGGAACCAAAAGTGTGAGGACAATTGGAAGACAGAAACAATACGATAAGAACTGAAGACGTAAAATTTCAGTTATTCATTGTACATTTAGAAGTGACCCATCTCCAGGATGTCTTCCAGCTGGCTGTCACCATTACAGCTCACACTGTTCTTCTTTCAAAGAACAGCATTGTACCTTGTTGTACAATTACACGGAGCATACAAAAACCACAGAACAATCAATTGGAACATGACTATTTCAAAATCTGTCTTTCTTTATTCACCTTATTATTTTATTAGTAGGGTTTTCCAAATACAACAATAGCCAGGCCTATGGGCTTTCTCTGATAACATCTATGCTTTTTTCCAGGTCTTATATTACTGTTGTTCTCCATGGACACTCCCTGTAATTTAAGACATTTTTAGCAGAAGTAGTGCCAGAGTAAAACACTAGTTTTCTGTTACCTCATCTAGTCCAAGGCTGAAAGCCAGATCCATCAAGGACAAGCATAAGACAAAAGCAAGTACAGTAACTCAGTGTGTGTGGTTTACAAGCTGACATACTTTGGATAATTAAGAAAATAGCAAGTTATCATAAAAAAGGTTAGGTTACAGCCTGCTACACCTACATAGTTTGCTCCTGCTTATATTCAGAATCAAGAACTTGAAAAAAACCGATGTGAACACTTGGCCATTTAAGGGATACTCCTGGATTCCTGCTGCTGACAGTGGAGACACTCAAGGTCCTGCAATTTTGTTTCACTCCTAGGAATTATTTATGTGATGGCTGAGGAAGGAAAGTGACTGTTGCTGCTCTGGTCTTGAACAAGGGAAGAGTATCAGTGCTGCTCATGGCAAGTACTGGCCTTTTAATTCCTGTCTCAATCAGTCGAGTCTTAAAGGTTCACTACGTACAAACATCAGCAAGCAGTGGTCTTTCTTTTCAACAAATGCAAAATAATCCTTGGCCTTACTGAACAGAAAAAGCAAGTATACTTAAGTATGGGTAAAGTCATGCTTTTGCTACAAAGCTGAGAAGGTGGCCTGGATGTGGACACAACTTTGTGAAAGATTATGAAGAAACTCTTGGCTGATTACCAGATGTTACAAATTGTCTTAAGAGGTGAAACCAAGCTATCCTGGGTGCTTGAAGAGCTATGAAAGCTGACGAAAAGCTCTACACAGGGACTCAGTTGGTAAGGACACTGTAAAAACAAGCTTCCCATGGACAGCATAGCTGAAGAAACTTGTGATGAATTGGGGTCACATGCTTTGAAAACACCAGTGGTTAGAAAGTTAATCAAGCTAGTAGCCCAGGTCTAGCTCATGTAAATTGCCTTGCAGAAGCTCCACTTTTTAAAATGGATCCATGTAGAAGTTAAAAACGTCAGCACTTCCAAATTAAAAGTTCTTGACAAGAGTAACTATCTCCAAAGGAAATAGCTCAAGATTTAAACAGGAATTTAACCTAATGCCTCTGATTCTCCTTACAAATTAGTTTGACAGGTTACTAGATGGGGGATTATTGATGAGGAAAGTAAAGGAGGAAGTGCTCCTTTAACACACTGCCTTGCAGTGAGCCACCAGACTGCCATAAACATGTTCATAAGCCAACCCATCCACTAAGCTGACATGGAATAACGCTCATTTATTGGTTGTTTTTTACACACTGTTGGTTACCAGTGGTGTTCAATGACAAAATTGACTGTGGTGTGTGAGCACAGTGAAAATGTAGACTGTCCAAGCGAACTGGTGCTTACAGCTCTCATCATCAGGGACCTTGCCATGTATAGTTCACTTGCCCTGCTCCCATATATGTTCCTGAACACTCCTAAATCCAGAACCACCAATTTATAACTCTTAAGAACCTCTTCACTGCTAACATATACAGAAAAATCTGCTGTTCCTCTCTATTCTCAGATACCATCTCTCCTCATTTCAAAATATAAAGATTTGATATCCAGTTGTCAGGGTAGCCAGACAGAAAGTATGCCTGGTACATTGTAAAAAAACTCTTTGAGAGGATGTTGTCTGTAAACCTAACAAGTAGATAACTTGGTATGCCAGAGAAGCCGAGATATAATTTACCAGCATACTCTATGCCTCATGTTATTTTAACAATAAATCCAGTTTCTACTCAAATTGTATTGTGCACTTTAAACATGGCTCTTTGAAGTGAGCCATAAGAAGATAAAGACCCAGGATAGCTATCTAGACCATAAAATTTTTAATCCTTCAAATGAAAAGTTATAGCTCTACTCAACCGTTCCAGCTAATCCTTCTTGCATTGCTGACCAGGATTGTATGTCAATAGCTGGAAGAATGACACAATAGCCTTCCTACTGCTATGCTCTATGCTCCTGACCCTTTTTTGTTATGAAATATAAGATACTACTTGTCATAAACAGGTAGCATCAAAGTGTCCGTTTAGTCTCAACTCTTCTGCCTCCCTCAAAAGACACACATTTTATTTTATTCATAAAGCAAAACAAACTGCTAGCTACAGTTCTTTTTATTTGTTTTTCTCTTCAATCTTCCATGTTATCTGCTGGCTTTATGAGGCAGGATTCCTTTCTCAGATCACTGCAAGGCTTAAAGACTAGTTTGGTAGGGCCTTTAATGAAACTGTCCTTCCCACCCTTACACTCACAATGGTTCTGCAGAGTAATTGGAGACATGCTATCATTCTATAACAAAAAATCCAAACTGCCTTTTGCAGGGACTTGAGCTCGTAACTGATTCAGATATAGCTGTATGACATTCTAGACTACACACAGAGTAAGTAATCACACAAGGAGTTCTGTGTAAATTCACCACAGAAGCAAAACACTTTCCTAAACTGACTTTCAGCTTAACTTTTTGCTGCTATTACGCTAATTCTGACAAGTTGAGTCAATTTATAGATGCCTAAGCATGTTTATTTTGTATTAGTTATATCTAGTATAAAATCTACTAAAGTGCAATACACTTCCTAAATACCAAATATTCAAATCCCCTCCTGTCATTCTATTATTGTACCTGGATTGCTATCAAGATGACCAATTGCCCATTATCAGACAATGCAGATGTAAAGACACCAGCAAAGTTGTATTTATGGAATCCTCCACCTTCTGCAGTGACAATTCCACCACATCAACTCAACACATTTCAGTTTATCAGGTTCCTCAACTCTAGCATGTTTAACACTACCCTGATTTCAATTTGTCCTTGCAGTTTTTCGGCATTAAATATTCCGTATCCATTGTTTAAACTGAAAGAATTGATAGGGATAAATAACAGAATTTACTAAACAGTTGCAGTTGAAGGAGTTCAGAGGTCAGTGGGTGGTTCTGGTTTTTTTTGTGGTTTTTTTTTTTTTTAAGCAGTGTGTTCTCCTTCTAGAAAACTAACAGAAGTATTCCAAATGCTCAAAGCAGCATACAGTTACTTCAATCTCATTTAAATCCCCTTCTTTAACCACTCTGGATCAACTATTTTGTCTGTGAAACTTAAATGCCAAACAGCACAGCAGGTGATCTTGACTTCACTGAATAAACAGCCAGTTCATGACCAGGTCAGCTGTCTGCATTTGCAAGACCAGACCTACAAAGTCTATCCCTGCAGGATACCAGACTATAATAGACAGCTGTCCATGAAACCTCTCAAGATTCTATGGTATCTTTGAACTTCCCCATAAATATGCAGTCTGCCTCTCAAACTAAGATGAAATACTGTTACACACCAGATCAGTGATTATTGAGTCAGAACCACCTTGTGGGGGAGTGTGTGTGCGTGTCTGTCTGTGTGTCGGGAACAGGCTGGGCCTGCAAGTCCATGACAGGCTGCCAAGAGAGCACATGGGCTGCAGCCACATGAGCTGCGTGGCTGGGCTGCCAGTCAAGGAAGGCCTGGCTGGTAACCTGCCCACGCCACTCCCCCTGGAGCCTCTAATTAGCTGTGACACCCCTCACTTTGGCCAAGAGGACAGTGAGTCAGAGGTCCTGCCTGGGAGAAGTGGCCACAGTGGCCAAAGTCAATAAGGAAGCAGCACCAGGTCTCCATTGTGGGCCCTGGCCTGTTCTCTTCAAAGCTGGCAACATGTGACCTTCTGAGTGGTAACTGGTTTTGCTCTCCTCTCTTTCTCTATCCTTTCTTCTCTTAATCTCCCTTCCCTTCTTTTCTTCCTCTCCTGGATAACTTAAACACTTGTTTTCTGTAAGTTACGGGTACCTCACTTTAAGTTGCATATGAAGTCTGTGTTTGCTGGGTGTAACAAAAGTTCCTTACTATAGCAATGCTTGTTAGTCCTGGTAACACGTTGTAATGTTTTTGTGAAGTTGCATGTTATCTCTGTAAAATCCTTTTTACCAAAACACCTATTTTCTCACCAAATTAAAAGAAATCTCTTAGAGAAAAATGTGCGGTTATTCTCTGGATGTGAACTCAAGGTATCAAAGAAGCAATGGCTTTACAAGAGTTCATGTGAGCAAAATCTCTTGAAGCCTGAAATTAAAGTGTAAACACCCAGTAAAAGTTGGGCTTTTGGAATCAGGGTGTAACAAATACCATTATTAAAGTTTTCAGGTACAGAAGATGAAAAGACTTAAACCAAAACCTTGAAGCACACAAAATATATAAATATATATATAATATAAATATAATAATAATAATGGCCAATCTTCGTGAACGAAGATTTGGGAAGGCGCACACGGGGGGTNGAACTCGTGACCTTGGGGGTCGGGGGTCGGAGACCGGAGTGCTCTCCACTACACCACGGGAACGCCCCTTAAAGCACACAAAAGAACAGTAACAAAAGCAGAGATCAAATTTTAACTGCTTAATTCTGTAGATTTGAGAGAGCAAGAACTGCATGGAGTGTCATGAAGCTGTACAGTCCAAAGTGTCTGAAGTGTGATTAATCAGCACATACTTAGGTCCATTATGCTTATTTTCTCCTGTAACAAGTTATCTTTGTCATTCCTCACAAATATGCACATAAAAACTATCATCTGAGGAATGGCATTGATTTCATTCTGTACCCAGCTTTGCACATTAAAAATAATCCTCACTGCAGTCACTCAGAAACCTAAACATATCAGTACAAAATCTAGTGGAAGCTAGCAACTGTCTTACCAGACAGAGTAAAGCAAAACTCAGTTTCACAGTCTGAATATGATCTAGAAATTAAGCTGTGTAATACATAGTACAATTAGTTTCTGGCTTGTGTATTACCAACAGACCTACCAGTACTTTTAAAAGGTCTCTTCAAAAACTGAGAATTTTGGAGGCAGAAAATTTAAACACAAAACAAACAAAATATCTCACCTGTACCAGGTATTTCTGGCTTCCATACATTACATACTGTGGAGCGAGACTGTAAATCATGTAACTTGTATGGAGAACTATCAACAGAAGTATCATACATAGAAATAAGAGTGCTTGAGGTCGAGTTTTTCCTCGTCTGATTTTATAAAGCTAAAACGAGAAAACATTAATATTAACACAATGATTTTTTTTTTTCTGAAGACATTTAAAATCCTCTTTAGTTCAAATAGCAGTTTTAATTCTACTGCTGGAAGTGGGAGGTTGCTAAAAGGATCCTCTGGCAACTTAATTCCAGTGACTCTAAGAAGGTTTTCAGAGGTATTTACCTAAATTTCAAAGCACAGCTGTTTAAATAAATTAAATACTGGTTGTATTAACAGCCTAAAACATTTACACATCAGCAGTTAGTAGGAAGATTAAAATGGTGTTGCATATCACCTTAACAAACTGTGCCTTGGTTTGTCATAGAATGTAGTGTCCTTTGGTCAAGGTAGGGTGTCATCTACCCCTACACCCCCCACCCAATTTAGAAACAGAGGAAGGAGTTACGAGAGCGCATTCACAGGCTTTGAGGAAACTTTCAACATGCCATATAGTGGCATCTTGCCCATTTAACATTGCAGGGAGCAATACAATCCCTTGGTGTTACCCTGTAGATACCACAGGATCCTGTAATGCCCAAGGGCTCAGCCTGAGTACCATATTCAGGTAAAGCAGTAGGCAGCTGAGGGGTAAATGACAGCAGACCGAAACCAGCAGGTAATCTCACAACTCATTGCAAAGACTGATGGTCCTTGTTTACAATTTGCGGTGTCACCACACGAAAAGGTGAGTTTTAAAAGGAGAGTAGGCACATAAGCTGGGAAATAATTAACCAAGTATCATAGGCATGACTGTCATGCTATTGGACACAAAGCTGCTTTTTCAAATAGTTTTTTTCCGAACGTATTATTTGCATAATATTTCCATATGCCGTATCACCACTGTACTGTTTTATCTGTTATGAAGCTAAACGTTCTTGTCACATAGATGACAAACCAAGCACTTCTGACTGCATGCACATTTTAGGGTCTGACAATAAAATCGACTAGTATTTCCAGTATATCAGAATCATATGGCTTTAACTTAGAAAAGTCAGAAGTCAAAGAAACATTGATTAAACACTTGAAAAAGCATCTGACTGTATTGTTCAAACTAAAAAATCAGTTTGGGTCTGATAACAGCAATAGGAAACACCTTCCAAAAGAAGTGCAAATCGCACAATAGGCTTCTAACACTCATTAGACATGTAGACAATACTATTGGCAACATCTTGTATTTATGATGCAATGCTTAAATATATTCAATAGCACATATTTGTTAAAACACCTGAGTATTAGAAACTAAACTCTGAAGTCATATTTACCCTTGTCCAGAAGAACCATATACCCATATTTCGAATCCCTGCCATTGAAGTGAAGATAAAGTACATAACAATAGTTGTAATAAGAATATAATCAAGTGGAAAAACCTAAAACAAGAACACCAGCAGTTAAAAAGACAAGAAAACAAGCTCTTCTCCCACTTATATCTAAATAAGCAGTTTCTACTTATAGCATCTGATGTAGTAAAAAGCCCTATTTTTAAGTTTTACATAGCTGGCTCCAAATATAGCTAACATGGCTGGCTACTAATAGAACTTAGACAATTAGTTTGGCAACTGAGCATTTTTCTTAATTTAAAACTTGTGTTGATTTTAAAGCATTTTACATTTTTAGGGCAAAAATTGCTTAATTCTTTTAAATGGACAGTCTCAGAATGGCAAGTCCACAGTGGCAACAATCATTTTAGGAATACACAAGCATTCTCTTTGTGACTGTTTTTCTGTTATTTGCACACAAAACTTGATTTTTATATTTACATTAATAACAGTTGGAGACAATACTGCTTCTGAACACCACTGTTCTCAGTAAGCTGCAAGTTTCCGTGTTCAGTGGTTTTAAAAACCACAGGGAAGCAATGCATTGTGCTGACCCCCTGTCCCAAGAACACAGGAATAACTCAAGTAGGGGAGAATAAAACACTGGCTTACATTAAGGTTTTTCTTTTTCTTAGTTTATCCATGAAAAACTAATTTGCACATAGACTTCTCGCCTTCCAACCCTACTGAAGTTAACAGATGTTTCTCCATATGTTGGCTTGGTTTCAGAGACCAATGCCTTACCATAACATACATAACTGCACTAAGGAATTTATCTTTCAAGATGCAATAAATACATGAAAAAGTGAGAAAGTGCATTTACTTCACTTAAGAGGGCTGAACTATCCAGTACACCAACAACTAGAATGTAGGTAGAACATGGGACAAAGTTGCCTTTATTCTGTGCATAGTAACTACCAGTGTTTTCATTCTCCATTGTCACTATATTCCCATCACATCAAAGTTAAGTTTCAAGCACAATCTTCCTTCCCCAAACTAGCTTCCATTCACCCAAGATTTTCATATCAGTAACTCGTAACTAAAAAGTAGTAAGTTGCCTCACTTTTACTGATCACACATCTAGACAATGTTGCTTTAATTAATTACTTGGGGGCAAGTTTGCCTTTAGACAGTAGCAGAAAAGAGAAGAGCATCCTTACAAATGTATATCCCCAACTTTTTACTTACTCTTTGAAGAACTGGTAGCAGCATATTCAATGGATTGGTCAGATTAGTTCCTAAGATTATAAATCCTGAGTCGAAACCAGCCGAATGCAGAGCTTTGTCCAAACTGCAACAATCAGAAAAACTGGGTAAGTACTACAGTTCTCCACACTTTAAAAGGGCAACTAAAAAAAATAAAGCTGAACAAAGCCCAGAGACTGACTGGTGACAGCTTTCTAATATCTACATAGACACATGCTTTGTTTTGCCACACACATTGCACTTGTTCCATGAAAGACACACTGATTTCTGCATCTCCTCAGGATTTTAGCTTTTTCCTAGTTTGGGTCAAAGAGCATATTTGCCCAGTTTGAAAAATTAAAAATATCAACATTTGAGACCTCTGGTTAGTGTCAACCATTGTTGAAATCCACCAGATTTGCAGATGGCTATATTGCTTTCAATGACAAAACAATTACTATGTGATGCACAACATAATAGATTATGTCACTTACTGCAAGAATTTAAGCACCTGTTACCCAGCTAAGTACCTATGTGCATTAATATTCATTCAAACAATCAGAATACTTCTGTAGATTAAACTTCCTTAATGTAAATGCTTAATTTCTCTCTGCTGTATCAGAACAGTTTTCAGCAACATAGTCAACTCCAGCTGATCCATGTTCTTCCTTCAATCTGTTCCAGCACATTTTGCTCAGTTTCAATAAATAATATTATAATGAGAAAAGCAGCACCAGTGACAGAAATGTAAGGTAGAAAAGAAGTGGGCTGACTCTTGAAGCAAACCATGCCGATTTTGATGTTAGAGCAGAAGCCAGGTAGTTTTAAGTGGTTAAGGAAAATGCAGCAAGGTACTTACTTTGACAAGAACAGAGAGACAGTGAAGAGCAGTGCCACAATGATGAAGAACACTCCCCACACAATCTAGAAGTAAAAATTAAAAGCAATTAAATTGAAAGTGCTTGCAGTTGATTCAGGAAGTGAAGACTTGTCAAGGTTTCAGTAAGGGACTAAATAGCTTGGACCATTTCATAGCTTAAAGATATTTGAAATAGTAACTTTTTGGTAAATATCAGAGAAGAGCAAACAAAACCTTTACTATGTTAAGCATAGTTTATGTCAAGTGTACCATACGCTCTAGTGCAATAGACAAGCCTAGCCCTAAGTCAAAAGTGTCACTATGAGAGATGACATGACATGAAATGAATACAGCATTTGGCAGAATGCACAACCTGTACTCACTATATTACAAAGAAAACCTAAACTACATACATGCATTTAGGTCTATTTAAGGAAATTAGATTGGTGCCCTGAGCACCACACCTGTGTGCTCATTTTCCAACAGGAGGCAACTGGTGCACAACGTACAAGGAATACCTACCCTTTCCCAAGTAAAAGCTCCCTTCTCCAGTGCTACTCCAAAACACAGTGACAAAATCACTTGGAGCAGATGACAAAAAACTCAAGTAAGCAAGACCAAATGTGAGGTATTCATTAAAGCACAGGAAAGTGTTTTTATTATGCCTACCAAATATAGCACTGGAGCCAAGGATTCATTCTCAAAGCTGTCCTGAACCAGAGCACCTTCTATTGTTTTTCCTGGGCTACAAGCTATTTCAGGAAACCATTCTCCACTTGTTTGACACATTTTCTCCCTCCAAATCTTTTCCTTGGGGAGGTTAGGGGATGGCACACAGAAATGAGCCCAGATAGCAGACCCATTCAGTTACAGTTCCAACAGCTTCACTGTATTTTCTCAGAAACCCTAGTCATGGAAACTGAACTCCTAAAACAAGGTTTCAGATTGCTAGACCCAAGACCTACACAGACTTTTCCAAATTCTAAATGTAGGGATACAATGCCTGTTCTTCCACATGCATGAGGAGTTTCACAGTTGGAATTACTTTATTAGCCCCAAAACTTTGGCACACAGCCATTGTGAAAAGCTTAAGAACTTTGTTGCAGCTGCTCATTCAAGACAGTCAAAGTTACAACGCTATTATTGTTAATTAAATTCTGAAGATAAACTTCCATTTGTGAGCTCAAACACAATATTATAGAAGAACTCCAATTATGTAGGCCTTATTAGGTATAGATTTAAACAGTAATATCAAGGTAAGCATTAACTTGCGGATTTCCAAGTAATTAAGTGCACTAAGATTTTACCTCTCCACAGCAAACTCCCACTAGGTATTAGCTGTACAGGAAATAGATGTCTAAAACCAATTGAGGTTAAGAGTCTGAATCCTGCACTGCTTCATTATCTTCTGCCAGCTATGGCTGCTAGACTGGCATCCATATCCCCTCTGGAATATGTTTGTCTTCTGAAGTGATGTCTAACACTTAGAAACATAAATTGTTAAAAAACCCCACTTTTCTGCATTTTAGCCTCTACTGCAGTCCCATTAAACATAGGATTGAAAAGACTAATAAAAAAAAAAGTCTTTACTCTACTTTAGTTCATCCCATATGTCCACAGTACTATTAAGACTACTGAACCCTAAATTATTTACAGTTAACATCAGTCTATACATACAGAACTCCAAAGCATCAGCTGACTTAGGCCTTTCACAGAAGGGATCCTTGTGTTCTTGTCTGGATTTTCCACATACTTAACTGACTACAGACCAAACACCACCTCATTTCTAGCATATTAACCAATACTCAGACTAACAGTCAAACTTGCAACTTACACAGTCTATTGAGTATCATTTTGTATCTGTTTAATGGGAAAAGTAAGTACTGCCTTTTCCTCGCCCACCACATAAAGCCTAAAATGGCCCATAAAGAACATTACAGTAAGAGCTTTGTACTCACTGTTGCCTTTTACTTGTCACCTATAGCAAAAGACAAATACACAAATCTTTTGGGGGCAATATGGTACTGCTATTTACTACCTTTAAACCAACTAGGGTATCTTCAAACAGTCTAGATAGACTTTGCCATGAACATTTACAAAGTGATTTTGCTTTGTGTCACAGCATAAATGAGAAGGAATTCAAGCTCTTGAGAACATGATTACATGTTCAACTTCAGAGAAGATGACAGTGCTAAATCAAAACTTCTTGTTCCCACAATGGGGCTATTTTATCAACTGATGCAGAAAAGCTTTTAGTACTATAGCATGCAAAAACAAAAGCCTGGGTTTCAGCCAAACACAGAGGAATTTAGAAAGGTCATTATTATTTTAAAAAAAGGAACCTTTATTCTGTATTAAGTCTAATTTCCAGTGCAAAACAAACTTATTTCCTACTCCCTAGTCCTTTTGAAAGCAGGACCTCAATGCAACCATACATTGAGCTGTGTTACCTCCTCCACTACAATCAGTTTGAACTGCTCCACTGCCAGCACATTTCCTGATATCCATCAACTACAAAACACAACCTCATACCCATCAGTGCTCAAGCATTTGCTATAGGACAGGTTTCAGAGCTGCTGCTTGCACTTACATCACTGATCACCTCTGTCTGCTTGAGTCTTCTCATCTACAGTCTGTTGTGCAAGCTAACATGCATACTGCTGACAACAAAAGAGTCAACTATGCTTTTATGCATACTGCAAAAATAATAAGCTATTCCCTAACCTCCCCAAAATAACTAGTATGACTTGCACTGCTATCTGAAATAAGGTCATTGAGCATCTTAATGGAAAGCCTCTGCTCATGCAAGTAATGACACAGCTAAAGCAGAAGACAGTAGGAACTGGTTTACTTAAAGGTTTGTTATACATATGAACCCATGGGATTAAAAGATGTGGCTAAGCAAAAGAACAAGACAAAAATGTCAAAATAGCCATTTCCCAATAGTAAAAATGGAAGTGTGCTAGTCCTAGGTCATAATGGAAAGTTGAGTGACATTCCAGTTTACTATGGCATATCAAATAACGGAGAAATAATTTAGAAATACCGGAAATAAATTAGAACTTTCAATTGGTTAGTGTATTTTTTCACTGCTATTGCACATAAATAAACCATAAACCAGTGAGTCTTTTCTGACATTTTTCATGTTCTCCTTTTATTATTTTTCCTAGTGCCTCTCTGCAAGTTTCTAAACATTCCACTAACCCTGCATCATCCTTGTTTGAGTTATTCAGAGAACTCTTTGCCTCCTACTCTTGCTCCTAAATCTCAGTCAAGCGAAGCTATTTCAACTATGGATAATTCCAAAGTGTTATTAAGATAACCATGGAATTTTAGACTTAATTTACTCTAAGCAGGAATGATTCACAAACAGGTGGTATTTGTTCAAAAAGCCTCAAAGGTAACTTCCAAAAATTGTTAATATTCGCCCTGTAGACAGACCACAAGCTCAACAAAAGAGGTGCTGCTCTAAGCAATGGAGCACACATTCCTCCCCCAGCCCATTAACAGGACCATTCTGGAGCAGATCACCACACAGCACACGGAGAATCCCACACTAGAACAAGTGGATATTTGCTGAAGGAAGCTGCAGCCTATCGAGATCCCATATGCAGAAGCAGGTGCTTCTGATAGGAACTACAGCACATGGAGTAGTCCCACACTGGAACAGAAACAGTGTGAAGAGGACATAGCAGTAGAATACAAGCATTATGGACTGATGGTAACTCCCTCTTCCCCATCCCCTCTGTGCCACAGAGTCAGGAGAAAAGGGGCAAAGTTGTGTCTTGGAAAGAGTGAGCGGGGATCTCTTCACACAGATCTCAAAAAAGAGCACTTGATTTTCCTGTTACTCAACTAAGGCAACTGCTCAGTTTTTTTCACAACTGTTGTTAAGTACCCTATGAAAATAATAATGCAATACTCTCAATTTACTATTGCTGAGTAGACTTCCATGTTTCACATCCTATAGTCTTGTTCACACACTGAACAAATATAGCTACATGCTCTGCAGTTTGTTTTCCCTAACTTTTTTTTATACTTATCCCTGGAGTAATACCACATTTCTCTTGCTGCTGAGAATATAAAATAAAAACATGAGAAACTACAGTAAAGAAAGGAGAAGCAGGAGATGTTACATTTTGTAGAAAGAAGTTAGACTAATTCAGCATTACTTGACAACCCCATGCTGGCCAACACTCATTTCTTTGGGATCTTCCATATCTGTTTCTTTTGGCTAAACTGAAAAACTAACAGCCTCATCTTTTGAGTTTGATTTAGCCCTGAGTAAAACAATCATTCTCAAAACTTAATATGCTTCATATCAAATAAAGTTTATTCTTCAAAGAAAGAGTTTTGGTTCTGTTTAACAACTAATCACATGCTAACAGATCCTGAGCAGTAACAAAACAAAGCAAAAATATTAGAGGAGACTATGGAAAGAATCTGACTACAGAAGTCTGAATGCAGACACTAAGTTAAGACTGTAACAGATCTTGATGACTAAGTGCAACTCCTGAACATGTTATTCTGTTCTGTCAGTCCCAGTAGGAGTCTGCAACTCCCATAAACCTGGTTATGCCAAACACAAAGCAGAAATAGGGTTCTCTACCTAGTACTTGCCTCACTAGAAATGGAATTTCTCTTGAAGTCTGAGAAGCAGCGACATTCTTGAACAGTAATATACATGTGGCACTGAAGGTGAAAGTGCTGTAAAACAGTAAGCAAAGCCTTAAAAGCCACTTTCTGCACTTGTACCTTGAGCAGAAGTATTATCTATGGGTATTGAAAAGATTTTCATCTTTTCATTAAAGCCACTAACTGAACGATTGACAAGTTACATATTTGCAAAGACATCCCAAATGCTCTTAAAGCAACAGTAAAGCAGTTCTGCAAGAGGTAAGATGTAATTAAGTTATAGACATTATTACCTTCACAGGACAGCTCCAGTCAAAGTAAACAAGTTCTCTAACATGCTTCATAGCACAACCCTAGTCTAAGTGAAGATCTGTCAGGCAAAATAATCCAGCTGCAACTCTCCAGTAGTCTGATTCATGAGTCAACAATTCACAGTGATTGTCACTTACTGAGAGAACAAAAAGCATTCAGACCACAAAAACAGGGAGACACTTAAACACCATCTTTACTGTAGGTGATAAGCTGTAAGTAACCAATGATACTGTACACTATCCTACAAGGACACAATGGACTGTTAAAATCCTGCAGACAAGAGATATGGCCAATACACTTCTCAAATTTGAGCTTAATTTGCAAAGTTACAGAAACGACAACCTATACTGAGTATTTTTTGAATCAAAAAGAAGCATCCAAACTGCTAAAGTGAATAGTTGTAGATATTTGTCCTTTCAAGGAAAGGGCTAGAGTTTACATTTGCAATGCATCATAGCATGGTAACTCCACTAAGAATTTCATACAAAGCTTTTGTTCAACTGCAATTTCAGCCCATTTCCATTGGTACTCAGCATTAAGAGTAGCAGTGACACAGGAAATTGCTTATAGCACACCCTCCTTCTCTCAGTTTTCCCAAAAGCAACCTACAGTTGAAAATAATACTAAAATTTCTTCCTACATCTAGTTGGCAAGAAATACTTTATATGGCAATACTGTTCATATAAGTACTAGCTTTTAAAAGTAGGTATCTACTAAAAATCAAAGTTCTAAGATCAAAGACAGACCAAGATAAAAGCTTTACCCCAGTAACCATCTCATTTGCATTGGTTAAGTATAACAACATTAAGTTCTATGCAGCTAGCTTACTAGTGATCAAATAGTTCCTTGGCAAGATGCTCATTCCATATGCATATAGTCTCAAAGTATCTCTGACTTCTGCTGGATATATGTAATTGAGATTAACCTAAGACAACTATAGAATTCTTCTTTCTCCCCATTTTCACATATGATGAAAAAATAAGATATTCCAATTTTCTATGGTGGTAGCATTATAGCAGGTAAGCTAGCATTTCTTCATTTTCAATCTTAATCATAGTTGAGGCAAAGTAAAATGTTTTCCAAGAGGTCAAGAAGTGTTTGCTATAGGGCTGTCATTATGTACTGCAACAGTAAATAAAAAAAAAAAGCTGTTGATATTCTGGATAGTAATTGATAAACTTGACCTATGATTTATATGGAAAGAAGAAAGCCAAAAGTTATTTCAATTTAAGTATCAAAAGCTGAGACAAATTTTTACCTTTAGAGGTCGGATGGCTTCACAGAACTTTGTCCACCAGCTTTTCTCAATGGACTCCAGATGCCTCTCTCTCCTTCGAAGTGTCCTTAATCTCTCTTCTAGTTGTTTTAAAGTCCGTCTATCCCTTGATGACAGAGGACGGCCATCTCTGCACTGGTTACCAAAAAACAGTGCAAGACATCAAGAGTCACCAAATCAAGAAAATAGCCTTGATAGCCAGTTTAACTACTTACGACAACTCTAAAGAATTTGTAAGCATATAATTCATGCATATATGATTTTTATGCATATCAAGAGAATTGCAAAAGTCATAAGGTGCAAAAAGAAGTATTCCCATTAGGTGGCAGTAACCACTTTGCACAATCGAGACATTCAAAAGTTTTAACAGGATGGACATTCCCCGTGGCTAGAAATGCTTTAAGAGCAGAGAAAGGATCTGAATAAGCTGATGTAACCTGAAAGGGGTTCTTGTTTTGTGGGGAGGGTTGAACACGGTGACTTTCAGAGGTCTCTTCCCATCAAATTCCATGATTATGGCAATATACCAAGTTTGGCATCTCTATTTTCTTTTTAGCATTCAACTAAAATACTCAGCTAAGTTTCTTGCACTTGCAAAGAGCAAGAAACACAGCTCAAGGGGTAGCATTACACCAAGAATTAGTTGAGTGTACCAGATAGTTTGTTTGATAATTATGTTCAAAGAACATTCTTTGATTCTGAGCCTTTAAACACTGTGAGAAAACCATTGCACTCTTGTAACTTGAGTAGCACATCCTTAGATCTCAGTCAAATGTTAATAAGCAGAAGCAACAAAACAGGCATTAGGTAGCCAAACAAAAATTGTTTGTAACATTGATGCTTAGGTATTACAAACTGATACTCAGATAAAGCTCCTTATATGGCAGAAAATGTACTAAAACTGTATTTTAAAATTTTGAAATTCCTTATTCATTTTTTCTCTTATTTTAATAAGAGAAAATATCTCCTTCCTGCAGATAGTGTAACACTTTACTCTCAAAAGTAAAAGAATATTTCACATAAATTTCTCAAAAAGGTTACAAGACTAAGATAAGACCACATTCTAGGTATGTGTAACACAAACTGGAGACCCCAGTGCACTTTTAACAGGAACACATTCACCAAACCCTGTATAGCACATTACAATGTTTCCACAGTAGTCAAGATCCCAATCTGCAGGTTCAAGCTTCAATTAGTTAAGACTAAAAAAATACAGATGCCAAATGCACTAATAGCAGAAGACCATACTACATGTCAGATTTTTTCATTAAACAGCATATCTACATACCTCTAGTTCTCACTGTACATTACTCTCAGTAACACTCACTTTCTTCACAAATTCACAAAAAAATAACTGAAGAACTAAGATTCCAATTACAGAATGAGCAAGAATCCTCACCATAATCCATAAAAAAGTAACAGTTTGTACTAAAGGTCATATTAAAATACAGACATAACCCTCTATTGTTTGTTAGCTAGATAGAACAAGACCAGTTGCATGCAAATTCTTGTAATCCCACAAGGTCTTCTATAGTAAGTAATGCTCCATTTGTCCCAGGTTTCTCATTTTTCTCACATTGATTTCAGTAATGGATGCCTTTATTGTTGTATTCGGTACAAAACCAAAACCTGACAATTTAAACTGGGGAGACTACTTTTTTGATTTCATTATTCAGCCTTCAGTCTCGAACACTGAAGGTCCCCACATAGTGTAGAGAGGCAAGATTAAAGGGAAGACTGCTGGACCAGTTTCAACATCGCTGAGGTCTGGTAGCACAGAGCACAGAACAACACAGATGGACTGCGAGGATGGAAGTGGGGCAACTCAGTATTCCTTCCCCCCAGTCAAGGCTGTGAAAACACTGGTCAAACCATTATCTGAAATGGGTTAAAAAAGCGTGGTAGACTTCCCCTACCATCTTGTATGGAAAGCAGAAATCCTACCCTCCTTTGGCTTACACTCAGAAGTTGTTAAAGCGTCTTGGTTACATCAGGCACAGAATTTCCATTAGCTGCAAAGCCATCATGGTGTTTACAACCTAGGGATGTTTAGGATTCGGATCACATTTCCATATGTATGTTTTTCATAAAGAAATTATTTATAACAGCAAGGTACATGAACTGTGAAACAAGAATATCTGGGGCTTGATTTACTCATATAGATGATTCATAGTTTGATGAATCTAGCTCATGATAGCTCTACATGGCAAGTATCCAGTGTTAACTACACCACATTGAGTAAGTATCAACAAATTGGATGCCATTTCTAGCAGCAGACTAAATGAGGTTAATATCTACAAAGCATCTCCTCCATCCAAGCAGGACTGGAAAAGTTTAAACTTGTTGACACTATTATTAGCTAGACAGAAATAACTACTGCTGCAGAACTGACACAAAGTACCTAATCACTACTACACAAGTCACCATATGCGTTTCCAAAAGACTCAAATAAACTGCAAGCTATTCACTTCGGACTTGCTATTCTTTCTGGAGCAAAAACTCTCTACAGCAATACCATAAGCTAGTAAGCAAGCAAGCAAAAAAAAGTCATTAAAAAAGTGAGAACAGTGAAGACCATACCTTTGATTTAATCCTTAATAAATGTTGTTCCACTTCTTCAATATCTTCAGTGTTCTCTAAACGTTCATAAGCTGCACTGGTAGTTCCCTTAATCAAGTTCAGAGGTAAAGCTGACATACCATAAGCCTAAAATAAAAAGGAAAAATACATACTCAAATTTTTTGCCATATATTTTCATCTGATAAGGCTGCTGTCTGTTATAGCTATAAGGCATCAGTACTGGGTTTTGGCTTTGTTTTGGTTTTTTTTCACCCCTTCTCCACACTCTTACTAAAGCAATCAATTATTTTCCTTTTTTGAGCAAAACATAAAAGACATGCTATGCAAATTCCAATATTCCTCATTGTTCCAGTGGTACTTGAGTGTCTCATGACCATTTCAACAATAGCATGTGACAAGACTTCATCTAAGCACAGTATCCTGAAGATTTATCAAACTAGCTCTTGTTTTTTGTCAAAGCACATAGCTTCCCAAAACATTAACTTTCCTACTTCAGATCAAAATCAAAACTTTGTGCAATACAGGAATTTCTAGATACTGCATTTAAAATAGTTTTAGAAGCAAAGCATACACAATTTCTTTGCAGCCAGCAGTCTTCACCTTAGTTTAAAAATAAAGTCAGGTATAAAGTACCCAATTTGCTAAAAAAAAAAAATAAAAAAATAAAAAAAATTCTGCAGTAAAAAGATAACCAGAAGTTAAGTGAATGCCTGAACTCTGTTAACATTCCATTCACATTCATAAATTTTGTTGGCATTTACTCATTATAAATTCTAAATCACTCCAAATGTTTTGTCAGCTTCTACATCAACAGTACACTCAGATTCTTCCAATGCAAGGTCTGTAAGTTCTCCACTAACACAGGAAGAAAGACATTTGAGACAAAGTAAAGAAAGTGCCACTATTTCCTCCCTGCTACTCTATGATTCTCATAGATCAAGGCCAAGGTGAGACGTTTCTCCAGTTTACAGACATTAGCCATAAGCTTGTCATTTGTTTACTGGGGATGATAGGCTGTTCTGGGCAAAGATCTCAGCAGGAAGCATCTTTCCTCTCTCAGTCACAACTAACATAAGTAATTTACTACAGTGCTATCTGAACATTAGGCAACTTCTGAAAATGGAACTGTTTAGGTTGGCAAAAATCTCTAAGACCATCAAGTCCAACCACTAACCTAACACCACCAGGTCCACCACTAAACCATGTGCTGAAGTGCCACATCTACAAGTCTTTTAAATACCTCCAGAAATGGTGAAGAGCAGTTTTCCAGATTTTCACATGAATACCACTTCCTCCTTCAAGCACAGCTTTACATTTCATACTGAGAATAGATTTAACACAAATGCTCGTGTGTTAAAAATGTCACCTTACATGCTGCCAGATCACATGAGCTTTGTTTCGACAAGGCATGATACAACCTGTTTAAAAACCTTCTTAGGCAAAGTCTTATGCATTGCACCCAAGCAAGACACTGTCCATTTTCCAGCTGTATTTTTGAATACATCACATACCCCACTACCAACACCCATTTCTAGGCTCATGTAACCAAAAGGTCTTATTTACTATTACTGTAGCTCAAATCCACATTAACTCTTTCAATTGATAGCTATTAAAGAACTGACAGAGCCCACAAACTTCAGTTTGACTCTGCAAGCAATAATTTTCCAGGATTTCAATAAAAAATATTAGGTTAGAAAAGCATGAAGCAGAAGTTGAGCAAGTCTGACTGACAGCCTTGTTGATTTACTGTGGAATTAGGTTTCTCATAATTGGAGTAAGTACTACCAGTAAATTGTTGTAACCGTGTCAGTTAAGCTGAACAGACAGAATGTGCCTCAACAAACTGGAAACCCAAGGAAACAATCACTTTAAAACATTTCAGTAAAGGTGTGGAAGAAGAGTATTTTCCCTCAAACATTTCTTGAAGTATATATTAGAAAAGAAGCCATTCAACTGGAGCTCTGTTAGTTTACTCTGCTTGACCTTTTTGCATAGCTACACAATATTAGAATTTGGTTTACAATAGGCTCTTAGAAGAAAATGTAGGCTATTAGCTATCTGATCAGCACTTCAGGACTTCATACCTGATAGTCTCATTTGTAACCCAAAACACAGATAAAAAAGGTACTTGCAGCACTGTTTACAGACTTTCAATAAAGGTGAACTCCCCTTTTTTATCTACAAAGGTAACCGACAGTATCAGTTCTGATGTTAAAGCTTTGTGCTGCAGAAGCTATATATGGAAAAGACATCTTTTATCACAGATCAGTGATAGAAACAATTTCATGCTTTCCAAGACATTCTCGAGATTCTGGTTTGAACACAGCAATACAGCCATAGGAAGGCCTACTCAGAAGATTAAGTATTTTAGGTAAGGAAAATAATTTAACTTATGTTGGACTTCACAACTCTTTCCATAACCATGTTTCAGCTCTTCCTTCGGAGTATCTCCTTAGAAAGCATTATGCTCTTTGCTCCCTACACAAGGTAAAAAGCACTTGGTCCCCAATTCTCTTCTCTAGGCCAAAGAGAATCCCTTCAACCTTTATTGATCGGTTTGCTCTCTGGAACTCTGTAAGCACTTGGACAAGCCTCCACTGGAGCCTTGACAGTTTTCAATAGCCAGACAGAGTATTTCCAGGTGCAGCTTTGGAAGTGTCAAGTACACGGAAATAATGGCTATGATGTAAGCCCAGGACACTGTTTGCCTTTCTGCTGCACAGCACAAGTGCTGGATCATGCTCAGCTTACTGTCCACTTGGATGACTTCCAGGTCCTTTCCAGCAGAGCCATCCTCCAGCTAATCAGACTTGATCATGAGCTGCTGCTTGGAATCAACCCATTCCAAGCGAAGGTCTTAGCATATGCTAAACCTGATGTCAGTCTTCCATGTCAGTGTCCCTATGGTGGCTCTTCATTCTGTTTATCTACTTCTCCCAGCTGGAAATCATTTTAAAATATGTCTACTCAATCTCATCATCCAGGTAATTTCTAAAGACTGAATAGTATTGGGCCTGTATTGAACCAGAAGAGCTCACTCAGGTCAGCTATTAGCGTATCTCTAGAATTTGGGGGAAAGTATAAACACCATCCAATATCATAACTAGAATGCAAGCTACAATTTAACTGAGGTCCTTCTGTGGAACCTAAAACATATCCAGCCAGAGTCAAAGACATTCAGTATGCAGAAATGCATATAAGAGATTACTATGACAATAGACCTAAACAATGTTACAAACCTCAGCTTGGAGGCAATTAGATTTCACCATCCAGAAGAGGTTTCCACCTGCTCTTCAAACAGGTACCATCAATTAACATGTCAAGTATTGACTCAACAGAAATAGTCAAGAATTAAAATTCAGAACTTTAAATCCTTTAAGTTTCTACAAAGCAAAATAAAACTCAAAGCAATGCATTGTTTGGCTGGTTTTGCAGATGTGAATTTTATACTTGAACATCAAGCTTGCTCTAGTGATAAAGGCAGCCTAAGTTCCTTCTCTGAATACAAAAGATGATAATAGTGAGATGATTATGCAAGTAAGCCTCCCATCATCAGTGTGGGAAAAAGACACATCAGTTCTTCAAGACAACAATATATAGAATGAAGGACAGAGAGATGAGTCATCTCATGTGATGTGTCACAGGTCTGAACAGAAGCTATATTAGCTCATTTTCAGGGCTGCATTTCCCTTCAGGCTGATATAGAAGTTCAAGGCTGTCCTGGACAAAGTTTTAATCCTGTGGGTTAGTATAAGTGTTAAATTATTCATGGACTCTTATTTTGGGCATCTGCAACTTGATAAGCAAGCAACGTATTGCAGAAAGCACAGGAAAACCAAAGCTATAACAGTAAAACCAAAAGAGAACTCAGTGTCAAAACAAACTGCAGACTCAAAGTCTGGAATATGAATAAAAACAGAACAAAAGAGCCTTTAAAGTAGTTAAGACAATTTATGGACATGAATTTTGATAAAACATTAATTCTTGACATACATACACTACTGAAACAACAGTTTCCAGGACTTATTTTTAGACCTCCTTTACCTAGAAGGTTAAAGTCAGGTAAGAGATACTGCACCACGGAATAAAAACATACAAATGTCTGTACAGGCAACTGCAGTATACAAGTTATTTTTCCCTACATAGGTTCTTCAAAATGAACAAAAGTACTAAATACTAACTGTTCAGGCTGGTATCTGGTAGTACATGCTGCAAGGATAAGCCTGTAAAGCCTCATGCTGCTATTGCTGGATGTCTGATCAGCTTCCTTGAAACCACATTTTACAGCAGGAAAAAAAAAATCTAAATTTTTAGTTAAACAAGTTAATTTTAGAGAAGATTTCCCTTTCTTGAATCACCCCCTATCAGTTAGCTTAAGGGCTGGAAAGCCAAATTCTGAGAGCTCACTACCCAGTAAGTACAAGTTAGAGGCATCATCCATGAGCAGCTGTTTCATTCTCATTCGAGTTTCTGCCTCCAGGCAATATAGATAACATCTCTAGGTAGATGAAGTTCATAATTATACTTCATAGATTTCTTGAAGTAGGTGGCTTTTCAGAGAAAAAAACAGAAAAACTTCGAGCAACAGAAAACCGTGCTTACCAACCCTATTAGAACAGTCTAAACAAAGCTCTTGAGACTTCTGCCTCATTTTTTATTCACAGAACTGGTAGCTGGGTTTAAGATGGTAATTTGTCAGTTAAGCAGGAGACTAACTCACATGAACAACAACTAGTTCAGCACCATTATGAAGTTTTCAGTAGGCACTGAAAAGCAGCCAGAAGCACTCTAGCAGTTCTCTCAGCATGCCACGGAACCCAAATACACTCTGTGCTCCAGACAGAGCATTAAAATACTTTACGAGAAATTACATGAGCATTGCTTGCAATTTCCTTAATGTTCACTTCTCCTGTGTCACTTTCCCTCCCATTCATCTGCAGCAGATTCAACTATTCTGTCACTCCATCGTTGAGATTTAGAAGGAGGAGTTGCTGTTCTCATCCTTGGTCTCTTGCAGACTCAGCATGCTACAACACTTCAGACTAGCCCAGCTCCCATAACCCATGGCCAGATAAGGGAATAACTGCCTGATAGGTTAACAGAAATCAGAACACAAATAAACAAGTTGTAAAATCCTGTTTTACTGAAGTTGCACCATGCAACTATATCAGGGATAACCCCTTTTGTATTAAAAAGATCCAAGAAACTTTTCCACTGAAAACCATAACCTCCGGTTTAAGATTTCTGAATTACTTGATCTATGAGAGAATTTCACCTAAGGGAATTATTAACATGGGAACACCTAATTATCAACCAAATCAGCCATAGCCTAGAAATCAGTTATGAGGAGCACAGCAAAAACATATTGAAATTAATATAGCAGATTACTTTAGAAAGTAGTTAAATGAGTCAAAGCTTATTTTGACCACCTACTACAAAAAGCCTGAAACCATCAGGCATTATACTTGAACTACAAATTGACTATGTTTTATTTTCTACATCTGCTATGTTCACCTAACGATATGTTCAAATTATTAACTTGTGGCTCAAACAGGATAATCTCTCATTGTTAGGGATCAAACAGAACAGGTAAGTTGTTTCTGATTAGCTTGGTACACAACCAGAATTGTAAATGAAGATAGCTTAACTACTTTTTCTCATTAAATATACTTAAGAACTAAACTTGTGGTTTCAATAAATTATCAAGAAGTACTTGCACAGCATAGCAGAAACATTTCACATTCAATTTCTTTTTAGAGGTCTATATATCATGCATGAGGCTTTAAAGCAGTTATCACTGAGATATTTTAAAAGATGTATATCTAATCTTGGACAAGAAGTGTAGAAATTAATATTGACAAACATTTCTTGCACGACACTGCCCTCTAGCGAAGTGACATGAGAAAGCAAAAGAAGGAATTGGGTATCACTGTATAAAAGGCACAAAAAATGTTCACAACTTTAAAGATCCAAATATTCAACTTCCTATTTCCTTACAACAGCTTGTTTCAATACTTCATCTGAAAGTGTGACCATGAAAGACAAAATGTTCAATCCTATCAATTAGACTTGTGTTAAAAATGCATCTATTCAAGTTAAAAACAGCTGAACTCTAGTATATGCACTATTCACGAAATACAGTGAAGTATGAGTTAATTTGATTTAATACAAATGTCCCCAAAAAAAACCTACATTCAACGAATAGTTTGGTACAGAAAAGATTTTTCTGTATGTGTAGCCCAATTAGCTTTTTGTTTGAATAATGTTAACCAAGAGGAAAGTCACATGGATACCTTTAATTCCTTACAGCAAACTGACACAGTTCAGTTGCTTATACTGAACACCATTTTACATGGATACAATGCACTGTAGCCAGCTCTGCTTCTGACAGAGCATATAGATCAGTCCATTTAAGTAATCTCGAGGTGCACTGGCAGGTGTCATACCAAAACAGGCAACTCTGGAGCTTGAGTAAGAGGAACTGGGACTCCACCTTTATTGAAACGGAACCTTCTCTGCGCAGCTAGACTGCACAGTGCTCCTGAAAAGTAACATAACTTCACAACTAATTGTCACTGCTTTCTCACATTAAAGCCATCTGTCACCCTCTCTGGCTATCTACTCATACTGTCAGTCAAAAGACAATAGCTGGAATTCAAGAATCTTATTTCTAGAACATCATTAAGCATGGCAAATAGGGACAGGAGTTCACATATCCTCAACCTGTGTGGAGTTAAGGAGAAAGCCCACTAAACGCATCTGAAGGTTGTAGACCATCTCATGCATAGTTGGGTATTTGCTTATGTATAATAGCTCATGCCATACAGCTTGGAAAATTATTAGATATGTTATCTCTAGTAAAATCTCATTTCTTTCACAGGAAGTTACAGCAGCTGAAGACTGGAATGCTGAGAGAATAAATTTTTTTTGAGTAACATTACTATGAAAACATCTCAAAGCACAGAACAGACTAACAGAACAAGTATGTTCAGTATGGCACTTCTCGTACAATCTATTGTACACAAAATGAACCTTGCATTAAGCACTGGTTTATCCATTTCTCTACTATTCATCCCTCTGGTCTCCTGCTACACACCTTCATTTTTCATAACGATCTTTTTTCCCCAACATACACAATGCAAGATTGTCTCACTTATTTGTAAAAGTCTCTACACCACAATTGTTTTACTACACACAATGAATTTGTGTTTGCTGGACAAAACTTCAGTAAAAAAGTTAACTCTGCTTTGGTTGTAATAGTGACCATAACTTGTGCCTAGCTGCCACCTTCTGTATTGCTCCATTAGGCTTGGAAAAGCATTAACAACCAAAAGATTAATCTTCTTTCAAGCTGGAATTCTAATGTCAGCTATCCACCAGTTTAATATCTACAGGTCTCCAAGACACTAGTAGGAATCAGGCAGTAAAACAGTCAAATTGGCTTGCTGTTTTAGTTATTTACTAGTTCATGGAGAAGTGCACATAATGAAATAATTACATTTCTTTAGTATTTCAGAATTGACATTGTAGTGACTAAGTAGTAATGACAATGAATACTACTAACAGGAATTTCTGAATAGCTGTTTGATGTCTACTTAAAAGAACATCATTAGTGAACAAGTGCTTCTAAGGTTAGACAGATGATAACAGGTTTTAAGCTCTCTGGCTGTTAAATCAAATGCAGAAAAGTAAATCATGCTCTGGACAAAAATCAGGTGTGAAAAGGTCATTACATCTGTGAGTTGACAAACCAAGTTTTCTAATATTTCCTCTTTCAGGACAGAGAAGAAAGGATCACTTTACAATTCTGTAAGAAAAAAATCAAATACTGCTTATTAAATGTTTGGAGAAATTACAAAGCCAATTAAAATTATCCTTCAAGGACATGCTAAATGAGATGCACAAGATCACTCAAAAAAAAATCAATCTGCCTATCACTGCATGTTTAGTAAGTTATTCTGCCTTGAATTCAAATAGCAACCTGGAAATAACAACAACTATTGTATTAACACCTAAGGCAATGTAGAACCAATTCAATGCAAAACACATTAACGAAAGAATAGACCCAAACTACATCATCTGCAAAACTGTTTCAAACTCTCCCCCAGCTAAACCAGTACAGCACTGCAGGCCCAATTTATCATTTTCTTGTTACCACTCTACATTCACAGCTGCAAAAAACTGTCAGTGTAAATCAAGGACATGGATGTGCAGTGCCCCCGTGAAGATCATTTGTTCACATTTCTTATCAAACAATTTTAATTACTAAGTGCTGTACTTCAGTACTACACATAATACCAAAAAAAATAGACTGTGTCATTAAAGCTTGAAAACAGAAAAGCAACTACCAACATCATGCTGAGAACTGAAACATACCAAAAAATAACTCTAAATAATTTACTCATTTAAACATTGCATGTTTTTGAGGAAAAACTACATCTTTTTATGCTTGCTGATAGCATTAATGTATCCTGTGAACATTTGTAGACTTCATCTTACTATTTCCCCTTAAAAAGTCAAAAATTTAGAATACACATCTTCCTCAGTTGCATCTTTCTCGTCCCTTCCTGGTCTTCCAGTGTGCCAATTAACATAAAGAAAAAGTTATTCTTCAGTGTATTCAGCAAGGAAGTGCAACATGAAGTGTGAGTTCTAGTATCATATTCTAGAAGATCATGCTAATAAGGATCAGCTCAAAGTTAGTCAAAAGAAATACATCTGCAGCTTTTGAATTCTTATATATATATTCACAGAAGCAAGCCACCTATCAAAGTACTTGAAAATTATTACATCTTCTGACACAAAACAGCCTCGCAAGAGTTAGTAGTTACTGAAAAATGGAACTAACTTCTTTTCAGACATCATATACTGTTTTTCCAAAGTGCTCACTGCACTTTTTTGAACATGAGTTGTACTAAGGTAAGTCATAGTAAGAATCTCTAATAAATTTTTTTCACAAATTAACATCCATGATGAAACAAAAAGTTGTCCATTGTGGTTCTTTGTCCTAACCTGTATGTTTGCTATACTCCAAGTTTTTAGACAATTCAGTTCTGTGCCCATCTCTTAGTAAAATAAATAGATTAGCAAGAAAAATTGTTCATTGGAATGGCTAGAGCCAAAAAACCAGAAACAAAGCTAACTGAAGAAAAGGCAAGTGTAAGCAAACAATTTGAGAATTTACTGTTATGGACTTACATTTATAAGGTGAGAAACTTGTCAAGCCAATATGTCTGCTTGAACTTATCCTTATACACTATTGTCAAAACGTTTAGCCTCATGCTAGACACCTCTCATCTCACTTTGCAATCAAGTGTTAGTGAAGCTCTGTTTTTCCTACAGAAGGCCAACACTACGGGAGAAACGTTCCAAGTCCAAACCCACAGCTCATAGCCAGACACTGTCACAGGCCCAGGGAAGCCAGTCTCCAGATTCTTCATTACTGTCCCAAATGTCAGCACACAGAAAGCTAAACAGAACAAACCAGTTTATTTCCCATTTAAAGTGTGGAGTCAAAATGTTCTCTCTAAATGATCCTTTTACTCCTCAGTCATTTTCCTTGCATCTCATTTATATTCTCATTTGAATGACATGGTGTTAAGAAACACCATAAAATATTTAGTTTGCTTTTATTCAAATATTAGCTGTTGGCTCCTGAAGATATTTCATAGCAAGCATGAAACTCGAATCAAAATATAATTATTATAATAATTATTGCTTTTACCCAAGAGCATCTGAAAAAACACAATCTTGTGTATAAGTTCCCACTGAAAGCAGTTCTGAGTTTTCACCATGACCTTCCCATAGAAAAGTAGCTTTTACATTAACTCCTTGAGATGGTAATTCCCACGTTAGTACCCTCACAGTAATTTACCTTCAGGGATGAGATGTTTTCAGATCAGTATTTATTATTAATCCCTCTCCAAATTCTTAACTAGCATTTGACCAAAACTGAGGAGCTCAAGAACTTGTCATACTAAATAACTTTTATTTCTTTAGCAACTTCAGTTTTAACAGTGTATTTCATGCTACCCCACTCACATGCTGGGGAAAAGCTCAAACCAAAAATGAACTCTACATTTTCCCCTCAAACTACAACAAAAGCTCTTCTCTGTAGGTATCACGAGATCAAATTTAGTGTGATTTTGATGTCTGAAGCCATGAGAAAAGGGAACCCAGCAAGCAAATATAATGATAACCACATCAAACTGTATTGTTACCTACGTTTCTATCACACTCAGTAACACAAGTCCGCAATTGTCAGCAACTTTGAAGCTTTGTGCTGGACCAATGTGTTGTCCCCCATTTGTCACCTTCCCCCCTGAAAATCCCAACATATCAAATGCTACAATGCAGCATGGTCTGATAAGAAGTCTGTTCTTAGTTATATTAATACTTCACCATGTACTTCAGAGTAATATATTAAACCAATACAGACCTTCAGAGAAACCCAGAACACTGGATCAATACTTAAAAAAAATGTATTTTAACTTGATTAGTGTTTGGGGTAAATTTGTAAGTTCCATACTTTAAACTGCAGCCACTTTCAATCCAAAGAAACCCCATTGCATCCCTCCTCCTGTGGAAGCAGGAGAATAAGCTTTCATAAAGAAAGCCTAGAAGCAGACACATGCTAAACTGAGCTTTTGCTCTCAGTTTCTACTCAAATTCAAGACTACCTACTGACAGTGCCAAAGCCTTTTTTACCCATCAACTTTTCACAGTATTGTATATTACCACAATACAGAAATTCAATTTCAGAGCAGCTATAATCTAATTCCTCACACTGAAGGCCACATAAAGCAATACTGTTAACATACGTTTAACTAATTGTAGAGCAGATAAATTGCACTGCCAGGGACTTAAATAGAATCACTTGATTCATCTGTTTCATGGTACTCTTCCATAAATAACACTAAGATGAAATCAGTCAACTGCAGTCACTGCAGGCACAGTATTCCTATTTATTTTTCAGTATTTTGTGTTATAGTAGGCATTCAAAGTAAAGCCATTTTTAATTAGGTATGAAAGGATTTGGTAACATATCACTTATTACAATACAACCTTTATTAGACTCTAATTTAGAATAGATTTTTTTCCTTCACTGTAAATATGAGTATACAAAAGATTAGGGACATCTGGCCTTAACTGCCCTTTAACAACACAATTTCAACACTGGCACCGAAACAGGCTGAGGATATGCAGAAGTCGGGAACATCAAAAAATTTCAGTTATGCTTGTACCACAAATCCTCAACTCTTCACTGATAAAAACCAAAGATCTGAGATCACCTCTGTCCAGAGACATGGGAACTCAGATACAGACATTGTGTCCTCATCTATTCTTTTTCCATCATCTGCTAAGCACCTGTGGAAAACTGGGAAATAGTTGCTTTTGCTCATATTCACTCCCATATAATAGTATTCTCTTTCCATGCTTTAAAAAAAAAACAAAAATCTACAACTGATGATCAAGCACAAAGACTTTTGGAAACTGGGACAAACAATGTGATAAGCATGGAGAACAGTATCTGAAAAACACGGGAGCGTAACTAGTTAGTTGTCAGATACCTAAAGCTAGAGACAAGCATTACAGCCAATGCCTCACAGGCTTGCCTGTGCAGTAGCATCTTTGTCTCATCTAGAGGTGAGTTCTATATCAGGCTAATACAGCAAAAAAGCTCACAACACAAAGTGGGAAGCTACCAAGAGACAGTTACTCTCTTCCAGAATCATGCTCCTCTTCCTCTTCTGAAGCAGAGGGAGTGCATTAACCCAAACTGGTAAAGACTCTGGGTTAACTTCTCCCTTAGACTTAGGGAAGTGCTACAGCCCTCTAACTCCTCACTACTGAACTAACATCATGTCATATGACTGGGAAGAGTCCAGCCCACAACATAAACCGGAAGGCAGGTACACAGCATTCACATGCTGTCAAGGTCACACTTGATTCACTCTTCAGGTCATGAGAACAGCATTGCTCATGCTATTAAGAGGTGGAAACCACTTACATGTGGAAGCCTGACCATCACTGATAGTGGGCAAGGTATTACAAAAGTACCAGAGCACAAAAAAAACTACTCCTGCTCCAACTTTGAGAACACTTTCTAACAGGTAGTTTTCACTATCTGCCATATTTGTACTTCAGTCCATCCATCTATCAAAGTCAGCTCACTGTTTCAGCAAAAGATTCTACAATTGCTTGCAAACAATGACAAAAAATCCCCCAACATGTCAGAGACAGATAGCAGACCGCTCCTGTGTAAGCTCATCCACAAAACTTCTACCCTGCCTTAATGCTTACCTACTGTAAAACAGAAAGGATGATTTCAAAAGGACAAAATGCAGCAGTTAAAAACAAAGGAAATTATAATTTCATGCTCCAGGACCATTTGCATGGACAGCTCAACTGAAATTTAAAAAGGAACAAAGTAGCCTAAAGTTTTAGTAAATAAGCCATTCAGATGAGACTTAGTTGTGATGCTTGATGTTTCACCCCATTTATTTCTCAGTATTTTTGTAAGTCCTAAATAAATTAAGAGTATAGCAACAGTATTGAGTACTGAAGTACTGTCTTCATCTGAGAAAACACACCGACAACACAGAACACTAAAGTTACTGAACTTTGATGGAAGTCACGTATTTCCAAGTTCAGCTACTGCTGAGGACAGAAGCAAATTGTAACGCTCAGCTGAATGATGCCCACAACCGATCTGTGTTCAAAAATAAATAACACTGGAAGTAGAAAATACTAGCAATAAATTGAAAAACCTCCAAGAATCATGAAATCATTAGGGCTGGGAAAGACCTCCAATATCAGGTCCAACCTTTGATCACATACCACCTTCCCAGAGCACAAAGTGCCACATCTACTCACATCTTCGGTTTTTCTTATAAATTGTTTACCTTTCAGTCAGCAATAAATTTATTTTCACAATTTCACATTATATGTTTACTAACAGTTATAAAAATCACACTTGTCTGTTTGAACAGAACATTAATATTCTCCCAGCTAATGAGTTTGTCCTTAATGTTAGTCTCATGGAGGTTGAAACAGCACTACATGTGCTCTTCAGTAATGTAATGTAGTTGAACAAGAGATTCCTTCTATGCTAAAGGGAAACAAATCCAAAAGCTGACATTATTACAGGCTAAGTGAAGGTTTGGATCTTTTTTGACCATCACATGATCTAGATGTCAGCAAGATAGCCTGAATAATTTAATGATCCATGTCACTTTAAAAAAAGGCTTAAAGTAATAAAGTTTATGATCTGGGTCAAGTTGAAGTATTTAGTCAATGGGGCTGAGAGCAATTCAGCTCACCTAACATACCTACTAGCTAATCATCCAGTTTTTCTATCTACTGCCGAGCCCCTGATGACCACTGAGCTGTCAGGGTTGACACATATAAAAGCCTGTACTGAACTACCTCCCATAATTACACTATAACTTACAGCAACTGGAGAAACAAAGTCATTAGCTATGTTTATTACTCTGTTAAGAGGCTAAAGGTAGTATTTAGCAGGTACCTTACCCCTTACCCAGTTATGACAAACATTTGTCCTTCTTTCTTACATCTGTGGTTTAGCAGATTTTTATATATTTATAGCCTAGAACAAAACACCTCCTTGGGTGGGAATGCTTCAAAATAATTTTTTCATGACCTATTGCTACTGAGGCACTTAGAATTCACAGCAAAGCTACATGGGAACAACGTCACTATGTTAGAGCCAGGATGCATTGGAAGACAGTTACATTAGCAAGGACATGAAGCTAAATATTAAAACTTCTCAGGAAAACAGAAGACACATCTAAGTATCATGAATTTAAAGAGCTAAAAAATTTGCATAACAACTTACTGTGTAAGTGATAGCTGCCAACATTCCAATCACAGTCAAGGAACTAATGGAAAATGAAAGTGCAGTCAAGCCATCTGCAGAAAAAAAAAAAGCCTGTTGAAAATACTTAAGAGTAGATGTGTAAGAACCCTTCCCCCTGAATTGGTTTGGCAGAGATATAAGTTCATGAGAATAAAGAAAAAGATTGAGACATAGATACCAGCCATAACTTAGATGAAAAATCCACCTAGCATAGCTTTTTGTCCACAGTAACATCTCCCTCACAAATAGCAGGATGCAGGACAGACTCTTGCCTTTGCTACAAGCTCATAGAAGTTGCATTCAGTCAAACAGCTGAATAGCCACTAATGAACTAGCTCCCATAGCTATGCAATGCCTCTTCAAGACGTATTTCTGGCCTCTCCAGGGTGCTGTGGGAACTTGCACAATTTTCAGGTGCATTCAGGATGGTTCATCTTTGTTTTCTTTGTTATCACCTGATTTCTCCTACCAAAGCATTATCTAGAATCAGGCAGGCATGGATCCCTCCAAGCAAAACCAGACTACAGGCCTCAGCTTCACTCAATGTACCTATAAACTGGAAAAAGTTCGGGGAACTACAGAGTTACTGTAGCCTTATTATCACTCTAGAAATCAAATGGGATGGTAAAAGAAAAGAGTTACCAAACAAAAGGGCATTACATTCCCTGAAATCTCCAGCATAATGCTTCACAACAGGCCTGTAACACAACACAAGTGGTTTTGGTTAAATAGTAACACGGGAACTTACAGACATTACAGAAACTAACCTTCAGCAATCAATTTCTTGTTTGTGCCAGTCATAATCGAGACAGTACTTAGCGTTCTCCCCCATGTCCTCCTCGCTAGCTAACTGAAGAATTTGGAGTATAGTAACTTTTATTCTTCCTCACATAGAATTACTAGCTAGTTTCCATTCATTAGCTAATTTCCATTTTTATTTCCTGAACATAGCACCAAGCAGTCAAACTGAGATCCTCCATGAGACGCTGCATCCTTCTTCTGACCAGCCCCACAGGCCTCCTTCCAAAAGCACCAAAAACTGATAGAATAGGACAACCAAATGTAGCTTGACAGCTCAAATCTCTCCTTTGCTATTTTTGCCACGTAATACCAAACAACTTCCCCAGAGCTAAAAGCAGTATATCCCTACATTTCAAATACTTAAGCTATGTTTTCACTTATTAAAAAAACCCACAAAAAAATGCACAAAAACAAGCCCTACACTAGCACTCTTTTCCCTTCAGTATCTGTGAAAATTTGATATAGCTTCTGAGGCTTGGGGGGGAAAAAAGCCCCTACTTGTAACATATTACACAATGTACTTACACATCATATTTGATGATCCTTCTGTAAAAGTATTTGAAACCAACATTTAATATCCATTTTAAAAGTCTGAGCTATGTTCAATGGAACATTAAGAAGCTAACTGGCTGAGAAATTTGTAATTGTATACTAGAAGTATATTATCAGGTGCTGCCTCAGTGGATGAGTTTGCATTCCTTTCATAATTTCACTACCAATTGATGATGCTGGATATTTGTTCCATGTCTCAATTTCTCTGAATTTCTTGGGTCTACTGCAAAGGAAATGGGTAAATTTCTACAAAAACAGGACAACAGGTATAAGTAAAGACAAAATGCAAGCATTTTGTCCTTATTTCTCCAGCAACTGGAACACAAAAGAACCTTCTGCAGAGAAGGGTTCTTGGGAGAAAGCAATCTGAAGATAAGCCAGCAGTGAGCCCTGCCAGCATGCAAGTCCAACAGCACCCTGAGCTGTCTCAAGAGGAGCATGCCCCTTTCTTAAAGGAAGGGCTCATATAAGGAATGCTGCAACTACTTTTGAGGCTCCTGCTCCAGGTAAGACTGGTAAATCTGAGCAGGAGGAGAACTAAGTTGGTCAGAAGTTGGAGAACATGCTGGAGTGGGTTCAGAGAAGAGCAATGAGGCTGGTGAAGGGAATTGAGCACAAGTCCTGTGAGGAAAGGCTGAGGGACCTGGGGTTATTTAGTCTGGAGAAGAATAGGCTCAGGGGTGACCTCATCACTCTTTACAACTACCTGAAAGGAGGTTGTAGCCAGGTGGGGGTTGCTCTCTTCTCCCAGGCAACCAACAGTAGAACAAGAGGGTACGAGCTTAAGCTCTGCCAGGTTAGGTTGAGGTTGGATATTAGAAAGAAATTCTTTACAGAGAGAGTAATCAGGCATTGGAATGGCCTGCCCAGAGAGGTGGTGGATTCCCCATCCCTGGAGGTTTTTAAGATGAGACTGGATATGGCATTTAGTGCCATGATCTAGTAATCACAAGGGTTGGACTTGATGATCTCAGAGGTCTCTTCCAACCCAGTTTATTCTATGATTCTATGATTTTTTTCACAATGAGATGAAAGTTTACAAACTTAGGAGGTTTACAAGAGCTAGCTGATAAAGCCCAGAGCAACCTTCTCAATGCAGGAGATTTGACTAGATGACCTGAGGTCTCCTCAGTCTGAATTACCCTATGAAATTACAAGTCATAAAAAAATGCGGATAGAGTCAGAAAACAAAACCAGACATTCACATCCTCAAAATAAACATTTGCTATGAAAACTCAGTATAGCCAAAACAGGTACAGAGATGAGTATTTCATTACAGTTATATCAAGGCAACCTGGAAAAATTAACTTACACCTCAGCTCAACCACTGCCTCTACTGCTATAAAGAGTCTGAGAAGCGTTTATTCCTACACTGTTATAACCTTTGTGAAGGAAGATACACACCAACAAGGAAGCAGCCAGAATGCTGAATAAGCTATGGCCTTGTCCTCATCTCCTACACTTACAAGCACCGCTTACAGCACAGGGCATCTTAACATTAAAGAGTCTATAAGGATGTCAAAACAAATAAGAAGGGCTTTGAGTCTTTAAGTGGCAAGAGGAAGATGAGAGAAAATAGGGGCCTGCTGGTGAGTGGGGCAGGGGCCCTGGTGATACAGGACTTTTCCATGAAAAGCCTAGAGTTACTAAATGCTCTCTTTGCTCAGTCTTTTACTAGCAAGACTAAACTTCAGGAAACCCAGGCCCAAGAGCTCAGAGAGAAGGCTGGAAGGAAGAGGTACCCTTGGTTGAAGAGGATCAGGTTAGAGATTACTTCAGAAAGCTGTAGGTACAAAGTTGACAGGCCCTGAAGCATGGACAGAGCTGGCTAATGTCATTGCAGGGACCTTTTAGTCAGTACAAAATTCCTAGAATAATGCAGAATGTGACTTGATGAAGGCTTGTATCATTATATTCTAAAACATTCACACAGAAGCAAATACTCTGATGCACAGAGAACAAGGCACAAAACACTGGAGTACTTATGCATTGGGATTAATGTTTGATAGACAACTGTGGGGTGATGGCCTTTGATGAGTTGAGGGAAACGCCTCAGCTGCCGAAAGGATGCTGATAAGTGATGGTGTTATCAAAGAATGGAATGCTATTGAATTAGCATGGCCTTTCTTTGCCGCACCTTGTGGCACTCGGCAGGAGACCCAAGGAGCCACCCCTCAGGCATCTGTCTATCACCCCCAAAGTACTGACTATAGTCACACAAAACCACCTAAAAGAAAAAAAAATGGTATAAAAGAGATTGAGTATAAACTAAAACTTGTTGGAGAATATTTCAGTAATACAGGCCATGAGATACTGTTAGAAGCCTGTGTGCAGAGGCCAGACCTGGGATAAAGGGGGAAACGGGGCCCCTGTGTTTTAGAACAGTAGCAAGATGAACAGTAAATAATAAGAAAGAATGCAGCCGTTTCTACTAGAAACGGATAAGAGGGTATAGTTTTAATAAGATGACCAATCCAGGGGTATGGAGTTGGATATCCACCCTAGCTGTTAGCCAATTAAATTGCTGTACTATTGTTTACATAGCATACACACTTAACAATAAATGAGCAGTGTGCTGACCGTAACTTCTGTGAAGAGTGTGTCTCTACTCCATTCCGTCGAAGCCCAGAAAATAAAGAAAAAGACCGACGTTCTCAAAACCCCAGCATCTTCTCCGGTAACAAAAACTGGGGAGAAAACTTCCACCTCTGGGAGCGCAACCTACGAGCTACCTTCTCTCCTCCATTCCATCGAACATTGCAGGGGTAAGCAACCAAATTCTTACTTTTTTTTCCTGTGCCTTACTAATTATAATTTGTTATAGCTCACTGGGTGTATCTGTGTAGCAATCCTCTGTTAGTTAAGTTTGTCATGGGAGTGGTATACTGCTGGAGTTGCCTGTAAAATCTGTTTTGTGGTATTTTGTACAATCCCGCAGCTAAGTGTTACCATTGACTAAGTAACCCATATAGTCATTGTCAAGTACTTGTATTAATAAATTTTATTTCGGGAGCTGTCGTGAGGAAAGTTCTTTTCTTGCTCTTAAGTGTGGTCTCATATCAGGGGTCAGAAACCCTTCCAACCTGTGTGCTATCCATGTCATTAGGCAGTACTGGGAACCTAAGGCTCTGATTTTCTGGAGGCACCTACTACTATTAAGTTCTCCCTAGCTTAAGTGTGGTCCTCACAGAGAGGTCAAAAAATCTTTCCAGCCTGTGTTCTGTCCAGTGTCGTCAGGCAGTGTTGGGTTCATAAAGCTTTGATTGTTCCAAGGATGCTTATAGCTAATAACTTTCTATTAGTATAGGTGAGACTAAAAAGCTTTGCCTTTCTGTCTTTCCCCCCACCACCACCTTTTCTCATGACAACAACTTTTAGTTACCTTTTTTTGGATAAATTTGCAAAGTGACATCAAATCTGTACTAGCTAACCTATAAAACACGTCCTTCTCACCTTTTTCCTGAAAAGGGAACACATGAATTGCACTGGCTAAACACATGAACTGTAAAAGCTAAAGGTTAAATACTATTTCATGATGTTTGAACTTCACAACAGTTGTTTACAGCCCTATCATAAAGAAGTATAACAAATGCAAAAACAGCAGTTTTAGAAAAGGTCAGTCATAGGAGAGCAAAGGGAAAATGTCGTAACACCCACAGGATTTTGTTGTCTAAACCCGTAATGCCACTTAGTCTCATTCTTTTAGGGAACAGCAGTATTGCATTCCAACAGGTAAACCTGTCATACAACAAGATACACACTCACCATGCCTTAAAAGTTAGAGAACTTCAGCATCCAAGCAGCATTGAAGAGCTGTATTAAGTAAAGACTGTAGAGGAAAGTACCTTCCCCTCACCACCATTAATATCAGAAGACCCACCATTGTAAATCCCTGCTGTCAAATGGAGACTGTATTGAAAGCAGACACTGTCAGTGTCTCCTTTCTGTACATTTAAGACAGTTCTAATTTTTTTTCTCTTACTGCAAAGACTTAGTATAGGTAAGCTAAAGTCAAGTTTGAAAAATCTGTCACTAAGGAATTCAAATATCTTATTCAGTCGACGAGAAGTGTGCCAAAATAAGTTAGTAGCAACTTTTGCAAAGCTCACAGCAAAAGTTAAACTTACGACTACTCCCAAATTCTTCAAACAGAAGCTTGACTTTCTCCCACTCCGTGGAATTCTTCTTGTTGGGAATATCCAAAGGAACAAAAGCACTGTAATGCAGAAAAAAAAAGGTTACCTTTGTTACCTTAATTAGTCAAATACAAAAAGAATTCTACTTCCAAATTAAGAAAACAAATCCATTTCTTCCGAAGGAAAAGTTTTGTACATTAGGCTTAAATTCTGAAGGCAATGTTTCATTTTATTCACATTTCTCTCAAATGCCTTATTATATCAAGAGAGTACATGTAAAGTGTGTCAAGTCAGGCCTGAGGTCAATGAACAAGTGATTTTCTACTTACCAGTCCTAAAAGAGGTAAGGACCCTACACTCAAGTATCATTAAAAGATGTATTCATTTGATTTATTATCCTGATTTGATTCGTATGTGGAGGAGCAAATAAACTTTAAGCATCAATTGAGACAAATTCTTTTACAAATATGCACTTCTGAAAGCCAAAATAAAACAATTAATGATTTCCAAAACAAGCATTAGAATTTAAGGGGACATGTTTATCTTCCATTATTACAACTAAAATAATACATCTGCTGCATTCCATTCTTTGCTCTGTAGTTGGCCCAGAGAACTGAACTGCAGAGAAGTTTAGTAAATGTTTTTGATTTTCCAATGAGAGACTAGCAAAGGGCGCTACGACAACAATGTCAGGTAGAACAGACCCCCAGCTGAAAGCTCCCTCTGTCACCATCTGAAGTCAAACTATAAGATTAACTGTTCAGCACATCTATAAACTAAACATAGCCAGTTTTATAATAGCTGGAAAACCCCTATCTCCATACCAAACAAACCACTGAAAGAACAGCTTCAAGACATGGAACAGGATGCCTACAAGTAACAAAGAAGTCAGACTTGAAGGGAAACCTTTTAGGCAATGAATGTAAGAACTCAACACAAAGTCCATAAAGGATGTTCGCAAGTATCTTTTGGACTTATATGAGAAGGAGTACCTGATTTGATTCCCACTTCAAGTCCCAGACAAACACACATATCCAGGAGTTTGTCTCAAACTTCAAGTACAAACCACGCTTACATTTCAAAAACCAACCGCGTGCACTTATCACATCCAAACAAAAACCAAACTGGTAGTCTGCAAGAAAATCTGACATTTTAAAAATTAAAATCTTCATTTCTAAAAACTGCTTTATTTATAGCTTCTTTACTGTGCAAGAGACAGATTAAGGGCTAGCATTTATTAAAGTTGACACATGCTTGTTGACTTTAGATTTTGTTCTTGTATCCATCTCTAGTAATAATTCTTCCTGTAAAATACCGTACAGACAAAATGAAGACACAGGTATTAAAAAACCAAGTTACGCAACATTTCTATTTACAAGAGATACAAACACCAATAACTGCAGGTTTATCTGCTAAAAGGGTTACAATAGGAGACTCAGAAGATAAGTGAGCTCAAGTCCTTTTCATTTTAGCATCAGTATGGATCTGCTATCTGTGGCCCACATGCAGGGAAAAAATGAGATGGAAGAACATCTTAGGATATTTATAACTTGCTTGCCTTCCCCCCCTCCCCGGAGAAATAAATTTTTTTTCTGAGATTATTTACAACCAGTATGTCACAAAGGACACTAATCAGAGCAGAAGCCATCATCTATGTTATAAACATTCTTCAATTACTACTCTGTTAAATCTTGACTGAAAGAGAAGGGCATCTGATTCTGTTCCTGCTCAGGTTCCATGCACAACACAGTTAGCATGCCTAGCCATCCACAAACCTGCATCCATCCATACACTCAAAACATCTCCAAAACACAGCCCAACTATTGCACCAGCACAGCACACAGCACTTTATGCCTATTCTTCATTCACACTAAGCAGGAAGTTTGACAAAAGCCTTGGCTATTTTGCTGGGTTGACTTCATGGTTAATGCAGCCTGAGTGTCACAGTTATCATCAACTGATTGAGACGTTTCCATGCCAGATAACTCCATTTACCTGTCATCACTGTGGCACAATACAGTGACTGAATAGAGTACAAGTGTCAGTGCAGGGTTTTACAGCTGTAGCTGAGACTTTAGGTAATGCAAGCAAACCAAGCAGCTCAGCTGTGATGTGTGGCACTTGGATTTCTGGACACAAATGAGAGTATTAACTGCAGTAATTTTAAGAGCAGAAGCAAAATGCTATGCTGTTCAAAACACGTCCTGGGTATATTATGGTTAAGATCAGATCAATATCTAGGCTGCAGAATACAAAAGGTAAACTCAAGTTATGCAGCTGAAAACCACTAACTTTTGGCAGGACTAGTAACACAGGTGAAGACAGGTAAAGTTTGATCCTTAAAGTATGTCATTAACCTTAGGAAATTATTTTCTAACACATTAGACAAACCCATTTCCTTAAACTCCTTCCTCAGTTCTATGATATAACCTGCATAACTAATTACAGGTTCATTAGACAAGTATTTATAGCTTTGTAGGAGCTAATGGTTCTAGAAAACGTAAGGTAACTGGTTCAATTCCAAACACTGACAGTGAGGGAAGAGTTCCTTTCAGAACCACTCATTAGCCTCATAAGCAAACACTTTATTTTATATCAGACAGCTGTATAAGTGTGTCTTAATGTAGATTGTATTACCTCAAGCCCCTTGACAAGCACATGACATTTAGAGAAAATACAAGAGAAGTAGATAACTAATGAGACAAGAAAGGCATTACAAAAAAAACTAGTTATGAGTATCCCAATATCAATTTGTCCGATACTTTGCTCTTAATGGTAATCTGTATCAAGTTATTTCTGTGAAGAGCATTTAAGTATTACAGACATGCACATTTTTGCCACAGGAAGAGACTAACAGACAACTGGAGTAAGAGGTATAAACACTACTCCTGATAAGAACTTAGACCACAACATCCTGCTCATTGAGCTATGTTATCAATTCAGCAAAATCCTGCAAGGTTGTATCTGTGTTGTGCCACACTTTTCCCAAAACAGTCACAAAGATCTTCAGTGGAACAAGGTCAACATCCTGGTAAAAACAAGAAATTCTTAAACTTTGAACTCAATACAGCTTTCACAATTTCTTTGAGGAAAGCTGACCAAGGAAGAGGCAAGAACTTCTTATGTAGACCTTTAAAGCTATTTACTGATCTCTTAATTATACAGATTACCCACTAAACCAATCAGAACAGAGTCTGTCTGGCTATGAGACACTAGTCACATAAACATAGGAAGACAGACAAACTACTTGCTAGGCACTTAACTGGAAATATTCCAATCCCTCTTGCTCTTGTAACCTGTGTGAATGAGTATTCCAGTCCATTAAGCCCAGCCACCAGAATTAAATCCTGTACGTAAAGTTCCAGTCTGTTTTAGTGTTGCTCTGATACTGATCATCAGTGAGAAAATCGCTGGCTACTGCCAGGTGCAGGCAGTGCTGCAAGACTGGTCTTCACTACCACATTCAGCTGAATCCCTCACATAGAAGCTTCAGCTCCAACACTTCTATCTCTTTCTTATCACACTGGGACTTCTGAGAGCACTCTTTGCCCTTGTTTTGAAAGCAGCTGACTAAGCCAGAAACTTCTCCAGAAAAAGCATGCAAATACACACCAAGACACAGGCTATTTCAATACACATATATAATACTATATTACAGAGTTCACATTTTCCCTTAGCACAGTCACCTCAGTTGCTTTCAAAACTGAGCCTTTTCCCCTTTAAGGGACCCTTGCAGTCAGTCTCCCATAAAGGAAAATACAAGAATTGCACTGTTCAGTAGCAGCATCTCAGGTAGCAAGGGGACTTTATTTTTAGGGCATAAAGATGATGTGACTATTTTATCATTACCACCTTAAGAATGTGCAAGTAACCTCCTAAGTATAATAGCAGTAAAACCATTCCCATTGGAAACCAGAAGTACCAAAATCCTTATCAGGATGTAAAGGAGTCCTGCCTCCCTGCAGCAGATACCCCTGCAGTTTATCTGTGGGTTTCAAGTCTGCATCTCTGGGGAAACAATGTTCAGTAACTTAGCCCAAGGCCAAGCACTTCAGGTCTCTGGTTTGCAAGTCAATCTCACTGTCATATGGCACAGTATCAGAGGGGATGGTGTAAGCTGCTCACATTTACAAGTTCCATAGGCTTTAAAGAATAAGCCTAACTGCACAGAGGACAATTAGGAAGTCAAGAATCAAGTTCTATCTTACTAGAAGAGAGAAACAAACATTCTTACAGCCGAGAACTCAGCTGACACCTACTAGAGAGACTACTAAATTTTTTAAATTGGATATATTATACAGTACATTATGTATGCCTAGAATATGAGCCAACAGTCAGAAACAGATTTTTTCAGAAGTTTTAGTAGTATTTCTAGACCATGATTAAGCTGATTCAAACTTCAGTCTCTTTTAACAGCAAATACTTTCACTTAAAAGGACAACAGACTTGTTAGATGCATACCTTTAATGTTTATCAAAACTAAAACATTACTCCAAAAAGATAGTATACAAATAGAAGCATTAATTTCACTTTAGTTTCCACTTCACCCTCCAGTACTCTGAATTCAATCATTTTAGCATACCTTTTGTAATTCTTAACTTTATTGCTGCAGTCAAAATGCTAAAAAACTCGTGACACAGCAGACATTAGAAACATTAAATCCTGGTGTCCATGTCATGCTTAGTGTTGATCTGAAATTGAATTTATCATACTGCTTGGAGTTTCAGAATAACAGCACTTCCTGCAAAGAAGTTACTCACTTCAGTAGCATTTGCCTTTTAAACAAATGCCAGCAAAAACTTTATCATACAAGGCACAATTATGTCAAGTATAACTCCACACTATACTTAGGATCCTTCAGAGAACACTTCCATTTAGGAAAATATGAGCACATAACTCCTAATCATATTCCTAAAGAACTGTTTTGCCATGTCGATGAAAGCATTTGATAGAGGTAGAAAACAGAATGAGCACAGATTGTTTTACTCCCTGTTGTACACTAAGGTATCAATGTAGTTGTGTCATACCCATCATGTTCTCGATAAACATTCACACTGCATATACAGTCACAACCTGGAAACAAGTACCTCCACAATAAAGAAAACCATTTTAGCTTCCTGTTCAACTCCTTTTTTTCAGGTCCCAAATCTCAGGATATTTAAGCCCAATTAATGTGTAAGCTACATGGTTCATTATACAGATTGAGTGCATCATAATCTACCTCTTAGGAGCACACAACTTTGCTAAATAAATCTTGCATAGAACAGTGCTCGATACAAATACTTACCCAATTAAGAGAAGAACTGCACAAACTGTGATGAATCCCAGAGTATATTTGAGTGCAGTTTTAACCTGCTGTGTATTAAAGAGAAAGTTAATACACTGACAAAATATATCTAAAGGGGTTTGTCCAAACTATGGAAAAGCACACTTAGCATAATAGCTATTCAACAAAAAAAAACCTCTACAAAAAGCATGAGTAGTTTTAGGTAAGAGGTACACATTCTAGAAAAGTCTCACAGCTTGAGAACTACAAAAAATGACATGGAATTAAGCTTCCATCATAACCTATGCACTTAATTGTGGCCAGAAGCCAGAGTACGTTTCTTCAGTACAAATACACTCAAAGGAAATGCTTATTCCCAAAACTATATTATGTCTATGATTAGAACTGTTCTTTTGTTAAGGTTACAACTGAGCAGAACAGAAAACAATCACAAATAATGACTGGAAGATTCTTTAGCAAAGTATTCTCATTTGAGAAGCTGGCACTTCACTGGCATGCATTTACTGTATTCCCTGAAAGGTCATGCATTTCAAAAATCTTCAGTACATTACAAATATAACCAAGTGCTACCTTCAGGTAAATTACTACTGCCCACTTTAAGAAAAAATGCTAACGCTTCAGTAGAAGACACTAAATTTGAGTATTTATCTCAGAATCACTATAATCTTTCTGTCCTCTACTTTGAACTTGCCCATACAGGTTTTCTTTTCTAAAGAAAGTCTCCCATAGGTTTTAACTTTCCCGCATAAAAAACTTGGCTCAAAAGGAATTCTAGAAAGTTTAAAGAATTCAAGGAAATACACATGTGAATTACTAAACTCACATTTCATGCAAGACCACAGTTCCTAGAGTAGACAGTGTCAGACTAAGTCTTACTAAGAACTACTACAGTGTTTTTAAGGAACTGTTGTAATACAATTATAAATTATTTTAACATTGTAGTATTTAATTTAGACAATCATTCTTGCTTTCATTTTTTTGGCTGTATTCACTCGCTTTTCCCCTGCTTTGTGCATTTGCTAAAGTAAACTTACTGAGCATGTGTTGCCATCATCTTCTTCCTTCTCCTCATAATAGAAATAGACAAAGGGAATCCACAGAAAGACGCAGAACAGTATGATCGAGTACAAAGCTAGAAAAAAAAATTAATTAAATGAACAGAGAAAGTTACACTGGCTCTTCATTTACTCTATAGCAATTCAAAGAAAAGAATAAAACATTAATTTCCTCTCATTCTGTTATTAATTTCAAGCATTGAAAAGTTAATAAAATTCACTAGCAAGCATATGAACTGTTTTGTGAATTCCAAAGGACTTTACCAAGAGTTAACTCACTTAGACTAACGATTTCAGATCCATCTTCAATCCAGCAATAATAAAAAGACTACAAGTAATCAACTCCTAGAATGATAGAACATGCTGAGTTGAGTTGCAAGGGACCTACGAGGATCATCGAGTCCAACTCCTGGCCCTGGGCAGGACACCCCAAGAATCCCACCACATATGCAGGTGATACACAGTATTAGCACACTGAGGAAAAGCTGGTGTACAGGACAGTGAATAAAGCCAGCTATGCCACTTAACAAGTTGTACATGGGAAAAATAGATTAAAAAAATCAAAATTAAAGCTGTTTTAATCGCTAGGCTCAGTTTCAGGTGATGTCCCACTATGAATACAAGTACAGTAGAGATGGAAGGCATGGTTCTGTCACTGATGACCTCAATTCCCCAAACAAAACACACTGTAGCAATATAGGGTCATCATTTCACATTCCTTGTTTAGAGGAAGGACTAATTGGAAGTTGCAACAGACATTTATCTGAGTAGACACTAAACCAAAACAGTCCTACTGTCATATTATTTGGATGCACAGATGATCATAAGAAAATTTAAACCAGCTAGTTTAGCAGAAGTGAGAGTTTCATACATGTCTTCCCAAATACTAAGTGGCAAGTTTTGAAGATGTTAGGATAGCTGGGAAAAATCAATTGCACTGATTAGAGAGTGATGGGAAAAGACCACTGTCTGATACAGAATTTCAAGTTTAGATCTTGAACTCTCTGTATTACACGTCACATATGTTTTAGAACATCATTATTCAGCAAAATCTTTCAATACTTCTAAGTACCTTACATTATGAACACTTCAGAAGTCTATTAGCAAACTAAAAACCATCAAGCAATGTGATACAGGCTCATTACATAATGAGACTGATCCACGTTTCTCCCAAAAGGATAAAGGAAGAAACATAGAAATTCAAGAGACTACATATAAATTTTGTGAGTAACTTTATTTACATAGAATCATTAAGGTACCTTTGTTACCACAGTAATTTTATAGAACTGTAACAGAGAAAAGGCAGCTTTGCATCTGCTTTTCCCAAGCAAAAGAATTCCAAGACTGACCATTTTGTTCATATATCAGGTGAAGTCATAGAACTGCCCGTGAGAATTTTTTAGTTTGAACTGAAAATTAAATTTGTAACTCACATTGGTTAAGAAGCAAAATATGGTTCTTGCTATTATACTGCAAAGATCTGGCCAACTTCTTGTCAATGAGACAGGAGACTGATCATCTGGGTTTCTAATTTGATTTTTCAGAACTTATGAAAAAGCAGCACCTTTCATAAGTTCATACAAGTCAGTTACCTGAGGACAAACCTCCAGTTGCCTGTTGTTCTGCCCTGTAAAAATGCTGTTTATTCTCTGAAAAGCTAACCTTCAAATACAAAGGTCTTGCAGCAGCAAACAGCCAGTCAACCAACTGACAAAGATACTCCCTTCCCTCCAGTTCCCCTGTGCCCTAACACACCGTCTCCACTTTCCTTATCAGACTTCTACCAACTGCAGTTTTACACTGGGGACTGCTCTTTGCTCTAGTTCAGAGGTTCAGCTTCTGCTACAAAACATTCTTCTGGGCTGTAACAGAAGCTTGAAGCACCATCATTGGAAGGATGCTTCACTGCATAGGCAGTACAATAATGGTTTCTGCCACTGAGTCTAAGCAATTTTCAGCAAGAATTCCTTGGTAAGGTTTGTATGTTGCAAAGGCATTCCTCAGAGACAATTCTTATCTCAAGTCAAAATTAACATTATTCTGATTTGAACCACATCAAATACAAAGATACCTTATTACAACTATGAGGAAGTTAGACTCCATAGAAGCCTTCAAGTAATTATAGCAATGGTCCCTTTATCATGTTTTGACTTAGCTTTCTTTTTTTCTTAGGACTATGGAGGGCAATTAAGAATACAAGTAACAACAAAGAATTGCAAAATACAGTAGGTGAAAGGAACCAAAATGTCAAGAACTGGGATGGTTTCAAGCAGACTATCCAAGGTCAATATTCCATCAAGTCCCCTTGAGATGCTATAGGAGGCTCAAGAATACTATATGACAAAAAGTGTCCTACATCACACAAAACTTGCTTTTCCAGATGATATCATATATTAGCATATTGCATAGCATCAAAATTACTAAGTTGCTTAAAACAATGCTTTGTTATATACTCTCTATTTTTCTGCTGAGAAGTCACAAGCTGCTTCAGAAAACAGAATCAATCTTTCTTCTCAAATATATTATGCTTTGATCTCATCAAAAAATTCTTAAGTTTTCATCAACACAAGAAGTAGATAGCTTGTTTACCCAACCAAAACTTAAGGAACACAAAACCATAGTGAAATCCAAATCAGACACTTGTTTGAAGCAGGAAAGTTAAAGTAATTCACCACAGTAACTTTCAATGCTATGACACACTTTCAATTTATGTTCTGGCACATTGCTTCTGGAAAAATCACACTTGTTAGGAGAGGGTTTCTATACACATAACTCCAAAAATATTTGTCAAGTACAGCTATAAAGATCTCCCATGGTAGTTTGAGTGGCTTCTCCTAGGCCCAGACTGTGAAAACATAGTCACATTTGACTTGCACTTACTAATTTCTGAAAGCCCAAGTCCCTGTGTCAATGACTCAGTATCCAACACTTGGAAAAGGCAGACAAAAATCATTCAAGTAATACCAAGTACCATTTTGGATAAATTATTACTCAAAAACTTGAGCCTAGCAACCACCATACAGTAACTATTGCTGACCTAAGAAAAAAAAGAAATGGCAAATCTGAAGTTTAGCATAGACTTGAAAGCACACAGGAAGAGATCTCAGAATTTAGCAGTCAGTCCTTGTCACACTATAGTTAAGAGACACTTAACACATCAAGGCCAAGAGAGCTCAATTTATCTCATAGGAAGATGCTATCTACTAATGCCGCCCTTTCACCATTCACAAAACTTGTCCAAAGGACACTGAATGTCAAGGTCCCACCAATGGTAGGAATTACTCACTCAAAAGATAAGCTCAGGAACATGGCTTCAGGTTACTGTCAATGGTTTCAACCCAATTCTTTGTGGTATAAAGCAAACTGTGTTGAACTGTTTCTCATTTTAACACTTTCTGAGAAATGTTTTCCTTCCAAACAAACTAACATGCTTTTTTAGAGCACCTGCCAAACATAGATCATTCTTCAATCACTCAAGTACTGTCAGACATGTTCTATTACAGTTGTGTTTAGGAAACTTAACACCCTAAGTCACTGATTCAAAGCAATCAGTAGACTGGTTTCTTACAAAAAGCTTTGAGGCTATTGGAATCCCACTTTGAAACACAGTTATTTCAAGTTTCACTCTGAAAGTACCTCATTTATCACTCTACCAATACAAACTCATTCTATTTTTGTGTCACTCTAGCCAAGAAACCAGGCAGGTGTGAGAGACAAAACTTTTTTGTTGAGGCTAACAACTACGGAAAAAATAAA
>VWZD01006804.1:958011-1018033 GCA_013396695.1 Sakesphorus luctuosus | reverse complement strand
CTCCAAAGTCTTGTTACAATTAGAAGCGACATGAAGGACAGTCACCATAGCGCACCAATGATTCATACTATAAGTTGCCAATATCGCTGCAGGAGTCAAGTAGGATCTATATAGTTACCACTGCATTTTCCTGAGACACAAGAAAGCACTGATATTCATGCCCCTAATTACAAAAGCATACTTCAGTTCCGTTCATTCTGTTTGGTAAAAAATAGCCAAGATCAAATACTTTTACATGAAGATTCAGTTAGAAAAAATTGAATAGTATTACAAGACCAGAAGAAATGTTTAACTTAATACTTCTCAGCTTCTATGTTACTGTGCTGTGCTACAGCAGCAGGGGACTAGATAATGTAGGAGAGGCATTGTGTTTTTATATATTATTGATGGAGACTTCTGAAAAATAAGTTAGCTATTACTGCTCACTTCAATGTAGCTCCAGTTATAAAAACGTCTACCAATTCCTCAAATTAAGATTATGACAAAAATGCTGTTTTTAAAAACATGTTTAAATCTCTACCACCATCTGGAGGATATGCCATGGAATAAAACATTTCTTCTACAATATTTCAAGTAGACCTTTCCAGACAAACAAAAAACAATGTAGTTTCCCAAATTAAAGTTCGTATCTACTTCAAAATCTAGTTTGGGATTTACCAAGAGACTCAGCCCAAAACATCTTTCAGAAATTGAGCAATCAGTCTCAGAAATTTATAGAAAATCGTCCAGAGTAAAATTGGAAGACTGTTCCACATTAGGAGTTGTGGAATGCTTGGGCTGTTTTTAAACAAGACCTAAAAAGAGTAGGAAGCAAATACAAAGTAATTCCACTACTATATAGTAAAGAATCTTCACGGAAAATAAACTAGCTTTTAAAAGTTTTGGTTTTGAAAACTTTTTACTTCAGGCTTCACTCAGCATGAAACCGTACGTTGTAGTTTCTGTCACTGGCAGGCAATCAATATTGCGTAACTTAACAAAAAGCCCACTATTTAAAATCACTTCGTCATCTAAAAAACATATTCAATAGAGCCAACCCATAGTCTTCCAAGAGTTTCAAATGTCAAATCTGAGGAAATACGACCAAAAGCAGGCAACTACCACCGAGTATCACTGACTGAAGCAGACATTTCACTCAAACAGCTATAAGCACTCTTCTATAGCTACCCCTTATTACTCATTAGTAGTAAAACTTCTCATAAGTTTTGTAAAGACAACTGAACAATTGATCTAAGACTGTGCAGAGGTTTGATGAACAGCAATTTTATGATTAGACTTGATTTGAGTCCTTTTCTTTACTTCAGTTATGTTTAGGATTGCCACTCTTGAATCAATTCCTTTATGCTCCTTCACAGTAGCTGCTAACCTTGAATGTTGCTGAATCTGAACCCTGAAAGTGTGACACTCAAGGTTGCATGAACTTTATACATGGTAGGAAAGTTTCACACTGCTGCATATGTTAAACATCATAAACATTACAGCAAAGCCACTTTTCCCTTAAGGGACCACTAAACACAAACAGAGGAAACATGCAAACCATGGATTATGTAACAGAAGCCTCTTCATTGCCTTCAGTAGATTTGCATTTTTAGGGGGCTCTTGAAGGTAAAAATATTGCCTGAAGGGCACCAAGTATAAGACTAACATTTAACCAAAAAGGCATAATCCAGTAAGACCTCTAAAAACTTCACTTAAAGGTTCTATTAACTGAAAAAACAAGTTAAAATACTTACTGTAGTATCCATAAAGTACAGTGTCTTCAATTTGTCTTGAAACATTAACATCAGCCCAGACCTAGCAATTAAAGATAGAAGCATTTATCATCAAATGAAATAAAACAACACAAGAGAATCATTCACTAAAAAAACAAATACATTGATAGATACAAAAGAAAATATGACTAAAAAAATAAACACTAGACTGCTAGCAACAGTGAAAGTCAGTGGGCAAACAGGAATAAGTGTAGGACTGTTTCATAAAGGGAAGATTCTTATACCTGAAAGAACATTGAGTAGTTTTGGCAGCTCCCAAGTATGTTCTGCTAATTCCCATAGTACCTTTATAGTAGAGACTCTTAAGAGCACCATATAATGGTTTGGGTTGAAAGGGACCTTCAAATATCATCTAGTCCATCCCTCCTGTTGTTGGCAAGACCACCTTTCACAAGGTGAAGTTGCTCAAAGCCCCATTCAACCTCACCTTGAACACTTCCAGTGATGGGACATGCACAACTCCTCTGGGCAACCTGTTTTAGACTCCTACCACTCTTACAATAAAAATTTCTTTATGTCCAATCTAAAGCTATACACTTCCAGTTTAAAATTGTTGGCTTTTGTTCTGTCTCTACAGGCCTTGGTGAAAAGTGTTTCTCCATCTTTCTTATAAGCCCTCTTTGTATATTGAAAGGTTGCATCATCTCCCCAGCCTCGAGAAGAGAAGGCTCTGAACAAACACAACTCCTTCAGACTGCTTTCACAGGAGACATGTTCCAGACCTCTGACCATATTTTTGGCTCTGTTCAAATCACTTTCTTGTGCTGTGGGCCACAGAGCTGGGCACAGCACACAAGGTAATTCTATCACAGAACGTCTTTGATTAAAACTTACAGATTAATTGGATGATTACAAATGATTAAAATACACAGATGAAACAGTACTTAGACATAAAAAGTAACTTTTTATTATGCTCAGTTATAGCTCACTAATTGCTGTTTTTATCAGCTACTTACCCAGTTTAAGCTATCATATCCCTTTTCAGAAGTATGAGACTTGATTTTTCTGATTGATCAAGACTTGAGTTACACAAATATTCAATTTACCAACTTCGATGCTGCAACTCCAAACCCAACAGCGCTGACATCCATTGGAACAACAGCAAGAATAACTGTGTTACGCAGTCCTGGGGAATGGCTCAGAGAATGGACGCAATGAAAGTGGAAAATACAACTCTAACTATATTGCAAACAGCAGTCAGTAAGATGGCTGATGTCAAGTTCTTCTGCCCATTCCCTTTTTCTCCTAGAGAGGAACTCTTGGTTTAAAGAAGCAAAATGTTGTATAACAATGGCTGGCAGCCCAACTCAAAATTGAATATGAAGGTCCAAGCCTGTCAGTACAGCTTAAACATATTCCAGAATTGTTTTAGTCTTACGGTATCCAATCTGTGTGTGGTCAAGATCAAGAAAGTAGTTATCCAGAAGCAGTATCTTTTAAAAGGTAGAGAACACACAAATATAAAAAAGGAAAATATCCAGTACTCTCAAAGCTCCTTTCAATTTCCATATGTACATTTTTCAAACTGGTAAGATAGAATCATAGAAACGATTGGGTTGGAAAAGACCTCCGAGATCATCAAGTCCAACCCTTGGTCCAACTCCAGTCCCTTTACCAGATCATGGCACTCAGTGCCACATCCAATCTCAGTTTAAAAACCTCCAGGGATAGTGAATCCACCATCTCTCTGGGCAGCCCATTCCAATGCCTGATTACTCTCTCTGTAAGAATTTTTTTCTGACCTCCAACTTACATTTCCCCTGGCAGAGCTTGAGCCCGTGCCCCCTTGTCCTGTTGCTGAGCGCCTGGGATCAAGCCCTTTCAGCTGTCATAAAGATGCACCCACTAATAGAGAGATATGAAAATGCAGGTGGGCATACTCATTATTAAAGACTGCCACCACAAGACTTAAAGACATTTGGCACTTTCTTTATCAGTTCTCTTATGAAATATGGGCTTGATGACATACCATGAACACCTGATTTTCATACTACATCAGAAAGTCAGCAACACCTTCCTTTTTGTTACTATATTAAGACTTCCAGTAGGTCACTTCACATTACACTTCTAAAACTCATTGTCTGAAGTAAATTAGATTATCATCCAACTGGAATTTGAGCAGAAAAGTACACATGGATTTTGACATCTAATCAGCAAAGAGAAAGCATGAAAAATATTTAATCAGAAGGAGGCAGAAGCAACACCTGAAATGTCTGTCAGGTATCAAATAAACCATATCTTTGAAGACTGTCAGGCTCAAGCCCAATAACATTTCAACTACAAAATTTCTAGGCATTTGTATTAAAATACACCACAAAAGAATTTGATTGTATCTAGTTAATACATGCAGAACACTAAAGCATTTAAATTTCCTAATATTAAAAATTGCTTTAATTATGCCTAAGGGAAAACCAAGACTAAACTGGACAGTTTATATCATTTGCTTCCAAGTAAACACTGCGAAAAAGGTCTCACCTGTGAGTAATGGAGACATTCAAGAGGTACCAACCCAAGCCTAAACAAGAAAATCAGCGGTAAGCCCCAAAGTGGTACAGAAAGGTAGCTGGTAATGGAAATAACAACAGGGCTTACCTGCCAAAGAACTACTTCTCCTTCAACTACAGAAAAGCATTAACAACACTTATAATACAATACAGATGTCGAAGTTGAAAACATTGTAATTTCTCTTCATTTTGTTTCACTAATTAAGTTGCATACAGGATTAGAGTAGTATACTAGGAAAAGTAACATCTCACTATTTTAATATAGTGTAGTCTGTCTCAAACTAAACAATGTCAAGATGCAAAGATGTGTGCATTACACCATTACTTACCTCTGTCTCAACATACAAACTTCACACTACTCTGCACAAGAAAACGTAATGCAGGCCAATTTAGTATTTATTATGTCAGCCTTCAGTCAGCTGCTGAAGTCCCATATTTAAACAAACTAAGGGATGGTCCCATGTTGTAATGGAGAGCACTCTGGACTCTGAATCCCAAGGACCTGAGTTCGAGTCTCAGTGGGACCGTCCCCTGGCAGTTCAATGCCTCCCTGCCATCCCATCCCGTCACATCTTGGATGCTCAGCAGGGTCAGCCCCGGTTAGTACCGGGTGCTGTGACAGTCCTGAGGACTTCACTGTCACTGTCCAAGCTCGCTCGGCAGTGGCAAATGGACCTTAGGACTTAAACAGTGGGGCCAGTTCTGTGCACGCTGTGCCTCACCTAAAACATCTACTGCGCAGGCTGGAAGGGCTCACCCATGTGGGGAGAGCCCTGCCCAAATCTGCGTTTGGGAAGTCTGGCCATACATATACACAAAATAAGGATGCAAAAACCCCATATTCTAGCTGACAAATTACCCATATGCACACACCATCAGTAACCCAAAAGCAGGAGCCAGTTCATCCGAGCTGTTTCAAAAGCTAGTGACAGCAGCACTGCCTTGTCAAAAGCAAGAAGCAGTGCTACCTAGTGAGTGTCAGAGCTGACATTATCATCAGTGATGATATAACAAGCTGCTAGGTATATGAATTTACTGAACTAGCACATCCAGGAGTCAGTTGAGAACTCATCTGTACAGCCTCTAGATCTAGGCTGTTTTTCTTCTCCATTCATTACAACCTCAGCTTACAAAATATACAGCAAGTACCTTAGAAGTACAATAGATTAGGAAAGTGAGAATTCATTACTGCCTTCAGCAACAGTTTAAGGTTGAAAATCTGACCACAAATTCTCTTAAGATCTGCAGAATTCAGACAGTGCACTGTTCTGCTATACTTCATTCTGTTCCATGCAGTTCAGCCATCACACATCACCTTTAAAATACCTGTAACAATGTATTGCACTGATAGATCAGGGAAGTCACAAACCACAAGGATATTTGCAATGACTACAATGACCTACGTTAAGCTATTACACTTGACATAAGTCATGTTAAACACAGTTACTAGAGTAAAAAGTAAATATATGAGTAAAATGTTATGTAAGGATGTAACAAGAGCAGTTTAAGACACTTCCAGTTTACCCAAATGCTAAAACCAAAGCAAAGCACTCTCAGAAGATTCACTTTATAACTATATTCACAGAAAATTAGTCATGAAGTGTAAGGATAAAATTTTTTTTTTGAGTTAGGAAAGGTTTTGGAGCTGTAGGCAGATTCTGAGGCCTACTAGCTGGTAATTAGTTCTGTGAGAAAAACCAGCAAGCCAGTAAAAACAAAATGAGATAAACTTTTGGGAGAAGCTTTTCATGAGAAAAGAATGTTGAAGAGATAAATTTCTCACGGCAAAGAGAACATCTGTGCAGGAGGTGACATCCAATTAAAAGCTGTAATAAGGTTTAAAGACACTGTGATACAACTTATAGAATTTGGCTATGAGTGGAATTTTACAACATATATTGTGTAATTTGGAGTTAGAGTGTATCTCTTTTTACTCTCTTTTTCTATTATGTTTCTTTCTTCATGGAGTGATTTAATAAACTTATCTTGTGTGTGTGACACCTGCGAGCTGTGCCCTCTTGTTTTTGGCCACCACGACCTTACTGCATACGACCACACTGAAGACTTCCTCCCTCAGTAATCATTGAGCAGACTTCGTTCTCCCAGCAACTGTGTCCAGTTAGTGACTTATATTAACATATTTCAACAGAATACTACTATTGAAAACATTCACGTAACTTCCCCCAGTGAAGGCAGCACAAGTTAATCTGACAGTTTTGACCTTCCCCATTTCTTGGTCAGAGAACAGCCATGAAATTAATTTTTTTTTCTTGTTAAATTTGATCTTTCTGCTGCCACTGCTGGACTCCCCAAGAGTTTCATCTTTACTCAGTGAAGATACATCCCATTCCCTGCAAATGTATCTTAAGAGAGTTTAAAGCTAAGTACCATTACAGGTTTCAGTATCTGATGTTTCATTAAATGCAGATGAATTAGTCAATCTGCTGATCAGCCTCTCATAAACCTTAGCCAACAAAAGGAAGAAACCGTATGAAAGACTGAAGAGTGGGTCATAGCATGCGTAGATATCAAGATGTTTCATATCCAGGTCACAGATCTTCCAGCCGTCCAAAACGGGACAGTGCCAGGATGTGGACTGGGAGATGGAGAGTAACATCCAGAAACATACCTATCTCATGCACATGTGACTAACATGCAACTACATAATGAGTTGCTCCCTTACCATCCCCCTTGTCAGATGCAAAAAAACCCCTTTTTGCAAACCATTCTATTAAGTATCTCCCACTAAACAGATGCTACTCCTTGAATCATTAAGGAGACAACTGGCTTTCAACAGCTCAGGAAGAGACACAAGGGCTGTGACACATTCAGCCTAACCAAAGAAATGCCACTCGCTTTTAACTTCATACAGAAGGAAGAATCCATACATTTCAAAATGAAAAGGTTTCACCACCTTCTCTGCCTTCTGCCAAAACTACAGGAGAAAAAAAAACAAAACAAAAAAAACCCCAAACCAAACCAAAAACAAAAAAAAACAAAAAACCCCAAACCAAACAAAAAACAAAAACAAACAAAACAACAACAAAACCCAAAAACAACAACAAAAACCAAACAAAAAACCTACAAAAACAAACAAACAAAAAAACAAAAAAACCCCAACAAAACAAAAAAACCCCAACATCAAACAAAAATAGTGTGCGGACTTAAGCATTCTTGTTTCCTTCTGCAGGAGAGCATCAGTTACGTATTAAATATTTGAAATTTGTAGGTCACACCCAGAGGACTTGGATTCCAGCAGCAACTTTATGCCATTAAGCTATGGTGAGGTTTTCTGGTCCTAAGTGCTTTTTATAGATCAAACAAGCTTTCAGATCAGATACAACTGGATATATTTGAAGTGCACTGAAACAAACTAAAACACTGTCAATGCAAACAGCCAAAACCTTTGAGCTACAAGTGGTGCTAGCGAATATCACCAGAACACCAATTACAAGGGAGTAATCAATTCTTTTTAGTACTAAAACCAAAAGCCTTCTTTCCTTCTTAAACAGTATTATGAATCAAAGTAGTCCCAGCCTTCAGAAAAGGTGTTGCAATGAATTCTACAATACAACTAGTGTGCAAAACTTTCAAAAAACCAATCTGCTTAATTCACTCACTGTAAGAGCTTTAAGACAATACTTGAGAAGTCTCTCAAAATATGATGGGAGGCATTATATAAGAAATGCTTCATGACACTTGTTTATAGTAAAGAATAGCTTGTCTTAATTACACAATGTTTAAATAGTATCTTAACAGTCCTGTTGAAATGCACAACACTTCAAGGTTAATGACCAAGGCTGACCAACGTACAGCCCTTGCCAAGGAAGGCACCTCAGCAAACACGATGGAAAAGGGCTACACAAGGCCTTAAAAGTGAATTCCTCCAGAAAGCAGCAGAATTTTCGCTGCGTTCAGAGAAGGGCACTCTACTTGGGAACTGCAGTTCAAAGCATCAAGCCAATGCTTGTAGCCAAGACACACACCTGTTCACTTGTCACAAAACACACACACAATGCACAATGAGAACTCTGAGTCACGTGTTCGATTTACCCTCTGACACTGGCACAATGTGCTTCTCCCCAAGCCTGTTAACAGAAAAAACTAAAGCATATCTACAAGTTGATAGCAGGATCAGATTCATTAAAAATTAACTGAAAGTGTACATATAGTATCACTTTCTTCTAAGTTGAGCATCCTTGGCTTTCTCATCACTCTAGCACTGATAGCAGAAATGACACTTGGGAGGTAGAGAAAAAAATTACATAATGAAAAAAAAATGTTTACCTAGAACCTGGAGAACTGCCACTACTCCTTCTGGCATGAGCTCCAAAATCATCCAGTTGGAGAGTCTTTTGATGAACTACTAGGTTATCCACAGAGAATATTACTCACATCTGGTACCTAGCGTAGGAGGATCTAGCTCAAAAAGTCACTGAGAAGACTATAGTAAAGACTTAACTCCCTCTGGCCATGCAAAGCAACAAAGGGCTCTTGCCAGAGTCATAGTGAGAGTCTTGGAAATGCTGAGTTTGAAAGAAAAGTCCAGAGAAAGGCCAATAGTCTCCTGGAAATATTCTGAACCCAATCAAGTCTGTCCTACTTGAGAAGCAGTAGCAGAAAAGAAGAACATGATATCCAGGACAGTGTTAAACACTTTAAAAACTCATAATGATCTCATGTTAAGATATTATCAGCCTCCTAACTCAACATTACTTCTAAACTGAAGTTACCAAACCAATTAATCCGTGTTTACCTATGAATTTGTATGTTCTGACTGATTTCAGATCCACTCAACTTTACAGAAATGCATTAATATCAGAACATCTCATATTATTGCTGCAAAACTAGAAATTCAATTCAGCTGAACCTTAAAAGACAAAGAAGAATTCTTCTGCAAGGCAATATAGAGGAACTGTATTCCAACAGGCCAGCAGAAGTACCTACAAACTTTAGGAACTGAGCACGACCAAGAAGCTTCAGAAGCACAGGCAAAAAGATGCTTTACAGAAATAAAAGCTTTACCACAAGCATGAAAGTTTACTCTCAGGTACAATTTTTAAAGAGTACCTACACACATCATCATATCACAGCACTGGGCCATGAACAAGGAACTTTAGATCAAGAAAACCAGTATTTTAAGTACAGTAGTTTTCCTTCTAGTAATCCTATTTCCTTAACTAAGACTGTTGTGGCTGCATGACCACATTTGGCTTCCTGTTCTCACGGGTTTGTTTCTCAGTTCAGAGAATGCACACATTAGTAAAATCAGCCTCTTTTGCAACAGAACATTCTGCTTAGTCCCCATCAGAGATGCATTTTTCAGCTGGATCTAGTCACATGATGGTTATTTCGCTAGACAGCTCAATGTATTTCTTAACACCAAGTACTATTTTGACTGAATTGCAAGAATCCTGACATATGAAAGGTCTCTTCAGTCTTCTACATGCACTTCAGTTCTGAGCAAACAAAATCTGAAGACACAAAATTTTAACAATAACACTGAATAATGCCTTTCCTGGTTCTGTAATACTACTGAGCAATGAAGATGACAATCACATCACAGCTCAATTCTAAAGCCTCTTTATGACTTTATATATGACACTTATATAAGCACCAGCAAAAAGGTACTGCATGAGCTGCAACCTAGTTTTGAACCATTATCACAGGTATGGGAAGACCTGTGTTTTCCTTTGGAAGTAGGGCTGGAAGGGAACACAGTCTTTGCCTCTACTGTACAGGTATTTACCACTTTTCCACTCTATCATTTGTTTTAGTATCATAACCTTTACTATAGATCCAGGTAGACTCCAAACCAAACAGAGTTGTCATTCAAGTTACCAACATGCTCCAGTTTAACCTCTTGTTACTCAGTGTCCTCACAAAGACACTGGATCACTGCCTTCAAGAACTCTATTTGAAAATTTAAAAAGCCGATACCTGAAGCATTGAGAAAAACCTCTTACAGTATTGCTTAGAGCAGACAACAATAATTACTCATCTCATTAAGAACTCATTTTGCATAGCAACCCCCTACAGCTTATAAATACAGCCAGTTCTGCTAAGGCTCTACTAGCCAAGAGGAGATTCTACTGTATTCCCCTCTCCCAAGGGCTTTTGCAGCGTTCCCTCTTTCAAAAGGGTGCTTATTAACCCAGGTTTTAAATTATAGGTAGATTAACACAATAAAACTTCATAAAGTTTTAATGATTCCATACCAAGTCTTCTGCTGGCAAATAGGACAATGAAAATAATCCTAAACGACAAGTGAGAAATACAGTTACAGCCTGGTTTTGATCAAAGGTAGTACAAATTTTACTCCACAATGCCCCATTATGATCTACCAAAAATCAACACTTAAGCAATTTGTTCATCTCTTCAGGACTGTACACTCACTCTTTTTTGCACAGAAGAAGGAATGGGCATTTGAAAAGAGTACCTAAGATAAATATTAGAAGTGAAAACTGAAATCCAGTTTAAATAACAGAGCTCATTGTTGTATGCACAGTACCAGTAACCAGCTTTGAAAAAACTCAGTCACTAAAACAGGTATTGGACTTAAACACTTGGGCAACCCAAGAACATCCTGTTGCAACACAAGTGCTTCTTCTGAAGAGGCAATTAATGGTTTTACAAGTCCATACCTTAAATGTGCCATTTGGGTTTTTCATGTATGAAACCAAGAAAATGTCCACTGGCAGAAGTGCTGATGTGACAAGAGCAACGGCCAAGGCAAAGATTGCTGTGATGGTGGAAATCACTTCACTTTCCCGCCGACTCTGATACTTGCGCACGTAAATCCAGCAGAAAATTAGAATGGCCTGAAATACACAGTGAAAAACGCTTACGAGTTGTAAAGTAAGAATGTCAGCAAGTAGGTACTGATGTTAGACCCTGCAGTGATGACTGGCATAACATCAACACACTTTTTACCGGCACACTGAACATCAGCGTTACATTCATCACCCCAGTCACCCTTCTCGTTAAAAACACCTTGAGCAACACCACCAGCGCTCACACGCGGCATGGCCGAAACCACAAACAAGCAGCGCGGACGGCCCAGGAAGGAGGGCAAGGCAGCTCCCGGCTCTGCGGGGCCCCGCGGCAGCCGGGGCACCCCCGGGAGCGCAGCGGGGCGCCGCCGGGGAGAACGGGCGGGAACCCAGCACCGGAACAGCGAGGGGCAGAGCGAAGGGGGCAGCGCCGGGCAGGGCAGCGCCGGGCAGGGCAGCGCCGGGCAGGGCAGCGCCGGGCAGGGCAGCGCCGGGCAGGGCAGCGCCGGGCAGGGCAGCGCCGGGCAGGGCAGCGCCGGGCAGGGCAGCGCCGGGCAGGGCAGCGCCGGGCAGGGCAGCGCCGGGCAGGGCAGCGCCGGGCAGGGCAGCGCCGGGCAGGGCAGCGCCGGGCAGGGCAGCGCCGGGCAGGGCAGCGCCGGGCAGGGCAGCGCCGGGCAGGGCAGCGCCGGGCAGGGCAGCGCCGGGCAGGGCAGCGCCGGGCAGGGCAGCGCCGGGCAGGGCAGCGCCGGGCAGGGCAGCGCCGGGCAGGGCAGCGCCGGGCAGGGCAGCGCCGGGCAGGGCAGCGCCGGGCAGGGCAGCGCCGGGCAGGGCAGCGCCGGGCAGGGCAGCGCCGGGCAGGGCAGCGCCGGGCAGGGCAGCGCCGGGCAGGGCAGCGCCGGGCAGGGCAGCGCCGGGCAGGGCAGCGCCGGGCAGGGCAGCGCCGGGCAGGGCAGCGCCGGGCAGGGCAGCGCCGGGCAGGGCAGCGCCGGGCAGGGCAGCGGGCCTAAGGGAGGGAAGGAGACGCGAGAAGAGGAGCCATCTCTCACCAGCAGCGCCAGGCCAAAGAGGCACCATCCCGTCAGCAGATCGGAGGCGGCCGCCGCCATCTTCGGTTACGTCACAGCTCTGCGCCCGCCCCTGGGCGGTACTTATAGAGAGGCAGGAGTTGCGTCACGGTAGAGTGGGGCCTATCGCGGGCCGTGACGTCACATGCCCGGGGCAGCGGCGCTCCGGGCCCGTCCGGGCGTGTCCCGTCGGCAGCGCGGGGAGGCAGCCGGGGGAGCGGGGCAGGGATGGGAGACAGGAGCGTCCCTGCCGTCTAGGGGCAAAGCGCAGCCGCCGCGGGGAAGGAACGGGAGATGGGGGCGCACTAAGGCAGCTCTGCCGCCGCGTGCGGTTTCCCTGACCTTCCCTCTCGGGGCCGGCGGGCAAAGGCAGGGATGCGCTCGGTGCGCGGGGACTCTGCTTGAGCGGAGTGGGAGGGCACAGAGCGGGTTTTGGGGAAAGAAGGTTGCGCTAAGAGGCGTCGGGCATTTTCACTCCCTTTGTTGTTGCTTGTCTCCGTAAAAGCACCTCAACTATCTCGCCACATCCGCTGCTCCGGGCAGGTGTGCGGTCGGTGCCGGCGCGTCGGACCGGCTCAAGTGGGACATTCGTGCAGGGATGTGCGGGAATACCGCACGCCGGTGCCTTTGCCCCGGACTTGGCTGAATCGTGGTGGGGCGAGACTTCGGGGCGGGATCCTCATCTGCCGGGAAGCCTCGGCCCTGGACGCCGTGCCCGCTGCGAGGGCAGCCGTGGGGCAGGAGTGGGTTTAGGAGGTACCCTGGGGAACTCGTGTTCTTGAGAGTGGATTTGGTGGCTCGGGGAGTTGCAGAGGCTCACCTGAAAGGTGCTGGCGCTTTTCTTAGTATCAACAAGGTGGGAAGAGACCTTTAAGTTTGTCAAGTCCAACCATCCACCCACTACTATCACTGTAACCCCTAAACTACTCACCCAGTGCCAGATCCAGACACCTCTTGAACAGCTCCAGGGATGGTGACTCCACCACCTCCCTGGGCAACCTATTCCAATGTTTGACCACCCTAATAGTTAAAAAAAACCCAACAAAACAACAGATATCTAATCTGAATCTCCTCTGTCTCAGCTTCAGGCCATAGGGTTGGGTGCAAAGGGGTCTGTGTGCAGGAGTGCCCCAGGGTAGGAGCACGGGAAATGTGCAGAGCCTTGCTGGTTGCTCAGCCCTAGTACAAGGGGCTCACAGACCTGCCAGCATGCAGCCTGTTCTCATCATTCGCTGTTCCCACTTGTGACAGTAAAGAAACTCAAGAGCCAAGTAAGAGGAGGTTGAAATTCAGACTCTTGTTTGTAGCCTTGTGAGAAGAGACTGGAGCAGGGGGAGCCCAGCCCTGGAGGGGCGAGCTTCCAGGTGCTCTGAGGCCGGTGGGGGTGGTGGGAGCTTGTGGTGTTAACAGTGTTCATGAAGAGTGAGGTCAGATGAACAGCACGACTTGTTGTCAGCTCATAGCCTTGAGAGCAGGGATCTGTTAGTGAAGGGGTTCACCCCAGACTGTTTTTTGCCTCTGCTGAGTCTTAATTTATGACAAGACGTATACATCAGACAGTTGTATGTGGTGGTGCTCATGAACTGTGTCTGCGGCATCTGAGGTGTGTGCTCAGGTGAACTAGTTCTCTTCGGAAAACATATTTGGTGGTGTGTGTGGTGGAACAATTGCCACACAGTGGTTATCTTTGCTGGGCTTCAATTTATTGTTGAAGTGTTGTGACAGGACTCACAAGCTATGCCTGGGGTGGTTGGGGGCAGCAGGAGTTCAGATGAGATTGCAGCTTTGCAAGAAGGAGCCTCTGTTTGGACAGGATAATTGGAAGCTTCCCCTCAGAGCAGTGGACACATGCTGTGCTTCTCAGTGTGTTGTCAGGGTACTGTGGAGGGNACTCACCCAGTGCCAGATCCAGACACCTCTTGAACAGCTCCAGGGATGGTGACTCCACCACCTCCCTGGGCAACCTATTCCAATGTTTGACCACCCTAATAGTTAAAAAAAACCCAACAAAACAACAGATATCTAATCTGAATCTCCTCTGTCTCAGCTTCAGGCCATAGGGTTGGGTGCAAAGGGGTCTGTGTGCAGGAGTGCCCCAGGGTAGGAGCACAGGCTGCCGCTCCGGGTGTCTGCGGGGTGCGCAGGCAGCTCGGGGGGTGTGCAGGCAGCCCGGGGGGGGAAATGTGCAGAGCCTTGCTGGTTGCTCAGCCCTAGTACAAGGGGCTCACAGACCTGCCAGCATGCAGCCTGTTCTCATCATTCGCTGTTCCCACTTGTGACAGTAAAGAAACTCAAGAGCCAAGTAAGAGGAGGTTGAAATTCAGACTCTTGTTTGTAGCCTTGTGAGAAGAGACTGGAGCAGGGGGAGCCCAGCCCTGGAGGGGCGAGCTTCCAGGTGCTCTGAGGCCGGTGGGGGTGGTGGGAGCTTGTGGTGTTAACAGTGTTCATGAAGAGTGAGGTCAGATGAACAGCACGACTTGTTGTCAGCTCATAGCCTTGAGAGCAGGGATCTGTTAGTGAAGGGGTTCACCCCAGACTGTTTTTTGCCTCTGCTGAGTCTTAATTTATGACAAGACGTATACATCAGACAGTGGTATGTGGTGGTGCTCATGAACTGTGTCTGCGGCATCTGAGGTGTGTGCTCAGGTGAACTAGTTCTCTTCGGAAAACATATTTGGTGGTGTGTGTGGTGGAACAATTGCCACACAGTGGTTATCTTTGCTGGGCTTCAATTTATTGTTGAAGTGTTGTGACAGGACTCACAAGCTATGCCTGGGGTGGTTGGGGGCAGCAGGAGTTCAGATGAGATTGCAGCTTTGCAAGAAGGAGCCTCTGTTTGGACAGGATAATTGGAAGCTTCCCCTCAGAGCAGTGGACACATGCTGTGCTTCTCAGTGTGTTGTCAGGGTACTGTGGAGGGCACTGGCATGTGGCAGCATTCCTGAACCAAGTGGTAATGGAGCTGAGGAGGGTTCTGGAAAGCTTATAAACCTTGCAGGTAGGTATCTGCAGGGGCTGTGTTGACCTGTGGAAGGAAATGTTGCTTGCAGGGGCAAATAGCTGTGTCTTGTGTGAAGTTCCTGTGAGAACAGTTCAGGTGGAAGCCAAATGTAACGAATATTCACAAGGCGCTTGAATGGTTGGTGCAGTTTTTAGGTGACCTTGTAGGATTGCAAGGAAGGCCTTGATGATGCAGAAGTGGTGGTGTTTGGAAGGCTCATTCTGGAGGGGCAGATGGTTGTGCTGGATTTCCATTTGGTGTGAGGGCACTGGAGGCAGGCAGGTTATTGTGCAGTGGCTCTGGAGCTTATGAGCTGAGTTCATGACAATCCAGGGGGGCTCATAGTCTGATGAGAAAAGGAGCAGTTACTATATAGCTATAATTAGTTGTAGGACAGTAAGCAGATTGTGTATGTCCTCTTAGTTTGTTGTTGTTGTTGTTGTCATTATATATTTTACTATTAATGTGTATGTATTCTCTTCACCACAGAAAATATTTCCCTGGATGTCATTACTATTAAATATGTATGTAATTCAAAATTGCCCTAGAACCCATGAAGAATTAAAAACCTTAAAGAACTGCATTAAAAATAAACTATTCCCAAGAGGGAAGGGGAGTAATTTGCCCTTAGAGTATATAAAGTTTTTATGGTTGTACAGCACACCTTTATCAATAAAATATTGATATACCAAACATCAGGGACCTGTAACTGTGTAAGGATTAAGGCTGCTGTTAAAATAAAAAAAATAATGCTATAGCTACGGCAATTCTTTTTGTTTTGACTCAAATGGTAACATAAATATTTAACTTGCTATAGTAAATAAGCCTTAAGTGTAACCAGTGTGATCAAAAACTCTTTTTGTTCTAAACAGTTAAGTTTATGTAGTTTAACAAACATGAAAAAAACCCAATCAAACCCTCAAAATTACTTATTTTGCACTAACAGAAGAATCCAATCTTTGAGTATTTTGTTGAAATCTTCCCATATTTTTGCAATAAATGGTAATGTTGAAGAAATTCCTCTTGCTGTGTCAGATCCATTCCTATTCGGTAAATATGCTTGATAACCTAGTTTTAACTGGGTAATAGGCAAGGTTTTCAGTGTTTCAGTAGAAAATATGTCCCTGTATGTAAAATTATTACTGGAATTTAGAGTTTAAAGAAAGAACTTCATTTTTTGTTGGAATGGAAGTAATGGTTTTATGTACAGTGCAGGCGAAATGGAAGTTTTTGTTATGCTACCACTATGCTATCTGAATGGGTTTTTTTAATGCCACGTTACCACTTGTTTTCTGAGTTTTTTCTTTATTCCCTAAAATGCTGAGTTTATAAATTCAAAGCATTTTATCTCTTACTGTAGTAAAATCAGCAAATCTTTATCTGAGCAATTATCTACAAACAGACTTCAGAGGATCAATTTAATTTTTTTTTTGCCATTGGGTGGGACACTGCAGATGTCAAGTATACACCGAAAATGTAAAAATCAGTTTAATAGCAAAGCTAGTATTTTTTTAAATATTCAGATAGTGACCTTTGTCTTTGCCTTATGCCAACAGAATTCCTATAAACATGTGTCATAAAAATGGTATTCAACTGACGTGTTTTTTGATGCAGACAGAAATATCCTTTGTTTACAATTCTGGGGAATCTAAGACTAACATTTTTCATTACTGTATTCACAGGTCCATTTGTAAGAGGGAGCTCATGGATAAATTTGAGATCGTGTTTCTGTGTATTCACAATGCCTGTTGACAGTACTACCCTTGAGGATAGGTTGGTATCGTGGTTTAGGAATGATATTCTCTAATTTAATACTCTCAGTAAAACCACATACCATTCCCCCTCCTCCCTCCAACTGAAGGCACAAAAGACAAAGATCACAGGTTAATATGAACAATTTACTGGAAACAGCAATGAGATAAGAAAATGAACAGTAACACCAACAATTTTAATAACAAAAGCGTATAAAAGAGCAAGTGAATCACATGCCAAAATGCTCACCATGGAGCTCATGACCCAACTGCAGCCACAACACTCCCACTGCTAGAAAGCCCATCTGTCCTTCTGTCTGAAAAGAAACTCCTTTTTCCCCTACCCCTGGCAATGATGTGAGGTTCCACAGAATAACCTTTGGGACCTGGCCCTGCATCCTCCTGGCTATTACAAAAAAAAAAAACAAACAAACAAAAAAACAAACCAAAAAAACCCCCAAACCCCCAACCTGTCCTGTTTGGAACCAGGACAGTTGGTTAGATGTTTCTTGACATACCAGGGTTATGCCTGTGTTTCTCAGTCACTGTAGACAACTTTTAGGATGGCTACTGTTTGTAGTGTCTCAAGTCTACCTGTACTTTACTCAATTTTAGTGTTATGTTACATGGTGAAAATGAGCAACTATAGAACAAAACTATGTAAAACACGTGGGTCATTAAGACTAATCAGTGAGAGATCATGGGTCGAGAAATAAGTGATGAGGAAACTGGTCACCAACACAGAAGAAACATTTCCAATCTGCACAAATAGGAGAGGAGATGAGAAGAATAAATGTACTTTTTTTTTGTAGAGAGCAAGTGCTTGGGAGATGGTAGGGGCCTATGGCATGAGCCAGCCAATGAAGTGGCATCATTCATACCAAAGTTATTGATCCTCTCCAAGCTGAAACAGAGTGTGGTGCCACACTGAGTGCTTGGGATCCTCATGATCAGTAGTCCTCGTCTTGGCTGCAGTGGTGTACACTAGTGCTGTGTTTCCAACAGCCAAGTTAAAATAGCATGGCTTATAGGATGAGCGTAGTAGTTGTCCCTGTGGTGCTGTTCTCTCCTACACTCCAGCAGTGGATGAGCCTCTTTTTCTGCCTAGACACAGAGATTTGTCTTGTCCTCTTTCACGCTTCTTTGCTCTTGCTAGTAAAAGCTTGTCATCAAGATGCCATGATGTGTAGCAAGATCAGTGAATGCACTAAAGAGTGGTAGTGGATAGAAGTACTTGTGTAGGGCATCATGTATGGGGTCATGGGTGAAAAGAGTACAAAAAGTGAAATGATTTCTATCCACGTTTTGTGTTAGGGTTGATAATTTTAAGGTAATATGGAACTGTCTCTTTAAAAATTCTCATTGCACATACAAAAAAAATGGAGGGGATTTTTGCAAGTCACTGAGATAACGTGTGAATGAAAATAGAATGAGGGAGTCTGAAGAGAACGCTGTCACTGTATTCCTCAATAAAACCTGATAGGCATTTTGGCAGTAGCAGCCACAGTGTGAAAAAATAAAGAACTATGGTGGTGCACTTCTCTAAATACCACCATCCTTTCCAGGCAAGACAGTTTCACAATACCAAATAAAAAGACTACAAAAATTTTGTCTCATAAAGAAAATAAATTATTTTAAAATAAACTTTCTTTATATTGTTTGCAAAATAAAATCTTTGTCTAAAATGGACCATTACAGTAATTCTTATGTATAGTGAGAAACAAGTCCAAACAATGCAAAATGTCTTAATAACAAACTTTTGGAATTTATTTTTATTGAAGTATTCATGTCGTAAAAAGACAAAGAAGAAGAGGAGTGATATTATAGAAATTAAAGTTTATGAAACAAGATACAGTCTTCATTTTGACCAGGACGAGGGATTAGAATCGTACTTGAACTAGATAGTGTACATACCAAAGGGGAGCAGGTGTTCCTTCTCACTTAACTGAGCTGCTCTTGTCACCACTTGATAATCCCACAACTTTCAAGTGGGCTGAAAGTGTGTGGGCTAATGGCAATGATGTATTTTTAAGTTTTCTGAATAACTCTGCTTGTTCTGTATTTTTTCTTCTGTTAGAAGAGCAGGTACTAAAACTGGGTTTAGCAATATTTGATAAAGTATGTCATGGTCTTATGCTTGAAGACATAATATTCTTTGTGTTATGTGACTTAAAATCCAGTAAAATCTGTAAACCAAATGGCACAGAACACACTGGACCTGGTACTCTGCAGGTTCACACAATCATTGGCATGAATAACTTTTTTTAATATCTTTAAACTTGTGTGAAGAAAGTTGACTGTAACTTCTTGACTTGTCTTTTGTTTGGTTTGATGCTGTAGTTCATTTACCCCTACTGCAGACCAAGTTAGATTTCTGCGTTTAGTGTGTCATACTCTATTATGTCAATACATCAATATTCCTTCCATCACGGTACTTCAGTGCTTACTTCTTCTTAGTTAACCAGTAGCACAGCTTTGGGTTTCTTCGTAAACTCTATTAATAGTTAATTTTCACTCTGTGAATTAGATTTTCTGCTGTATCCGCAAACTTTACTTGAATGTCTGTTTTCTCTAGGCTAATATAGATAGAACATCCTATTGTGTCCTTTACAGCTTTGCTACTTGTATTGTTTCCTTATCATAAAATGTTACCTTGTTTCAAACTCATCAATCACGATGGTCTCTTCAGTGCTTGGATTTAGAGCATCCTATTCTTCCTTTTCAGTGAGATTTTTCCTTTAAGCCTTATTCAATATCAGTAGTTTGTTGTATCAATTGCTCAACATTTGTGTGAAAAATAGGGACAAGGCATAGTTTTATGAACCTAATGAAAATTTCAGTTGTATCTTAATTTGGTTTAAATCAGCTCAATTCTGATTTGGGGTAAGTGTAGGGAAGAGAACGGTTTTTAAAAGAAGTAATGATATCACTCTAAGGGACAAGAAATTGTACCACTGGATTTGGAAAATGTTTTTCTTTATATTTAGTGCAATTCAGAGAAAGCATATATGAAGCAGGTAATCATGGAGCTGTTCCTTGCAGCATACCTATCAGCACTGGCACTCTGTTCTTCAGGTAGCCCAAATCAAAGACTGAATCGTTGTTTTTGGAAGCTACAAATAAGCCTTCTGTGTCATCAATTCACTTTTTGTGTCTATTTTTGTGGCATTCTTGATAAGACTTTTATAATAAATTCCACAAAATCGTTTCTATAAATCAATTTGTTTAATTGATACACATAATATTTTATGTACTTAAATTGGCTCATTGTCCTAAGCAAAGCATAGTCCTTAGAACATGAGAGTTTCTAACATGCAAAGACTTGGCATAGTTTTTGGGGCTAGTAAACTTTGTGAAAGCATGGAACTGTCTCAAGGTGGAGAGGGATAGCTAATCTGTGCATTAAGGTGGGTGTGTGGCTTCTCTTGCTGTGGTAGTATTGAAGTAGGGAAAAAGTCAGGGGTTAGGGGTTTTGTTTGGTTTTTTGTTTGAGTTGTTTTTTGGGGATTTTTTTGGAGCAGAGATAATATGATATGCAAATATAAATAATAAAATAAATAGTTGGGTTAGAATTTTAGAATTAATCTGTGGAAGAATTTAGAGTGGTTGCTCTTTTCGTAAGTTACTACCAACTGCATAGTAATGTTTATGGAGGGTCTTTACTATTTTGTTCCTACATTTGTTTACTTGAATAAAATCAGAATGTTAAAAAAAAAGTCTGAGGGCAGAAGAAGTGATTAATTTCTCCAGGAGAGCGTGACTGTAGGTCAGTAACATTTTCTTTAAGGAGTACTGTAAAAACAATTAGAGCCTTCAAGGTCAATTTATTTCTAATTCTTTAAAAAACCCTCAATAATTAAAAGCTTTTGGGTATGTAAATTATAGTTCTTTGTGAGCTGATAAGAAAGCAATGTGAACTTCCACAAGAGAGATGTGTGAACATTCCCACAACAAAAATGAGTGTGAGTGATGTATTCCCATAAAACTTTCTGCCTGATGTTTTCAGTCAGAGTAAAAAGAGATTTCCCCAATATTTTTCTCATACTACTAGTGAAATAATGAACTGCCTACTTGATCATATTAGAACATCCAAGTACTGTTTTCTGCATGTTTGTCCTAAATTATTAGAAATACTGCTAGTCTTTTGTACCTGGGGAAACTGCAACCAAGGCATAAACTTTGAAGGAAAATATTTGGCAATTTTCCCAGGATGGACTGAGGAAACAAGATGGAGAGAAAGCAAAACAATACATTAAATTCTGACCCCCTGAATTTAATGACAGAAGTATTCAGTTTATGACAAAATTCAGTAGTCAAAAGGGCAAGTAATGATAGTAATGGGAAGGGCATAGTGTAATTGTCACTACACTTCATGAACAGGGAGCTGTTTGGATGTCCATGTCAAAAAGTTATATGGAATTTTAGATAGTTGTAGGGGAGGATAAATATGAACAATGTGAGGAATAGCTTTTTGTGCACAGAAAAAAATGTAATTTGGAATCACCATCTTGGAAAATGCTCTACTCAAGAAGTAGTAATAGAATTTTAAAGGCTGTGACTGGCACAAGGTACAAGGAGAATAGAGAGCAATTAGTCATATTCATATCAAAAATGGGCACAAAATAGATTTGCAAGCAGCAGACCTAGAAAGAGACAGCATCCTACAATTTAAACAAAAAGATACCCTTACCATAGGATGATTTGAATACCAAGTATGCATATGTTAAAAATTAATAGAGAAATTCATGGATGAGAGGTCTGTCAAGCAGTATTAAGCGCTCTTAGACAGAAACAGCCTCCAGCTCAGGAGGTCCCTAAGCAAAGGAGTGCTACCAACGGACAGGATTTGCAAGACAAACTTGTTCAGCTTTCCCTGTTTTCCAAAGAGTTTCCTGATGGCATTCAAAGGTCAGCATAAGAAGTTGAACAGCCTTTCAATCATTCCAGTTACTGTCTTTCAGTTAGTCCAGCTCAGAATGCCTGTTCTTAGCATACCAACAAAGGCTGGTGTTTTGTGGATTAGATAAAGTTAGAGAGTAGCCTTCATGGTAAAGGTGAATTTCTTCTGGTTCAGAAAACTGATTCAAAACCATCTACATTATTTAAACCTACCATATGGACTGCATAAAGAATCCTGAACATTAAGGGCTGTCTAGCAGCACAGGAGAGGTTATTTTTATATTGTAATGAATAGTATGAACAATTGAACCTCATCTCTAGCCAACAAAATAGGCCTTGAACCCATACCCAGGAGATTAGAAAGTTACCTTTTATTTCAAAACAAGGAAGAAGGTAGGCTTAGTGCTTCCATGTGGAAAGGGAGTTGATGAATCTGATTTCCTCAGTTCAAGAAGCAGACTGATAAACTGGAGTGAGTTCAGGGAAGGGTCACCAAGGTGGCTGGACCTGGAGCACTTCTTTGGTGGAGAGGTGAGGGAGCTGGGCTTGTTCAAGCTGGGGAAGACATGGCTGTGGGGCCCCAACAGGCTGGCAGGGAGGTTGTCTAGACAATGCAGTCAGCAGGGCACAGTAGGAGAAGAGATAAGACATAAATTAAAATTGGAGGATCTTACTGGATATATAGAAGAAAAAAGAAGTGTAAGGAAAATTAATCAGTGGAGCAAATAGCCCAGATAGGTTTTGTAATGCCCATTCTTGGAGGTTTACAAGATTTGACTGATAAAACCTTGAGTAAGCTGGTCTGTATTCATTGTGACTCTGCTTTGAGCAGGAGATTGGACAAGAAAGGTCCCAAGAGCCACTCCCTTCCTGAACAAGTTGGTGATAAATGCCACTGACATGGCAACTGTATTTAGATATAAGATTTTGGAGAATGCAAAGGAAATCATTATTCTCAGCAATTGCACCAGGAATTGAATAGTAGCACAGTAGCATAAAGCAATGTCCCAGCAAGGAGGAATGGCATGAGATTACAGCTGCTGACTGGGAAGTTTTATCATTTAGGCCTTTTTGATAAGTAGTGACATAGCAGGAGTTACCCCTGTAGTTTTGACTTCACAGAAGAGCAAATTATTTTACTTACTGCTATTTCTGTCCTATCTAAAATGAATGATCTGTAACTACATGGATCATGAGACAGTTGTCAGTGCATATGGATGCAACCAAATACTGCTCTGTATATGCCTCTACCCTGAGACAAAAACTTTTTAAGCATCTAGAGTCAAAAGACACTGATTCTGTCACTGGAGCAAGTTGGCAAGAGAAGTTGTGGATGCTCCAAACCTGCCAGGGATGAAGGCCATGTTGGATAGGGCTTAGAGCAACGTGGTCTAGGGGGACTGGAACTAGATACCTTTAAGATCCTTTCCAACCCAAACCATTCTATGATTCTAAGGAAGCCTGTGCATGTACATAGTGAGGAGCAATATCTGAGTATTTATTCAGTATTGAAAGTTCTGGCATATATAATGTTTATTTTACAAGACCCAAAGAAATGCTAGGGCTTCAAGCTGCTACTACTTAGACCTAATGTTCCCTGTTCCCATAACAGAAACAGCAGCAATGGATACGTGGTAATACTTTTCCTTCTAAGTTCTTGGCAAGGATTAAGTTTAAGGTATTATTTTTGTTTCATTGATTTCCTGCAGGTGACCTTCTTTCCTCTTTGAGTTGTTGCTGAATAACCATTTGAGTAGTAGAGGGGAAACCACAGCGGTAATTATAGAGGAGGTGTGATGTCGAAACTCACCATTTTTAATAGGTGATTCAAACAAAAAAAATTTATAATTAATTAATAATTACAAACCACTGTAATCTTAGATGTAAAAATCCCGTTTGAGGGGCAGGAGCCTCCTCGCTTGGCGTTTCGGGGCATTTTCCCCTTTCTCCCACCAGAGGGCTCCCGCGGCGCAGTTCTCCAGAGTTTTCCATGCCCAGTGCAGGCAGCAGGAGGTTTGCCAGAGATCTCAGGAGAGCTACATCTTTGAACTCCTTACTTAGAAAAATTTCCACTTCCGCAGAAGTTTTAGCATAGCAAGAACTTCACAAGCTGGTGTATAATATATGAGTGATTTATATTTTGCAAGTTAAGTATATATCAACTTCAATTCCAGTTTTTCAAAACTAATCCTTTCCAACCCAAATCTTACTTTGTCTGTCAGGCTCTGTCACTATTAGTGGAACCATTGCTTTCCAAAGCATTCAAGTCTATAATAATTCAGTATCGTCATAAAAATTTCCATTTCTGTAGTTATGCACAACTAGAGCATACCTAAACTCTGCTGTTCCTTCACTGTTACATATTCAAGAAAGAATCCTTTTCTGTTATTCTATGATTGACTTATATAAAGCATTCTTTCCCATATTTGCAACCATAGCATTTCCATTCTGAACTCTGATGAACTTGGTAATTCAAAAAGAGATAGAAAATCATAATAAATCAGTCATGTTGATCTTTTCACCTTCATCTTCCAGTCTCTGTTGATCTCTTATTTGTTGCATGGCAGACATGCTAATAGGAGTTCGTACACTTCTGTCTCTCCTCTTCTGACAGACCTCAGTGACTGTTCTCATTGCTTTATTCCAGCAACTAATTTGTTTTTTCCCTTGTAGTGCTCAGTTCATTTGCCAGAATCTGTCCCACTTTTTGGCACAGCCTATTAAAATACAGAATATCCTTCATAAGCTAGTTCACAGACACTTCATTCATGTCTTAAAATACCCCTTATTACTATTTTTTGGTTTAATACCTAAAGTGCCATGCAATCATTTAATGGTCATCAAAGTGATGATAGCTGAATTTTTTTGTACATCTTATTTATGTCTCCCTTTTATAAAAATATTTAGTACATTTTTGTATTAGTGTAATTCTTGTTCCTCTAATTATTTCATATATTTTACATTGTGTTTTAATTTGATTAAAATAGAACAGGCTGCCCAGAGAAGGTGTTGAGTCACTCTCCCTGGAGGTATTTAAAAGACGTGTAGATGTTGCACTATTAGGGACTTGGTTTAGTGGTGGACTTGGCATGCTGGGTTAGTGGTTGGACTCAATGATCTGAAAGGTCTTCACCAATCTAAAAAATTCTGTGAAATTGGATTTTTTGCTTCTTACCATACAAAGTCTTCAACGTAGTAATACCATACATGTTGGTAATTTAAGATTTTATCTAATGATGAAATGCAAAATAAGTTGTACTGTTCTGAATGATCTTGAGATTCTTCCCAACATTTACTAAAAAGTGGTACAGATAGTATTTTCAGTGCAAAATACTAGAAATGTAGAGATTTTATGGAAATCTATGCATGGGAGGTATTCACTTAAATAATTATGTATTTATATTTATTTTGTGTGTATATTTGCTTTGATATTAAAAACAAACTGTCTCTCTTCTGCTTCCTCACTATGTTATCATTTGCTTTTTTGTTACCAAAAAAGGAAGACCATGAGAAATTTTACTCTGTTTAAGATAACTGTTGGCTATAATGTCTCCAAATTTTTGACTGGAGAAAAGAGGAAGTGCATAAAAGAACCTGGTGCACAGGCCATACATTTTGTAGAGGCAAAGGACATCAAGATATCCCACAAAGCACTTTTTCAGTCAACTCTGAGAAGAAAAACTCTGGTGAGAATCTGGTATGAAGAGGAGAACCCAGAGGAGTTGATAGCCAAATTATTGTGTGTTCCATATTGGCTGTATAAAAGATGTGGACCAAATACAATCTGCAAAGAATTTACTTTCTATGTCAGCATACTTGATACTACAGGAGGGTGTTTAATGGCATGGGACTGGTCTTTGATTAGCATGCAAAAGAGAAGTCTTCAGGACACCTAATAGCAGCCTTCCAAGACACAGGGGGAGGTCATCAACAAAAATGGAGCTAAAGCTGTTCAGAAGTACACAAAGGGAGAATGACAGGTGGTACAAGTAGAAATGAGAGAGGTTCTGATTGGATATGAAGAGAAACCTCTTGACCATGAGGACAGTCAAGGAGAGGAGCAGGTTGTCTGCAAAAGTTGTAGCCTCCCTCCTTGTAGGCTTTTAAAGCCTGACTTGCTTCACTACCTGCTGCTGACTACTATTTTTGTAGCATATCATACTGTACTCTTACACTGGTAAAGTCATTCTCCTGTAGATATTGCTTAAATTTCTCCCTCCCTTACCTGGTTTCATCAGTGTATTTTCTTGATTGATTGTTATATCAGGTATCAGTTCAGCTTTGCCATGTTTGTCATAGTGTCCACTGCGTGGACTCAAATATTACAGGTCATGTAGCAGGTACCTATGTTTTACCTCGTTTTCTACAGCATCAACTTGTTGATCTTACATAAATTAGTTCAGTTTTATGCACATTTAAATAGCATGCTCAATGTGTGATGTTTTCTAGCATTTTACAGGTTGTTTAAAACATTTTCCAATGCATGACCATTTGTAAATGATTGTTACTACATTCACCATCATCTTTGCTCATGTGTGATTTTTGTTGATCACATTTGAAGCTTTAGCCATTGCAGATGTTATTAGGTTTTAGTCCATTTGGGTTTTAGTTGTGCTGACTTTTGGCAACATTCAAACAACACACTACACCAATGTGTTGAAAATGGGAGCACTTCCTTTAAACACATCTGATACATCCATAGGACAGACTTCTAAATAAATCTAAAGCATTTTTGTTGTTACTAGCTGTTTTCTCCTTCAAAGCAGGGACTCTCTAGATATATCTGTACTGTTTTTGGGGAGTGTTCATGTGCCTGCCACTGAATTGGACTGTTTCTATACATAGCACAGGTCTGCAAGCACAGTTCTATTGCACATTTTTGTACAAGAGAGAGCGGCTCTGAACGATACTAGTGACTGATCAAGTATTTTTGAAAAATAAGCAGTTACAAGTTAGATGAGGCATTGCTAAGCAACTTCAAAATTTGTTTCAGTTCAACTTTTTCCTCTCCAGTTTTCCAGTTTTTTAAAAAATAATGTTCTCACATGTATTTAGAACATTCCCTTAAAATTTGGAGATTGCTCAGCTGGCTTGCTGCAAAACTATCACATTACCACTAGATAAACATCATTATAATGAGTGCAAGGCTTTGCTTTCCTTGGCTAGAAAACATTGTGAATAGCTTTCTGTTGACATGAAAATGATTGAGTAGGAAACACTTGTATGTCCATTTTTCTAAGGTGATTTAGATGGCCCAGGAAAAAGGTGATACAGTGAAATCAAATATAAGATTTCACTCACAGGATCAAATACTGCAGGGCTAAGCTTACTGAGCAGCATACAGTGATGGCTTAAAAAAAGATGGGTTTTAACAGAAAGAAATGCTAAGTAGCAGTAGTGTAGCTGTGTTACTGCTTTATAAGGTATTAATGGTGTAACTATGACATTGTGTTAGCTCCTACTGTCCAAGCATTCTGCTTTCTAATTGATGTCAATGAGCAGGAATGGTTCCAGAAACAAAACTCAAACCAACCAACCAAAAAAACACACCTACCACAAAACCACAGTACTTTGTAGTGAAAAACAGCTGCAATGAAACAGAAGGTCTACAATGCATCTTTGTTATTTAGAAAAAGAGTTGAGAATAGCTTAAGTTTGTACATGGAAATGAGTTCTGATCTTATTAAACAGCCATAAAGATAGTTAAAACACAACAGATAAGGCATATCATAATCCAAAGGCTAATGCCCAAAGCTAGAAAAACTGCGAAAATTTAGTCACTTTGGGAAAAAAAAAAAATCACACAAATATGGTTAAAAATGTAACTGTTAGACTAGGTATGTGGTAGAATATTTATAATTCCATATATTTAAAACTAGATTTTTTTTTCAAAAAGAAGAGATCTAACTTGCCTATAAATTAGGATTTTTTTTAGAAATTACTGAATATCATTTTATGATTTAGATTATGAAAGAAATCATAACTTTCTCTGGAAGTAGTTTAATGTGCCTAGGTGGGGAATATCTTCTCTGGACATTGTCCTGGGCAACTGCCTCTAATCGGCCCTGTTTGAGCAGAGAGGCTGGACCAGTTGATGTGCAGAGATCCCTTGGCTTTTCTGTGAGAAGCATCAGCAGTATCAGGCTGGAACAGAGAAAGCCAAGCAAGAGCCATGAAGCCAAGGAAGTTAAGGAAGGCTTCTTGCAGTAGAGATAAGATCCTAGCCCAAGTCTTAGCAATGACAGTTAGGAGAAGAGTTTTTGAGAGACCAGGTGGGCTCTGAAAGATAAGTAGCAACTGAAAGCTTCAAGATTTTAAGATGGAAAGACTTATCCTGCAAATATGGAGTGGATGGTGAGTACCTATGTTTTCAAACAGTTTTATTTAAACTGTTTCAGCTAGTAGCCTGAGCTACTTCTACTTAAAGAGTTACTTTGTTAAAGCTTTTATAAAATCTGCTTTTAGATATGAAAAATAATTTCATTTCATAAATTCCAGAGTAACCTACAGGTAGCTCCACTTCAAGAACTTTTTCAACATGTAGTCAGGTGCAGAGATCACAGCCTGGGAAACATAGTGATGGACAGCAAAGCCTCATTCAAAACATGGTGAAGAAAAAGAGCAAGCCTTTCCTCTTCTTAATTTGGTTTGGGTGTGGTTTGGGTTTGGTTTGGGTTTTTTTCCTGTTATTTAGGTATCTTTCTGTTACAACTGGAAAAAATGTCATTTAATCTGTAGGTACCTGACTAGATCACCAGTGGGCTGGCCAGTTACCTGAGATCAGGAATTCCAGCAACCACTGCAGGAGAGGAAAATAAAGAATCTACATACAATGAGGTCTGGAAAGGGATGAGAGAGCAAAACAGAAGGAAGAACCTTGACCACACCGAAAACCAAACACACCACCAAAAAAGCCTGTATCAACTGCAGCATCCCAATATGGATGGAGGCTCTTCTAATCCAGATGAGAAGCTACTGGAATTTTGGCTTCTAGATAATACTTTTTCCTGTGCCTAGGTCACAAAATTTTGTTGTCTTCGTTGTTCAAGTAATGCTGTTGCCACTAAACACAGCACGGCCTAGGATCCAGGAAAGTCTTTCTGGCAAGCAAACTCTTTCTGGTATATTTATTTCTTCATTGTCCTCTCTCTGCAGATGACAGGAAGCATTGGTAATAGTTTCTGTTTAGAGTGAAATCCTGGCTTGGTTGAAGTCTCTGATAATCATAGCTCCGAGCAACAGCAACTTAAGAGAGGTCATAGAAAGCAGGTGAGACATTCTGGCCCATCTGAAGTTTATACCAAAGCATAATTGATGTAATGAAGCCAAAATTTCATTCTAAATAAAAAACTCACCAGCAGTACCCATGCTCAGCAGAAAACCAGAGGTGTTTTACTTGCACCATCCTGCTACTTTTCTTCCACTTTTATTTCCAGTGGGATCCTAGAGTGATTTCCCAGAAGCAACAGAGGAGAGCAACCTGTGCTAAGAAAGCAAATCTGAATGCAGAAGGCAAGGTCATTAATGGAACTGGGATCAGTCCTGTGGGAGAAAGTTTTTTCAGGAAAAGCAATGAGAAAAGGAATGACAAAAATTTGTGTCTAGATAAGGATTTTTTTAAAATATTTTAAAATTTTTTGGTTTATAAGTGGAACATAGTGATACTTTTTTGTTTTCAGTGTTACTTAAGCAGAAATTAAGCTGTTGAAGCTATTTTCAGCAGGTTTTCTCATTGTATTATTTTAATAGTGATGGGTATTTCTTTTAATTTTTCCTCTCTTATGGTGTTCTTAATGCTAACAAATCTTCAGTAAATCACTGTTAAAGGCAATTCTCAACTCTCTTAAATTACGAAGAAATTTTAATACATATTTTAATTTCAGAGAAAAGAAGGTAAATACTACTTAAATGGAGGGAAATTATGTCTTGATTATGTCTTTCTTAGGCATCAAAAGCATACCCCTTGGCTACATCAGAAAAGTCAGATCCAGCCCTTAATTCAGTCTGATATATAGTCTTTTGTCCATGCCCACTTACACATGTGGAGGGAACCATATAATGACATTTCACCGTTGTCTCTATTTATTTTTAAACAGAAGAACTTACAGGACTCTAAAACTTATTAACATCTAGAAAAAAGAACTGTCTTGCACAGTATTCTATACTGAAAGAGATTAAGTGAATCTGATTGCATCAAGGTTAGCCTGTGTTTTGTTAACACAGAGGTGAAAAGGAATCTATGCCAATCCCTTGGGCTACTCTATGTCAAAGGATATTCTAATATCTTAAGTTTTGCTTCTCTTTCCTTCTTTTTGTCCTACTTCCTCAGCTCCTGACTATCATAATGGTAAGTGATTCAAAGATCGAGTAGAAGTAAATCACTAAATTTTTTAATTTGATGTTTTGTTTTTTAGATATTTTAGCTCGCATAGGTGAGCAGTGCTGGCCTCCCACGGGCTAAATATCTTCCTGTCTCCTGTCCTTTTTCCTTGTCTGGTTTTCCTTGCCTTGTCTCTCCCATCTAGAGACAAGCTGCCATCATGTAGGCAAGGCAAAGGACAGGGGAGTTTGGTGGGGCAGTGTGTTTGAATTCAACGTAATGGCAATGGCATACACTGAGAAGTATTTAGACTTCTAAACTGGCCTATGACATGCCAGAAAATATAATAAGGTGGGTATCTGAGCAGTTATGACCTGTCTGTACTGCATGAGACCATCTAGAATACAAGTGGAGAAGGCCCTTCTCCAAATTGTAGAATATATACAGAGAGAACATATATAAAGATAAATATCTTTAATATTTTGATAAAATCACAGGAGTGGAAATTGTCCACTGAAAATACCACCTAAATTTTTGTCTTCTCTTAGATAATAAAATTAGATTATATTTAAAAAGGATATACACACCTTTACTGTAGGCCAAGGTAAGTTTGTGTTAATGAAACTGTTGAAGAGAAATGCTCTGAATGTAAATGGAAGGGCCTTATGCAGATGTAACTGAAAATTCTTATTTAATCATGTCTGCTACAGGCAATGCTTGTGGAATATTCATTTAAGTCCTCTGTACATAAAATTTGATTCAGCTTATTGGTTTCAGGCCAATTTACTTTGTGAACAATTTACATGATTATAAAAATGTGTTGTAGTAGTGTAGGCCATTTTCATAGTTAATTTTTAGCCATAAAAAGAATATAAATATTTCTAAGTATATGAAACTACCTTATTTAAAGATGTCTAAAAGCCATGCTCGTCCTAAAGTTTATTTAAGTTTGTTGAATGTCTGTAGATTCTATAAAACATTTAACCAAGCACGAATTCCATTCAGAAACGTAGCTGTCAGATGGAAGTTACGAACACTGTCACTCTAAAATCAAGAGAGACACTTGCAAAGAACAGTTAATTCCAAATTTGTATTTCCCGAGTGAAATTGCACCCTTAATTTAAAAATCTCAGGCGCCTCACATGACTGGCATTCAGATTCCACTCCACTTGCTGTTTGCTTACATGTGTAGATAGGAACATAACTCACTTCCATGATTGGCCTAAGCTAACTGGTAATGCTTAAAGCTGGATTTAAACTTGTGATTAAATTACTTTCAGTTTATTAACTCTGTGGTCTTCACACCACAGGAACACAATCATTCCAGTGAATGTGTGTAGTCCTTTGTCTTGCTGTAATTGCAGAAGTGTGCTTGGATGTAGACAGCTCCTTTCTCAGTGCACTGGGAACATTTCTCCAGCAGTTTGCTGTGCTGTGCCACAGGCAGCCGTGGGATACACTCAGACCTCCCACTGATTTATGTAGCAAAGCTCGGTACTAGAGAGGTCTCAAAAGAAGGCTTGCCAGCTTTGCAATTTGGAACTAGGCTAGTCTAATTTGGCATTCAAACCTAGGTTCTGATGGCAAGAAACACTTCTGTGGGGATGCAAACCCTGTGTAAAGACAAATGTGTGCCTAGTGCAAGCTCTTGCTTTCAGTTATGTATTCTTCTACTTACAGGCCTTCTGTAGATAGTGGGGGTTTTTTTAACTTTTTCACTCCTGTCAACAGGCTTAGTTTATTCAGTTTCATCCTTTTTTTTCCTAACCGTATTCTCTAGGAGACAAAGCCTCTGTTGAAGTAAATTTTAAAGTTCCCTAAATACCAGTGAAGTATCTGTAACCTGTGAACAGTTCCTTAAAAAAATAATCTCTATTCTAAGTCCTAGGAAATGGAACAATATTCCAGTGGGATTGACAAGCCCAGTGTTGCTGATGAACATTTGAGCACCTTGATCCTCAAACAGTTTGTGAGTTCTTTTTTTTTTTTTTTAAAGAATTTGACCATGAACCAGCTTCTTCCCAAATAGGTTTGAAAACATGTCGAGCTATAATTATTCTTGCTAAAATAATTTTGGATAAACACAATTTCATTACAAAATATTTTGTTTCTTTGTGAAAAGTGTCTTCCCCCCACTGAATCCCAGAATATAAGGGGCTAATGAGTATGTCTCAAGCACCAATACCAGTGGAGCCAACCAAGGATGGTTGGTAAAAACCACCAAAGGTTGTTGGTAATAATACATTATGAGATAGAACAAGATGTGGCTGGAGAAGGGGACCATATGGAGATAGGGCAGCACGTTTCTTGGACAAATGTCCTTGTTCTGGCTGCTGGAGATGAGCACAACACAGTACTGCATAGGCACAGGAATGAGATCAAGAAGCAGGCCTGGACTTAAGGGAGGATGAAAAACACCTAGGACCCCCAAAGCCCTCCAACCCATTTCCAGAAAGGTCCAGAAGAATGAGTTGCACATGATAAACTGATCTGTTTAGAAAGCAGAAACTTCTCTCCATGGTGGGGAACTTATCTACTGTGGGAGAATATCAGGGATATAATTAGTGGAAAAGTAATTACAGGAGATGGATCTACGTTGAGGACACAGGGCTAGAGGACAAACAGGACAATGATATGGCTGTTTTGAGGTGAATCTATGATGGTGACATAGGGCTAAAGGACACTGCACCAAGGAATGACAAACAGAACAATAATATGGCTGTTTAAGGACGTTTTCCAGTTATAACATAGTTTAAAGAAAACTATCATGGAGTGCCAGTTGTATTTTTTCCTTAGTCATCCCCCTTCTTCTTCCCATAACTCCCTAGGGTATTTTCCTGCCATTTTGTCTATCGTGGCCCCTTATTGGCTGTTGTATTGGGTTTCTTATTGGTTGTCAAATATGCCTTCCTATTGATTGTTAACTCCATGTTCTAATTGGTGCAGTTTTTCATCCCTTTTTTATCCAATGGGGATTAAGGAACCACCCCTTTTTCTGGAAGCTTCTCCCCTCACCCTATATAAGCGAGTGCTCTACCCAAAAAAGTACTCCTGTTCCACCGTTGCTCCTGGTTGTGTCACTGCTTCATTCAATTGTTGCAGCACGCCTGGGGGCTTCGGGAAGCGGGCCCCAATCTCCCTTTCCTACAACTGTAGGAAACCTCCTACAACAGCCTGCCATCTACAAAAAAGGATCCCCATGAAGCCCGGGGGCATGTGCACCTCAGGGCCCCCAACACCTCATCAGCTGGATTAGAACTGGAGCCAGGACTGATGATCTCCCTTTCTTTCTCTCTCCCTCCCCCTCTTTAATTCGTCTCTCTCTCTCCCCCTTTCACCCTACCCCCTTTATCCAAAACCCACTGCCATGTGTTTATACTAGGAGGTCAGGATATGAAAATTTTTTTCATGTGAAAATACAGCCTCACTAAATAGCTGCAGGATGCCACTTTAAGCTGTTTGAACATAGTTAGTTCCAGCATTAATATTGGTTCCCATATAATTTGTCAATGGCTAATTGGCAAGATTAAGAACTCAGTTAAAATAAGCCAGGAGATATACCTGGATTGCACTTAGCAGAAAAGGGAAGAAACCAAAGCAGTTCCTAGCGACTCCAGGCTTCATCAAAATGGCATGTTCATGCTAAATCACTTGGCCTTGCTCCGGAATTAAATTTCTTCATTGTGTACAAACCAGATTTGACATGCCAAAAATAAACAATTTAAAGACTGATGCAAATGTTACGCTTCATACACTCCATAGCTACATTTGTTTTAAGAACCTTCCATTTATTTAAATAATGGCCTTTCTAGGAGCTAGTATTGGATTCTGCATCCCTAGTAAACAGTAGAATTTATTTGAATGGCAATGCATAAACATACAAATAGTCATGCAAACACGGTCTGATAGGTTCTTCCTTTTGACTGTCATTTTCTATTAGTGCTCAAATCCTCAGTCCCAAAAATATATATGTACACAGGGTGACGTAGGATGTTGAGTTGCAACATGTATGTCAGTAGGCTGGTTTAGAGAGCATGTTGACAGGCAGATTTTGTTTGGTTTGGGTTGGGTTTTTTTCTTTTTTGTGTATGTACTTTTGTCTCACTTCTGGATGCAGGCTTTTAGATGCTATTGAATTCATAGTTCTTTTACATCTGAGACCATAACTAGGTAGCTCTAGGCAGACATCGAGCGTACATAAATCTGTAAAATTACTTGTTTAAAAGTATAATGGTTAAATTCTGAGAATATTTACTCTTAGTTGAGAGGCAAATAGAGTATGTGGATGCAGAGATACAGATCAAATATGAACTTAATAAGACTTTCCAGTTTATTGTGCCTATTTATTCAGCAATAAATATTAATAAAATACTTGTCATTTTATTATTTCATTTTTATGTAGTTAGACAGTATTGAAATTGAGCATTGAAATAGCATAATGGTAAATAGCTCTGCATGAACTCAGAATCCTGGATGTGTTAATATAATTGTGGCTACTATTTTGACAAAACCAATGGTTTTATGTATCAGTTAGTCTTTCACAGGCAAATTTAGAGAAGTTACTTTCTGAAAATTTGAAACTAGTCATAACTGGACCTAAAAGGGTTTTTTATTATTTTATTGTCTATGTCTTTTTGTGGTTCATAAAACAATAGAACTTGTGGCAAGCTGTTTGGAGTATGGCGATATATATAGGCATAGATATATAGATTTATATGCATTTATTCATAGGAAGAAAGAGCATGCCTTTTAATACATTAAAGACATACACATGTTGATGCTATTAATCTTAGCATTGTTTCTCTAAGCCTGGACTGATGTTTTACTGAATTCTACAAATCCAGCAGTATTTCAGGTTTGAATAACTGAAATTCATTTTTCAACTAACACTTCAAGAGTAGTATATGCCGAGAAATGTATTTTTCTGGAATGGTAATGAATACTTTACAAAGCATATGATAACAGCTGTTGACATGTTTGCAACTGGGAAATCCAAGCAATACATCAAGACGTTGATTTATTTACTTTGAAATGTATATATTTAGTGTTAAAATCTATTAAAAATATGAAACATTAGAACCAGATAGCACTAAACATTGTGAATGACACAGTGCTACATTATATTTTTCAGATGGGGTTTATCAGTGGCATCAGAATTGAAGACAAAAAGCATACTTTTTTTTTTTTTTGGCTGGTCTACCCTTATATTTATCAGCAATTGGTTATTTTAAGACACATTATAAAGTGCCAAAGAGCGAAGAAAAATACTTGAGCCAAGACAACAAATGCTACAAAAGCTTGGTGATAAGTATTTCTCTGAATTTTCTGGAGTTATTTTGGCCCTTTTGCTGAAAATCTGAGTGCTTCCTAACTATACAGAAAAAGAAGTCGCAGTTGGGTTTTCTTCCTCTTTTCATCTCCTATAGAAGCAATGAAGTGACATTCAGCTTTTTCTGTTGGCTTTGCTGCTTAGGAGTGCTTAGTATGTGTGCACATGCATATAAATAATTCCTTTTTGATGTAATTTTTGCCAAAGTGCCCTCATTTGAGTGACATTTTTGCTCCATTTACATCAATGTTAAAATTTCCATTAACTTCCCCATGGCTAGGATTCCACCTGTTTTGTCTAAGTTCACTATAGTTCAGTCTCGTGTATTTAAGAGCATTTATATTTTAATTGCTTCAGTGGAATGCAGTTGTCGTGACCAGCAAATCTTGCAGAGGGCAGAAGGGATCATCTGGCAACGAACAACGCCACATAAGGGCTTATAAAACGGAACAGAAATACTAAGCTCTACATTCAGTGAGAAATAGCATGGTAAGGGGTGTTTCAAACTAATCTCCTTTTACAAAAGTGTTTTCAAGTAGGATACTGCTGCTCTTGAAGAGTTTTTTCCAAGTTTACAGATTCATTCCTGCATATGCCTTGTTGTAAGCAACACAAGTTTAAAATGTGGGTCTAACGAGATGGAGACAAATCTGTTATCACTGCACAGAGTGAATTATGCTACTTGGCTGCTTTGGATATTCTAATCGTGATGAAAAAGAAACAAAGAGTGAAAGTGAGTGTTAGCAATAAAGACAAATTTTCTACAAAGTAAGTCAGTACCTTTGCCCACGGATTCTCTCACCTTTTCCCTCTAAATCTTGCCTGCAACTGCAGTTGTAGTAAAAGATGTTCAGTGGAGCAGTTCCCCCTGGGTGCAGGAGATGGAATGCGCTCTGCATGTCTGTGCTAACTGTGGCTTCAAACCTCAATTTCTCTCCTTTCTGCTTCTTGGGGTATTTGCTTTGGCTCTTGCCTGGATCTAGGTCTAATTCCATCTTCTGTGTCCTTTAGCTTATCTCTGGGATAGCTGGAAAACTGCATTACTGAAAAGATAATATGGGATATCATTCATTTGCTGCAGGTGCTTCAGCTCATATCACCAGTTTTTCCAGTACTTCCCAGATACAAAGAAAATAAGACAATCTATAGACAATGTTTTCTCTGAAGCACATCAGTAGGTGCAGGTGAACAAGAGTGCAGGTGTTTGGGATTTCTAAGCTGTTTATGGTAACAAGAGATGTTTTGCTTATTATACTATGAGGCAGAGAGAAGCCAGTTTTTTCGGATCGTGACAGAGGTTCTTAAATAGTAATGTCTTTCTTGTTCCCAATTTTCATGTCACTGGTCATTCAAACTGTGTTTATTAATGTGAACAGTGTTGTCCATAAACACATATGGTGCCACCCTCTAGTGTTGAGCTCCTCAACTAGTATAAATCACTGTAATTCCTTTGATTTATGAGAACTGGAATAATCCTGTTTAGTTGAAGACCTGGCCCAGAGTATAGGAAATGTATGTGTTAGTCTGGGAAGGTTGTGGCAGTTTCTACTTACTGTTTTCATGTGGATGTGGAGTGTTGTTTAAAGCTGATGTGGTCTAAATAAGGTATTTAATTTTCTATTTCTAGTGTCAATATCTTGGTGAGGGAAGCAACACCCTTGGTTTAGGAATTATGTTTCATTATTGCTTTATAGGAAAAGATGACCCTATTTGAGTCCGGTCTTTCGAGCCATTCTGAAATTTTGAGGGACAGAAATATTTCTTTAAAAGATTAAATGATTGTATGTGCAAATTGTTATGGAATTAAAATGTTTAGGTAATTCAGAACTTAGAGTGATTGAAATTAATGAGACCATTTATATTCATGTAACACAGATGAATCCAGGGTTTTAGGACATGGAAATTAAGTAAAAAAAATATTTTTATAATTTTGTAGCTTGAAAAAGCAATGAAAAATGCAGTTCTTTTAAAATCAAAAATGATTATGCCTTCACAAGGGGCAGAGCTTTTCCGATGGGTTGTTCAACTGAGGATCTCACAGCTCTGCTTGAAACAGAATTAGGGCTCAACACTGAAGCCCTGATCAAATGAACAGTCTGAAGGGGAAAGAGAGTGCTTGATGATTTGTCAGCTGTGGGTTTGGGCTCTTGCACCTCACCCTGTGAGGTAAGACGGCTTTACTTTGTATAATTTACAGAATGAGCAAGCAAGAAGTGTGACTTGCCTGAAGTTACACCACAAGTGGCAAAGCTGCAGGATAAAACACCCTAGCAGACATGTATGCAAGCTGCAATTTCATCTTTCTCTCGTGATTCTAAGTTGGGAAGAACAACAACTGTTATGAAATTTAAACCAGAAAGATAATCATGTCTTTCCATGTGATTTGTTGGTTATCCTGGCTAGTTATCTTGATTTAAATGAGGAAACACTCTCCAAAATCTGGTGGCTGTGTGGGAGGGTTTGGGGTATGGGGACTGGGAGTGGAAAAAAGTTTATCCTGTGAATTTTCTGACCTGAAGACCAGTTGGCTAAATGGATGTTTAACTGATAAATTTTCTTATGACCACTTTCCATTTTTTTCCCCCGTCAGAATGATTCTACTAGAAAAAGATAAAATACGTCTTGGATATCTATAAATGAGATATGTTTATTAAAGCCCTACTCTCTGTCTTCTGTGTATCTGTTTCTACTTATTCTACTTCTATCCGTCCTTCTCTCTGGTTTACATCTTGAAAATGCAATACAGAAAACTGCCACAAGCACACTTGGAGAACCTGACAAAAGTGCAGTTTGACACATACAGATAAGAGCCAGTGGCAGCACTCAATCTCACCATTTTTCATCACAGACAGATGATATTACAAGTACAAGAACATTCAGGTTTGTAAATTACAGATTTTAAAAGGCAAAGCAAATGTTAGAAATGCAGTGCAGCATCAGTGCCATAGACAGGTGTACTCTCTTGGTTTACTAAGTGGCTGATTTTTAAAGTTATGATAAAGTATATAAAATTAATGGTGTATGCCTACACATAAATGATAAAAGCTAGTTTCTGCCAGTGTGTTATTGTACATAGTTGTTTTTTTACAACTAGAAACCAGATATTCTTTCATTCATGTGTTCATACTGCAGCAGTCTAACCTATGGAACAGTTGTGGGGGGGTTTTTGGTGGTAAGGGGGAGGAGAAAAAAACCCCATTTCTTACATTGTTACCTGACTTGGGATATACACATACGATTATGTAAAATCTGTGTCTGGGTGGCTGTTTGTCCTTTCTTGCAGAGTGTTCTGTGCTCACTGAGTGGGAGGGTCACACTGTGAGACTAATAAGGACAGAGCTACATCCCCCTCTACCACTCTTTGGAGACTCACTCCAGCAACTTCTCAGCCCTACAGCAGCTCTGTACAGGCGTTTTCAGTGCTTCTGGGAGACAGACTAATATAAAAATTAAAGGTAAGCAACTCATTATTTGTAGGCAGTTATCTAAACATCTCACATGTGCGCGCACACACACACACACTACATTATTCCTGGCTTGTTTTGTGGTGTGTTTGTTCATAGGGTTTTGTTTTCCAAAACTGCCATTTAAGTTTATCACTGCTAATATTAACTAATGTCTTACATAAACACGATGTACACTGTAAGTTTTTAATGTACTGCAATCAGCCCATGCTATAGTATTCTGCTCCTGATTGTGTAAATACATTGTATGTTAGTGACTATAGGTATATTCTAAAATATGCTAATGAAACAGCCCTACTACATTAGCAGCAATTTACAAAACTGATTGAACTGTTGCTAATTGCCACGATGCTGACTGTGCATATATTTACATTTAAAAACCTACCTATTACTGTGTGTGTCCTTGTAATTAGCAGCGTACGGGTGGCCTGCACGCTGTTAGAGGGAACACGCCGGTGAGTGAGCAGCGGCAGCGCAGTGAGTGCCGTCCGGGGAGGGGGCACCGCGCAGCAGCTCCCGGGCAGAGCGTGGAGATGCCGAGGGGCGCGTCCCGCTCCTGCCCCTCACCTGCGGGCCCCGCACAGGTGCGGTGCGGTGCGGCGTGTCCCCGCCGCAGTGCCCGGCACAAGTGGGGCTCCCTCGCTCACAGGCGACGCCGGCCCGAGCGGGCCACTGGCCCCGCTCCGCCCCGGGGCCGCGGAGGAAGCGCCGGCGGGCGCTGCCCATCGGTCGGTCCGGCCGCTCCGGCGCCGCAGGAGGGTCCGGGGAGACGGGGCGGCCGGGGCGGGGCCAGCCCGGGAGCGGTGCGAGCCTAGAGCGGGGAGAGCGGAGCCAGCGGGCTCCGGCGGCGGGGCGGGGGCGCTGCTCGGGCTCCTCGCCCAGCCCCACCGCCCGAGCTGCCCGCTTACCTTCCCGCCTGGAGGGTTGGACCCTCCGTCCGGCAAACCCGGCTCGATCCGAGAGAAATGAAGCTGCCGGCACTGCCGAGTTAGAATCTGAGCTGCCGAGGGCTCGAGTCGCCCCGCCGGAGGGCGGCTGTGCGAGGGAGCGGAGCCCGCGGCGGGAGAGGACGCGAGCCCGGAGGTGCGGCGGCAGCGAGAGCGGGGGCGGTGCTGGTGATTAGGAGAGCCCTTCAGAAAACGAGAGCTCTGGAGCGGCGGCTCTAGTGGATTCCCGATGCCTGCTTGTAAAGCAGGTGCAGGAAATTAAATGATAATGTTATTTGAACATGTATTCGGTTTGCTGCTGGTGGGGAGGCTGGAAAAGTTAATGATGGTGTAGTTGCTGTCAGTACATGGGGCTGACAGAATAGCTCTGATGGTAAATGAGATGCCTTGCAAAAATAATTACAGAAGTTGCATCTTAGGTATGTGTTTTGCTTTCCTTACAGAACATGTGATTACAATAATATTAGCTGTTTTCTTTGTGTCATTAAATTCATGCGTATCTATACATCACAGCTGGCTTAGAAGAAAAACTGAACTATAAAAGCTATGTTCTTGACGCCAGACTGTACGTTTGTAGACTTTAAACTGGAAATTAAACATAGGCTGCTTGTGTATTTTGCGAGGTGAAGATATAGCATATTTTGGTTTCTTCTGTGCTCAAACTGAAACAACTGCATGTTGTTCTTTGTTCAGTTTGAAGACTACTTCAGCATCACTGGAAGTGTTGTGATACCAAATAGTTAAGCTAGTACATTCAAAATTGAAAAATATAAAATAAAATTAGTAATGAAATGAAAATTCAAGGCCTTTACAACTTATATCTCTGAGTCAGTATTTCTAAGATGTTACTTCGAAGTTTAATAAAGAACTAATAAGGAGTATATTTTTCAATGCATTCTAAATTGACATCAGTCTCTTTTTGTAGCTCCTTTAGCAGACAAATGGTACCCTTGCTTGTGACTGACAACTTCTCTTCACAGTTAAGAAATTCTTGTTTGTAGTTTTCTGATGGGATGAGGTGAAATAATAAGTTGAGAGTGTTTTGATTATGCCTGTTCTCTGTTTCAGATTCGTATCTAATTGTTCTTATGTGTCCAAGGGGAGATGAAGTACATTGGATCCTGCATAGTTTGGCTTTGTATGGCAGTCTTCCTCCTCCTTCCTGTTTCTACTTCTGTGGCTGTGAGTGACCAGACAGGTACTTCCACTTTTCTTGCCCATCACAGACCAAAGGCATAAATCTCAGTAATGAGCGATTTTTAACAAATAATGACAACACATTGAAAATAAACACTATGAGCAGATAAAATTATACAAGATCATTTGAATCTTTTTTCTGGAATGTCCTAAATTAGAAGTGGTTCCAAAACAGCCTTTCTGCTTCCTCTGCTTAGAAGAATCATGTTTGGAGGCAGCTGTAGATCCTAGGAGTTTTGTTTTGTCCTTTTTCTTTTTACCTTACCATACAAAACAAGATTATAAATCAGAGCTTGCAAAACTTTTGTGAACCAAGTCATGTGGCTTTATTAGAGCAGACCTAAACAATGTTTCAAAGATACAGAGTTAGACAAAACCTTGTGCCTAGTGGGGAAAAGAAATATAATGATACTGTTTAACTTAAAAGCTGTTATGCATCTTCTACAAATTTTCTCATACTTCATTTTTTTCTTTCTGTTGCTGTCCGTGTGTTATCTAGTGTTCTCACCTAAACATTACAGTAATTCTCTAGGATGTGGTAAATTCTGTCTTAAAGGCATATCATGTGTGCCTCTTGAATGAGGAATGTCAGTTTTCTAGAATTGCTCAACCTCCACATGTACCTTAACTTTCTGTAATTTTATTACATTTACTATCAAGGAGAACATGCTTATTTAAATTAATTTGTTGGTTTGGTTTTCTTTAATCAACTTAATTTTTAGTAAGGTTGTTTTTTCCAAAAATTTGATGAAATATAACAGAAGCTATACATACACACCAACTTTGAATCTTGGTAACACATTCGAAACTCGGGCCCAAGAAATTTAAGAAGTCAATGACTAGAATAATGACCCTTTTTCTACTCCTGGAAACTATAAGTAGTAATATTGAATAAATAATAAGTGTAATGTGTAGGCTTTCAAGTAAGAGTAATGCATTATGAAGAGTCTGAATTTAAGTCAAAGACTTCTCTCCGTTATATTTTTAGGGCAGCAAGGGTAAGTGCTCTACTGATGAATTATTCTTAACCCTTGTGAGAGAGCAAGCCTACCTCATAGCTGTAAAATCATTTCATTCAGCTGTCTGAAAGAAGCAAAATAGGTTTATTCTCTGCCATTGCTAGCTGGTTGCTTGCAGAAGGGAAGTTTTTACAAGTGCTAAAATGGTGTGAGTGCAGAAGGTTCCCTAACAGTATAAGTGAATAAATGCAAACTTGAAAAATGACAAAACAAAATTCCAGGAAACGTTTTCTCTTTTATATCCTTTTTTTTTTCTTGCTGAGAAAAGATGTCGTAGTAAAAGTTGGACCTGCCATAGATTATGTGACAGATACAACGAACTGCTAATAAACAGTGAATCTGAACGGTGCATTATGTTCTGTTAGAAGTTTGAGGCTAGGCAGCCAGCAGTAAAGTTGCAGTTTTCCTTAACCTTATTTCCACAAGTGGATCAAATTTTGGGCCCAATTGAACTGCTAGGAAGAAGAGAGATTGCACCTCTCCTGTGAATAACTGATGGTGTGCCATTGTAATGCTTCTGCAGTTTGTAGTGATACAGGCAGATGGTGAGGAATAACAAGTAGATAGCTGCCAGCTTGAGCAGCTCTGCCAACAGCAGGGAACAGGCTCAGAGTGAAGCCTAAGTTCATAGCAGGAAAGGGACTCTTCTAGAGTCTGTAGGTATGATTACTGTCCAAAAAAACCCAAGTTGTAGACGAGAAAGCAGGAGTTGAGAAAAAACAGACACAGTAATGGAGCAGCAGTAAAACAGGTACAGATCTTTCTGCAAAACTTTTGTTGATTTGTCCTGTTCATCTGAAGTGAATACTCTGTGTTGCAAAGTTGCCTTGTTACAGTTTGTCAATTTGTATGCAGATTAATCTGTTACAAATTGGAAATATGCTCACTTCAAGAAGAGAGAAATATCTAAACGCTTCTTTTTTTTTCTTTTTCCCTCTATCTTGTGTTGTGTCATTCTTAGCCATTCTTTCTTGGGTCTTTGTTCTCTCCTGTGTACCAATTTTGTTTGGATCAGCGTCTGTCCTTCAGTATATGTGTAGACAATCTTTTTGGTTTTCTTCCTTCAGCAATGTATACGTAGCATTTATTTGTTGCTGTGCTAGTATAAAAGCCTCTCCAGCAAAGCACATTTAGAAAAGATCTGGGATTATTGTATTTACATCCTGAAATTTCTCACCTGATGTTAAATCTAAAGGAATGGCCTTCAAATGCATGAAAAAATGTGAATTAGAGTTAATTTGATGGTGGTGAGGGAAGGAAGTGTGTGAAGGAAAGGACTAACTTGTGTGCATATGTAGGAAAGGGCTTTCTGAGCTGGCATGCCAAATATACTTTGTGACTCATTCTTTGGGTCAATAGATACCAGTAATGAAAAAAAAGTCAGTGTGACACAGTATGTTGGATCGTCTTGGAGCGGTCCTCCTTAGGCTGTGAGTGTCCCAGTAACCGTTAGATTCACAGCCAGGATTTCTTTCAGTTCTCGCTTCTCCAGAAGTTTTTGCTATGCTGAATGTTCATCAGAAGGAAACACTCGCTTCTCATGACAAAACATAGCAAATCTGAGCAAGAGGGTTCAGGAGTTTTCCACAATCATATTTTTGATCTGACTTCAAGAATATTTTTGTAATGTTGTCATCTTATTATTATTGGGAATATTTGGGGTTTGAGTGTGGACATGAGCTCTTTCTGTAGTGACACATGAAGTTCTAATTTGATCATTCCAGAATGCTTTATATTAAGAATATTAATACCCTGTCTCATTCTCGGATCATGGCTTCTTTTTCAACTTTCTTTTACAATTACTGTTTTTTAAGTCACTTGCTAACCCATGAAAAATGTAGCATAAGCAAAGTCCTAGGACTGTCAGGCATGGTAAATTTCCATTGCCTTTTGACATGGAATTTGTTATGAAAACTATTGGCTCTAGATCATAATTCTAGATAGGCACTTTAGCCCAAATACACTGAGCGGTTTCAAGTATTCAAATCTGTTCAGCTTTTTGCTTTTGTTTTTAGTATGGCTAGATACTTCTCAAAATTAAGATAATGACTCTACAGTAACTCTCATATATAATGTATTCATATTCCTGGTGTTCCTGTCCAACCTTATCTTGATTGTTTCCAGGAATGGGGCATCTACCACCTCTGTGGGCAACCTCTTCTAGTGTTTCACCACCCTTATTGTAAAGTTTAGCCTAAATCTAACCTCTTTTAGTGTAAAACTATTACCCCTTGTCTTGTCATAACAGGCCCTGCTAAGAAGTCTGTCCCCATCTTTCTTACAGGCCCCCTTTAGGTACTGAAAGTCTGCAGTAACATCACCCTAGAGCCTTCTCAAGGCTGAATGACCCCAACTCTCTTGGCCTGTCTTCACAGAGAGGTGCTCCAGACCTCTGATCATTTTCGTGGCCTTCCTTTGCATCTGCTCCAGCAGGTCAATGCCCTTCTTGTGTTGGGGCCCTAGAAATGGATGCATGCTTTCAGGTGTGGGGTCTCATGAGAGCTGAGGGGCAAAATCACCTGCTGGCCATGGTTCTTTTGATGCAGTCCAGAATACAATTGGTTTTCTGGGCTGTTGACACACAAGTTAGCTCATCTTCATCAGCTTTTCATCTGCCAGTATTCTCTAAGCCTCCTTGTCAGGGCTGCTCTCATTCCCTTCATCCCACAGCCTGTTTTGATACTGGGCATTGCCCTGACCCACATGCAGCACTGTGCACTTGGCCTTGTTGAACCTCCTGAGATTTCCCTGGGCCCACTTATCAAGCTTCTCCAGGTCCCTCTGGATGGCATCCTGTCCTTCAGGTGTGTGAAGTGCACCGCTTAGCTTGGTGTCATCTGCAAACTTGATGAGGCTGCGCTGGATCCCACTATGTCATTGATGAAGACATTAAATAACACTGGTCTCAATGTGGACCCTTGAGGGACACCACTTGTCACTGACATCCATCTGGACATTGAGCAGTTGACCACTATCCTCTGGATGTGACTGTCCAACCAATTCTTCATCCATCAAGCTTTCCACATATCAAATCTCTATCTCTACAATTTAGAGATGTTGCAGGGACTATGTCAAAGGCCCTGCAGAAGTCCAGATGGCATCCACAGTTCTTCCCTTGTCCACATATGTAATAACTCTGTCGTAGAAAGCAACTAGGTTGGTCATGAGGACTTGCCCTTGGTGAAGCCATGCTGGCTGTCTCAAATATTGTGAAGTCCTGTTTTTCGCTACTAGCTCTTCCTCATGGGAGAATCGGGTTCTCTAGGGTCTAGCATGAGTATCTTAATCCTTGAACTCCATTGGTTGAAATTTCCTAATTCTGTCTGCCAAAGCTGTTATGTTACTTCTGTAACCATCTAAATAGTCACTAGACTTAAGATGACTTCTTTACTGTATCACGTCTCTTTCATTCTTTTCCCCATCCTCGTCTTAATTAACACATATGTTGTAATGTAATATGATCTGGTTTACGGAGTGAAAAAGGAATAAAAAATATTCACATCTTATTTCCTGGTGCCTCTATACTTAAGGCTATAGGTATGTAGGATTTCTGAATTCTTGACCTTATTTGAAAGCAGGTCAGCTGGGTCTGCTTATCTTTAGTACAAATGCCTTTGGGGTGGACTCATGGGATATCGTTGCTGATATTTGCGGATATGTTGCAAACTCTGAAGAGGTTCCCTATGTCTATATATTTATGAAGGCTGATCCATTAAGAGTATGAGGCAAATCTTGATTAATATGGGCTTCTGTCTGAAGCTTGAGTCAAGATAGTGTGTGGCCATATGTTAGGGCTTTGCTGTTTGGCCACATTCATTAGGCTGGTCATGCTTACTGATGGAAACTTGAGTGCCCTTGCAATGTGCCTTTCAGTGGTGTTAGATGGCAGCTGAAAACTTCATCTGAACATCAAGTCTCGTTATAAAGTAGCATTTAGGTACTTCCACAGTGAATCTAGCCATTACAGGTTACACTTGATCTGGAGAAGCCAAGAGTGCTTATTGGAAGTTACAGTTCCCAGTCAGGAAGTGCACACAAGAGATGTCTTTTAAGACACAGACTGAAGCATGCCCTAGAGTTCCTCTGTCCTTGTTTGCTTGGAATGGAAAGCTGAGCATGGTACTTAGATGGAAGTTGCAGTGTACTTGAACAGGTGTCCTGATCATTCCAGGAATTTGGAACATGCCAATGCATGTTGCAGTAGGTATGTCTAGATGCAATGCCTTTTCTTTTCCATAATTCTAGTAGAAAACAAACAAAAAATTCATGCTGTCATCTTACTGGAAAGACAGAAGACCAGTGATCTGCGATATATCTGCTTGTTCAATGTAAATACATATTTTCAAAATTATTAAGTTGATTTTACCTTAAGTTTATACATAGAACTCATTGATTTATAAATAACAAGATCTAAGTTGTCTTACAGATAGCTGAACTCGTTACTTTATAGATATATTAACTTGACCTTTAATATCACTTGTTTAACATGAATTTTTTAGTTCAGCCCACAGAGATCAGTGTTATCATACACAGAGCAATCTGGAGTATAAATGTAAGCTTGTTCTTTCTACTATTTCATTAATTTTATGACAACGTATTCTAACAAGACAGGTATGTTCATGGTTTCTATTACCTGTATTAGATTAAGGATTTGCCGGTTTCTTTTCCTTTCCTGATTATGTTCACATAGACCTTCTCATTCAGCTACTCGCAGGCTGAGTGGGCAAACTGCTTGTTTTGTCTCAGGCTAAAGAAAATTTAAAGATCTTCCAGCAGTACTGATGACAATCGTGTGAGAGGTTAACTGTACAAGTTGTAAGTGTAAGAAAGAATTTTCATCAATCTATAGCAATGAAAGTTGTCAGTCTTTGTATGGAGAGGATTTGGTCTAACTCTTTAAGAGTTTTGCTTTAGCTCTCTGGTAAGAAGAATAGCTTTGAGCTAAAGGAGTGCATCAGCAGCATGAGACGGAAGAATCATAGAACCCTTCCAGTTCTTCTGTGGATATGGAATACAACCAAGTAACTAACACTTAAAGGGCCCATCTATGCCATGACTGCTATGCCACTGATAAAAATAGGTCCACAGTCCAGTCTGTGGCATGTGTGGAATCATTGCTATCATCTGAATAACATAAAAATTGAGGCTTGAGTCTTTATTTGGACTTGGAAGAAAGTGGCTGTGGGGAATAAGCTAAAACTTTTAAGTCTTTTGCTACTCAACCCTCATGTTAAGCTAACGCTGAAAAAAACGCAAAGCATGCTTGTGTCCTGGATTTTCTACAGCTTATTACATCAGTTTAGGGTAAAATCAGCAGTAAGTACTATCTCTCTGCTCTTATTGTGAGTATTGCCAAGAATTTGACCAAAAAGGCAATCTGCCCCATAGTCTTTATCCATGTATTGAAAAAAAACCTTGCTTGGAAAACATGTAGATATAAGAAAAATATTTGTCTGTGTATGTCTGACATGCTATTGTGGCCTCAGTTATAAATGGCTTCCTTTACACCACCATATTTCTTTAGAGCTATACTTACATAAATCTGCCATAACTACATTCATTGTTTTAGAGTGGCAGTATAGAAGTCTATAAATTAATACTATTTATATGTGATTGATTGAAGGCTGAGGTTTGTAGAGGAAAGGGTATCTAAGGTGAACTCGTTTCTGTCCTATACTGTGTGTGTATATATCAAATGGTGTATTGAAATTGCTGTGTTACTATGTAAATCACATGAATGCTTTTCACACTGCATAAAATTCCCTGCAAACCAAGAATGATGAAAGCTTTCATTTCAGAGATTTTAACATGAGCATTCTTTACAGTTCTGCATCTTTTCTGGGGAAAGAGAATTTACAGAGTTTTTAATGCAAATGTTTCATCTCATTCATCATGAAACTGTATCTATCTGTACAGGGAAAATCATCTATATGCATGTACTTATGCATCTATTTGAGGGAAAGAAAGAATTTATTCTCAGAGAGCCTTAGAAATAAAATCAATTTTTTTTGATGGTAATTGTAAATTGTTGCTTGTAATTGTGCATCTGAAGGACATGGAACTTAATGAATCTTACAAAAAAAAAGCGTGTCACCTGGTCTGCTCTTGAAACAATTGACATAGCTTTCATGAACCATATTATCAAGAAGTATCTTTCAGTCTGTGTTATATAGTCTAGTTTCACTTTTACTAGTTATTTTCAATTAGACATTCTTAATCCACATCGAATACTGAAATATATTTAATAGCACTTAAGAGTTATGAAGGATAATATGCTTTCTATATAACTACAGAGTGAATGCCAAATTTTGCATGCTTTAAGATTATATATACAGCTATTTGAATGCCCATGTTTATCTGGATGCTCCTATAAAACATTTAAATATAGATGATTTCCAGTTAGTAGTAGGGCACTCCTTACTTTTTTTCATTGAATTGACACTTGAGAAAGCCCCTCAAACCTTTGCTGCTCAGTAGCTTCAGATATATCTAGTACATCTTTTTATTTGCATAAGCTCATAGGCCAAATATCGTTAGTTGTCATGTTCCCTGAATTAGCAATAGATTATTTTCATGGTAATCAAGCATCTAAGTTGTTTATTTTCTTTTTTTTTTAATGTTCATTAATGGGGGAAAAAAAATTCCTAATAATATAGTCAGAAATTCTAAAAGGACTAAGATGTTATTGCCTTATAGAGTGTTGTAGATGGAAACAGGGCGGTCCCATGGCGTAGTGGAGAGTACTCCCGACTCCGGCTCCTAGGTCGCGAGTTCGAGTCTCAGTGTACGGACTGCCCCCGGCAGTTAAATGCCTCCCTGCCATCTGACCCCATCAGATCTTGGATGCGAAGCAGGGTCAGCCCCGGTTAGTACTGGGTGCTGTAGATAGTCCTAAGGACCTCAGTGTCACTGTCCAAGCTTGCTCGGCCGTGGCAGATGAACCTTAGGACTTAAACGGTGGGGCCAGTTCTGCGCACGCTGTGCCTCACCTAAAAAATCCACTGCGCAGGCTTGGAGGGCACACCCATGTGGGGTGAGCCCTTCCCAAATCTTTGTTCGCGAAGATTGGCCATTATTTATTATATAGATGGAAACAGCTTCGTAAGAGTTTAGTGTTTTTATTCTGGTTATGTTGTTCATATGAACTTTAACCATAAGCAGCTGAATTAAAGTGAGATAAAATTTCTATCTGCTTATATTCTTGGAAGTGCAGTATAACATCTGAAATACCACTTTTCCAGTTCAGATTTTGTAATTTGTTTTATTACTGCTTTTTATGTCCTAAAGAAACAAAAAGAAACACTCCTGTTAATACTACTATCACTGTCATGATAGTTTGTTCTGATTAATTTCAGTTTGGTAGCATTTTGTAATGGATGGTAAACTATGTTCTCTTGAAGGTGCTGCATGTCCTTTAATGAAAACAGTTGTCCGTCATCTCAAGCAAATCAACAGAGACAGCCGTGGTGTTTCAGGTAATGACTGAGCTAGGATGGATATCTCTGGTACTTGCCTGATAGTGGATATAATCATAGTCTGATTGAAACTGGCTTTAAAATGGAAAGGACAGGACAGAATGCCACTCCAAGCTCCATAAGCTGCTGCTGCTGTTGTGAGGAAGGAGGGATTAAAACCAGAATGTGTTATTCTTGGAAAGTTCAGCAGCCACACTGATTTCCATAGTTTTTCCCAAATATCCTGTGTTCTTATTAGTTCAGGTAATAAAAGGAAACAAATACATTTTTCAGGTTGCAAAGTCATCTATTGGGTGAATTTTGCATGAGTAGTTTTGCTAAAATGAATATTGAAATTTCGTCTGACTTGAAGTATTGGTTTTCAAAATAGCTTGTATTCTAGAAAGTCACCAAGTACGCTAAAAGCCAGTATTTACTTCTGTTTTTTAAATCCCATTAAATTGTATCGTGTTGTATTTTACAGGATTTGATCTGACAGAAAGCTTTTCTTTGAGGCAAACATCTTGTGGAGGGGAAAAGATCTGTTTTAAACTGGGAAGTGCTCCTCTCATCAGAGATACAAGGTAAGAAAGACACTACTTTCATCCTTAGTTTTTAAAACATAGAGCTCAGTCTCAATGCTCCTAATTAAACAAATCACTGAGCGGTGTATCCAAGGAATGCCACAGAAAGCAGTACATCTTGTTTTCAGGCATTTTCATCTGTAACAGAGTGTTTTTTTTCTGTGGGAAGCATTTTGATTTTGGTATGCTTTTCTTTTGAAATCTGCAAGTGTCTAGGTAGTAAGATAATTGTGTATATTACTTTCTCAAATCATGATTCTGATATTGAAAACTCTACTGTTAATATATAAATATTTATTTAAAGAAAGGAAACAAATAACTTTCATGATATGACAAGAAGTATTATGCTAATCTTCCCTCAGTGTAGTTGGCTGTCCTCTCTCTCATTACTGCTGTTGGGATTAAAAGATGAGAGAGTGCAACCATTTCTTTGCATGCTGTTTTTTTTTCCTGGAATTGATCTCTTGCCTTTGAGCAGCAACAGAATGGTGGGTACTTGGTGTGGAGGAGAAAGTAGGCAATATCCCATTCTGACACAGGGTGGGATGAAAGGCAGAGATTGGATGAAAAATTAAAACGAAGGTGAAGGAGAGTAAGGCACAATGGGACTGGAAGGATTTAAGTTTTCACAGGGACAAGGAAATGCCAAGAAGCAGTTGGGAATGTAGTTTCAAGTTACCTGTTCTCAGTAGAGAGTGAGGGTCATCTCAGAGCTTCTTGGTTGAGATGTGCTCTGAGTCATGGGACTGTGGTTTCTGTACAGCATGTTCCTGTGATGACGAGGGAAGCAAATGTATTCCCATGTCTTCAGGTTGGGTATTTTCTGTTGCAAGAGGTCTGGCTCCAGCTTGCCTAGTTAAGAAATACACCTGGCCATCAGACTTCCCCTTTGCTTGGACCGGGGCATAGCAAAGGGCACTGTGGGTAGCAGGAGGCCAGGGAGGAGGAGGAAGAGAGGAACTGGAGGCACCTAGACACAAAACCAAGTGATCTTTGTGAGAGGAGCATGATTAGAGAGTCTAAATATTCTAAATTGCTATATAGCTTCTAAGTTTTTCCTGACTTACTAGATAGTGTGTTAAATGTTTGTGCTTCTGTAGTTTTGCAGAATTAGATTAATCATTTTCTTTTCTTAAATACCATGAACATTAGCTATTAAAGTAAAAATGACTAGATAAAATTACTGGACAGAGAGAGTGCTCTTCTTTTATTAGGACCTTTCCGGTATTACTCAGATTCTCTTTAGAAGAGGAACAGAAGAAATTAGGTATCATCCATAAATGTCTTTACTAAAAATATTTTGAGAGTTTGTGAGTAAGAAAACTTTCTTTTGAAAGCTCATCATTAATTTTCCATATTTTTACAGATTGGTTTTTTTTGATGGATAAGAATTTGAGGGAATCATGAGACTACAGAGGAGTAGAAAATCAAGGCAATAGCAAAAACTGTGGAGCTTTTTTCCATTAGGAATAAGAAGCTAAGTAGTGCTAAGAAATGCATATTGCAAACTGACTTTATTTTGAAACAGTATGAAAACCAGTGGCTAAAATGGAGTAGACAAGAGCTATAAATTGCCAAAGGGTGAACTATTTAAAATTCATATTACTTTGAGGTAAAATTAATTGTTTGAAGTACTGATTCCTAACAATTTCTAAGAGATTTTGGAAGTGATCTGAGAGGTGATGTTGAGGTTAAAAAATGTAAAGCTTTTTTTCCAGTTTTTATTACTAGGCCTGAATACTAATATCTGTGTTTTTACTTTCTTTTTCTAAAACCAGGTTATTAGTGAAGGTAATGAAAATGGGGAATTCACATCATGGCTAATAGTTGTGACTTAAAGTGTTAACTCTCAGCAAAGTTAATAAATTGTTAAGTATTAATACTTGAGAAAGTTGCAGTATTTTTTTTTCTTTAACTTCATTGAGCAGGAGAGAAATCTAACATCTGTTTTCCTGTGTTTTATCTCTTCAGCTTTTTGACAGGAGACAAAATTTGCTACTTGTTCTTCATTGTCAGTATAACTTGGGCAGGGATTAAAGACTTTCAGTGAAGGGTGAACATGGAAGGCAGGTAGTTTGCCTGTAACAGTTGTGGTTCTCCAGTTCCTTTTCGTCATTGTTCTTTTCTTCTGTGTATCCTCATTAAACAAAAACTAAAGAGATGATCTTTCCAGTTTCCTCTAAAAGTATACATATCTAATGGATAAAAAGTTGAGCTGAATGAAGAAACAGATTATTATTAGTAAAATACGCATATCAGTGCTAATGTAGGAATGTAGTTAGGCTTAATATCACATCATTGATGATAATAAGGAGCAAGATAAGATTTTCAGTCAGCATGCCATGGAAGTAAGTGGTACCTCTTACATAGATCTTCTTGAACAATAAAAGCATTAAAAGTATTTTCAATAACATTCAAGCATTGCAAGATTTCCATTAAATCCTACTTCTCCATGGCAGTAGTCTCACTTATGCTTTTTAAACCTTTCTTCACAGAAATGTGTGTCATTAAAAAATTAAATTCTTTCCTTAATTCAGTTTCTTGAATACATAATGACTTTTGGTTGTTGAAATTACATTTTGGACAATTGTTTTAAATTTTTTGCCTAAAGTGTGTTTTTTTTAGATCTTCCAAACTTCTGTGATGATCTTTAAAAATAAGGGCAGGGGGCAGACAGGAGCATGAAGTCAGGTTTTGACATGGTAGGGTTATGATGAAGGATACCAGAACTTGGATGTCTGTCATCATAACCTTATAATTTACTTTGTCTCAGTTACCCATGTACGATATCTTTTAATTAATTATTTTTTTTTAAAAAAAAATCTACTTCTCTTACATTATGTCAGGTTGTGTGGCTCCAGACCCCTTGTGTTGTTAGATGCACAGAGGTTTTCATGATCGTTGTGCCTCAGAAAATATTTTAGTAGACGTGGTGTGCAGTGAGCAGCAGAACAGTGTTTGTTATCCATCCTGCAGGAAATTGAGAGTATCTGATTAAGCTGACTAGCAAGTATCAAGTAACTTGGCACATCTCCTCTTGCATTTCATTCGTTCAGTCGTAGTGTGGGTAATAGAAAGCTATGCTGTGCCATTTTTCTTCTGTGATGCCATTTTGGTGTTTTCAATGGACCTGGAGTAGTGTTTCATCTATTTATATGTTGTAAATAATTTACAATGCACTGTCAGCTTGGGAAATCGATTACAATTATTTATGTTGGATTTAGCTATAGGTCTTTATCTCTTTCTGTGATGGAGTTCTGTATACCTTTTGTCTTGTGATAGGAGATGGGTAGCTTTTCTTATGCTCTGTGTAAGTGACTGTTAAATATTAATGTATTCCACTAATATTTTCTGCATTAAAGAGTGATTTTATAAGTAAAATACTGTGAGTTGCTTATTGCAGTTCTTATGTGTATTTTAATATAAGTTATCCCTGAGGAAAGTAGTATTACTGAATTTTTGAATCATAAAGAAATTCATAGGAAAATACTGTTATGCAGACACTAATTATATAGTCATAATCACACCATAGAATCATAGAATAATAGTAATTGTATAATGTTTTACTTTTATTTCAACAAATACTTTACAGAGTCTTTTTTTTTTTCCTATAGTTTAACATATACTGCTCATGTAGTGTATTCCAGTGTGGCATAGATCTTCCTGTCAAAAGCAGTACAGGGCTCCGTGCTGATAGCAGCTGCTTTAGGGCTGCCAGCAGTATTCACTGCTTCTGGACATGAGGCCTTTTAGGCTCATCTTTGTTCTTCAGCTGCCTTAGAGTAAATAGCACCATGATGAATTAATTTCACTGCCTTTCTCTAGAGATGCATCAGATGTCAGTTGTTCCCCGTTCTCACTTTTCTGGGTTGCTGGTGGGCCATCTTTTTCCTCTGAAAGCGCCAGTAAAGGAGATAATAAGTTGATTTCAGCTGATTTTCAGAATGTTTTTGAAATGGATGTTGATGATTAGCAAATCTTCATGGCACTGTCACAGCTTTCTTATTTTGTAGTTTGTTTGGCTTGACAAACCATATTAATTTACTGAGGAGATTATCATAGCTGGCTGTTAAATGATCTGAGTTACAGCAGTTGGGATTACTCTCACGACTCTTTTAGGAATTCTTCCCATTTCATTGTAAGATACTACAAAAGAGCTTGGATTTTGACTGTATTTGGACTACTAAGCTCCACAAGCAATGCTGTCACTCACTGCTGCCAGGAGAGCTGTGGCTTGGCCCATATTTCAGAGAAAGTATTTCACCTCTTTGTGATTTCTAGTTACTGGAGGCAGAAATACTGTTCCCAGTTGTCTAGTAAAGTCCACGCTGGAGGATTCTTTCTGGTAAGAACAGAGATGGATGATGAAAGAGTATTTATGGGGAGTTTTTTGTTGGTTTTTAATGCTAACCTTTTGAATCGCAAAAGAAATGTGGAGGGAATTCCGTTTTGTAGTGCACAGCTGACATCAAGTGAGGCAGTTTCTGTACTCTCTGTTAGAAGCTCGCTGTTATAGCCAGCAATTTGCTTTCCCAAAGACACCTATCTCTAGTGGTTTTGCAACCACATGCTTTGCTGTATGTTCTCTGGCTATATCTGCTGAAATCTCCCTTTTTACCAAACTAAAAAATCCAAGTTGCTTTCATATGATTCCAATTGTCAATGATGGTTCTCATGGGAACTATTTTTTATTATTTTTGCACATGGCATGTGTTTTGGGGAGCGGAGTCAGGTTTAACAGTCTTATGGAAAAATATTTTATAAGATGTATTTTTAAGAAGTTCTACACCTAATTCTTAAATATAGTATAGAATAGGTAGATGTGAAAATTACCAATTTCCAAAAGATTTCATCAAAAACTTTTAAAACATTGACTGAAAATGACAATGAGGTATTACCCCTCTTTGGAGGCAGTAGTTACAGTTATTCAAACCAACTTTTATCTGTGCTTACACAAAGTTCTTCTAGCCTTTGGTCTGTTAAAATATTAGATAGTTATGTAAGAAACCAACTCTGCTTTACTGTATTATGTATTTATTTGAGGTCATTTGAGCAGTTGGAGTCAACAATGCTAAGACTGAAATGTCTGGTATTTTGGTTGCAGGGTATTTTCAAGAAAAGGGCCTTGCCATTGGAATTTGTTTCCTGAGTGTGGGAGCCTGAATTTAGTACAAACCCTGATGAAAGTTTTTTCGGGTCTTTCATAGCATGGAGCCAGAAGCTGCAATGACTCAATCTTTTTTTTTTTTTTTTCAAATTCTGGTTGAAAGGTACTGATATAGTGAACTTTTTCTTAATTCCAGAAACTTGAAAGCTTATTGCATTTGTAAATTAAAAAGAAAGAAAATAGAGTGATAACAGCTGAAAGAATAAATTGGTGCTGTACTTACCATTTAAATACCAATTATTTAATTTCATAATTAAGGAGAAAACTGTGGTTCCTTCCCATGAAAAATGACAGAACAATACTTCTTTCAAAGAATCAATACATGAACGTCTTTCTGCATATTTGGGTTTATTTCTACCTGACAATTGAAAAGAAATGCACCAAGATATTTTCATAAAATTAAATAAAAATTCAGGTATTCATGGATTTTAATTTATATATTGAGCTTGAATCGTCCTATAATTTAACATGCAGTTTACTGTGCAGAAAGAGTTGGGAAAGCAAAGGTAAAGAGAGAAAGGTGGCAAAGGGGAAGGGTACTTATGAAAACATATAGTACTTACATTAAAAGCAGCCTGTGTGGGAACAGAAAGTTAGAAAGTCTATTTTAATTATGCCACTGTCTGTAACAAATTGGAATTCTTTGATCTGTAGCATGTTCTCCCAACAGTGGAGTGCTTAGTGGGGCAGTGTTGCACCATTTGAATTGGTAAGACAATGTTGGATGAAGCAGACTGTTTCTTTTCGTCTTTTCCCCAGTCATGATGTTCTTGCTGTAAAGCTCTTGCAGATAAAGGGAAGGGGCTTTTGGGAGATAAGTATTTTAAGGGCACTGGTCCACAATGAGAGTGTGCAGGAGGCCAGAACTGTTTGTGTGGATCCCCATGTGCCTCATGGCTCAGGATGAAACTTAGGACAGGCAATAAGCAAATCAGAGAAGCACTGGATGAACAAATAGTAAAGGCAGTTACTTTTCTTACATAAAAAGCTTTCCTTAATTTAGAAAGCATGTGTTATTTTTGTCCTTCTGTCTTTGTTTTAAAGGAAACTCTGTACAGTCAAAATTATTATAAAATTAGCTCTCTCTCCCAGCACCCATCTCCAGCTCTCAGCCTCATCTTACTTTCTCCGTATCAGCATCAACCTCGCTGGTCAGGGAGTCTGGTGGCTGATCCCTGTGTCTGTGATCTCCAGCAATCCTGGCTGGGAAGGAGAAAGAAAGCACTGCCAGGGCTGGGACCAGCCTGCCCTGAGCTTGGACAAACTCTGAAATTGCACCTTCAGTTTTTAATAGTTTAACCTGACCTGTGGAAAATACTCCCAGTGTTCTGATTAAAACAAGGTCATCTGTAATATCTGGGCAATTTCACTTTTGCAATACATTCCTGTAGGGAATTTCTTTCTGATTTCATCTGATATGGATGCCAAAACTATTTTTCATTTTTCTTATCGGATAAGGTAACAACAAAACCTATGACGTATGCTGTTATAGCTGAATGTGCTAGGCAAAGTTATTGTGTTATTAGATTTCTAAATTCAGCAGAAGTGATTTACCTGAATGCTTCTCAGTGACCCTTGTTCAAAAATACTGGACACAAATTCTGCTATGGGTTGTTCAACTTACTAGCATGTTAGCTGAAGAGAGAGCATTAAGTGATGCCAGCCTGTGGGAATCTTTCAGGAAAGTCTGAATCTCTTACTTGCTGATAAACATGCTGACTTTTAAAATCTTTGCAATGTTGCTTTTGTTTATCTTAGAACTTCTTTTGAAGCAAAAGTCTCTCAAAGGTGAGTACAAGGAGGATGCAGATCTGAGTCTGTAATGAGATCTGTGTTTGATAGTCTTAGAACAAAAGTACGGTTGCAAAATCAGTACAGTTAAAGTTTCTTGCAAAACCAGAATAGCTATTGGTAAATGCAGACATGCTGTATGCAACCAGAATTCAGCGATATGTACTGGGCAAAACGCGTGCAGCTGAGGATAGACTGTAGCCCCATTATGATGTAGTATAGAGTTAGAGACTGAAAGATCATTTATCAGTTTTGCTGATTGAGCTGAGAGGACTCAAGTGTCTTTATAAAATGCATATAATTTCTCTAGCTGAAGCAATGGTGCCATGTGCTTCAAAAGTCATTTATCAGCAGACTGGAAAAAACCCCACGCAAACAACCCTGTAATAAATCATATCTTTCTTTTTCTGGCTTTTGTGATTTAACACTCTGTGAAATCTAGTTTGCTTTAGCTATGCTGTCAGATATTTCTCCTCTTGACTAAAGTTGTACCTACAAAAAGATGTTTGTGCTGATACATCTGTGTTTATACTGGGGCTTTGTTGTTTAAACATGTCATAGAGATATCATGCCCTTCCCCCACCTTGCCTCTGAATTTTTTGTGTTTTATATCTAAAAATAGTTCATGAGCTGTCACAGTGAAACTGTCTGATTTTTTTTTTTTTTCATTACACTGATTTTCATTTATTTTCAGTTAGGACTGAAAGATTCTTGGCCTCTAGCATTTCCATGTGGTTAGCTCTTTGCTGTTCTTATCATGCCATGAAATATTTTTTATTTATGGCAATAGATTGATGATTTTTTAAAAATGCTTCATTAATTCTGCTTCAACAGTATAGTCCATGCTCTGAGTTGTTTACTTGGAGGTCTATGTATTAACTTGAGTTCAGTCATAAGTGTACAGAGTTTGCTGATTGCAGTCTTGTCTGTCTCAAGCGAATAATTGTCATGCCACAAACTCATTTAAAAACTTGGAATGATCAAATGAACTTCAAATTGTAGAATGATCTGCAATCTATAGAAACAAGTATTGATGCAGAGATATTGGTGTATTAACAGAACCATGTGCAAGAGATCATGTTATTTTTGGATTTAGTCAGTGTGACTAGTTGCAGTATCTCAGAATTCTAGTTTGAAATAAGGAATCCTAAAAATACTCTGGGATTGGGCATGACGATACAGGCCTTGAGTAACTCATTGATTGTTCCTAATATGGCACTATGCTTTTAATTTTCATGTGAAAATGACTATATATTTTAGAGATTAGACTGCTAATTATTGATACACCTTTAGTAGCAATGTTAATGTTAAAGTCCCTGAAAAACTTCAATTTACCTCTTTTACTCAATTTTCTTTGGGAACATTGCTGAGAGTTCCACTTAGATTAGATATTTAGTGAAAAATTTCACTAAAATGTTTGTGAAGGATTGGAACAGACTGTCCAGAGATGTGTTAGAATCACCATCCCTGAAAGCTTTAAAAAACCTATGAACATGGCACTTGAGGATGTGATTTAGTGGTGAACATGGTGGTGGCGCTAGGTTGATGGTGGAACTTGACTATCTTAAAGGTCTCTTCCAATCTTAGTGATTCTTTGAAAGTTCAGTCAGAATGGGCATGCTCATCATCTGCAGTGAACAGCATTGATTTACTCGAGTACTTTTGAATGCATACTTTACTTTGGACCCCTCCCAAGAAGTAACAGTAGCAACAGTGTCATCAAGGTGCTGTGACTCCACAAACATGGGTTTTTTTCACCTCTTACTGGATCTGTCTCTTGAGTGAGTGGTTCAGAATTCTAGATGACTGCCAATTTAAATTAATTTATGAAACTAAGTGAAATGTGTAATAGTATTCAGCAAGAGCATATACAGTAACAGGAACTGATTGCTGAGACTTGAGGGGAAGAAATGCCCTTCAAGGTCCAATTCTTGCACTCAAGATCCTTCATGGTGGATGCACTTTGAAGTACAGCACATGCAATTTTAGCATTGATTTATTGCTCTTGCTTAGGATTGACATCTAGCAGCAATTTGTACAGAATTAGTAGATAATGCTCACCCATTTTATAGATAAAGGTGGTATTTGGAAACAAGAAGTTTTGGGAATTGTGTCTTCTATTGCAGTAATTTGGGTTTTTTAAAATGCCTTCTGTGAAATTAAGTCACTGAGAATTGAGAATGTTTAACATGATGTTACATTCCTATATGAACTGTGGACAATATCTGATAAAGACCGTAGCTCATAAGAATAATCATATGGACAGAGGCACTGGGAGAAAATGTACTACAACAGGACCAAACATCAAAGATAAGTTGTAGCAGTAGTTTTGTAATGAAACTGTATATGATGACTTGAATGTCTGAAAAGGAAATGTCATCACGTATCTGTATTAACTCAAAATGGAACACAGACTTTGAAATAATTTCATATTTTGATAAGTTACTTTCTATTCCCCAGGACTTTCTTTAAAATTAGAAAGTGATAAATAGTTGTATTACTGTTAGTATGTGGAGACAGATATGCTATGCTACCAGGAAATTACATAAGCTTAAGATTGTGGAAGTTTTAGGAGCAATAAAAACACTTTGTGATTCAAGATAGCTGATATGATTTCATGGAAAGGAAAGTCATGACTCATTAACCAGTTAGAGTTCTTGAAAGATCAAAGAGTTATAACATAGACTTTTTTTTTTTGTCCTCAAAAATAAGTTAGCACTAAGATGAATTCATAAGTGTGCTGAAGAGTACATTTTTTACAACACCCTAAATTTTGTAACCACAGTTAAATGTTAACTCTTTAAACAGCTCATGTGGGATTGATTTTTTTCTCATACACAAGTAAAAGTGCACTCCAGCTGGCTCTAGATGATCCTGCCTGAGCATGACCTCCAGAGGTTCCTTCCAACCTCAATGTTTCTGGGATTCTATGATTCTATTATAGACTATACTGTTAACAGATTTTCTTCCTTAAGAATGTAGCGTC
>VWZD01006804.1:779672-957980 GCA_013396695.1 Sakesphorus luctuosus | reverse complement strand
ATAATGTTGGGTAACAACATAATGTTGTTAACCATGTATTTTATAGGGTTAGAGCCAATTCATCAAAATGCTGATTTTGTTGTAGGATGATGAGGTAAACAAATGTTTCCTTTTTAAAACTTTCAAAATACTTTTTTTCCTCATTACATGCCTAAATGTTACGATTTTATATAATGCAAAATATTGGTGATAATAGTGATATTTTCTTCACTGCCATAACTTTCCCAAAGTTTGTCTACTAGTCTGACATATGCAGTAAAAAATATGATGTCCTTAGAACTTCCATCAGCAGTACAGGTATCATTCTCAGCCTTACCGTTGAAAAAAATGATAACTGTTCTTTTTACTTCTGTTACTTTTGCATGGAAGTTACATGGATGACTTAACCTCAAATTACATTATAATTGATGCACTGTTTTAATGCAAAGTTTTTCTATATGGATCTGTCACTGTTTTGAGGAAAATTCATGCATTTCGAGCATATCAAACTTCCTTGTTTGGATATAAGGCATCAAGCCTGTTGTCCCCAGTCTGAGAAGGACTCCCAGTCATATTTAGTGTTCTTTCAGGTTGGGTTTGGTGTGTTCTTTCGATGTGAAGCTTAGGAGAAATCTAGGTAAAATGTTCCCTGACTTATCCAAAGCTATCACTGTTTGAAGTCTCCTTTCAACACCACTGTCTTGGCCTTAATGCAAGACTCCAACTCTTTGTTTGTTTCTCTTCTAACAATTTAAAGGGAATACTTGTGCGTTTCCCACCTGGGTCTAATAGCAACAGGGTTAGGAAGTCTCAGGTCTTTGGCCCATCCTGTTAAATATAATTATGACTCAGCAGGTAGCAATGAAATGTTAGTATTTTTCAACTTGGTTTATTTTTAACCTCATTTAATCTGTAACTCACCAAAAAATCTCATTATTACAGAAATTGTGTGCATTGCAGGCTAAGCTGTATGTAGTGTCTCTTTTTTTTTTTTAACCTGAATTTAATTCGACAATTCATTTCTTACTCTGGAAGCTTCAGAAAAGTGATCACTTCCACTTTTTGAAAATGTTATTAAGTCTTCCAATGTGATGCAAATGAGCTTTTTGATCTTTTATTTTCCATATTCATCCACTTAAAATTTGTGAATGTTAACAGTTGTTACAAACTGCAAAGGAGTACATTATTTATCTAATTATCCTCCTAACTGTAAGGAGAACACCAGGTTTAAATATTCATAGACTAGTCATGCTGTGTGTAGGGGGTGTTAAAGTAAAGCATGTTCTCTCTCTAGCTTCACTCTTGCAGCTGACAGAGCTACTTATTGCAGGTCAGACCCTGATATCTGGTATCATTAACCTTCTTTCCTACTCTGGTCTCTTTTGTTGGTAACTTAAACTTTACCACTTACACTTTCTTTTTTTGTGAAATAACTGGAATCAAGATGGGTGGATCTGTCCATTTGTAAGAGCGTTGTACGCTGTAGTGCCTTTGGTTTTTCCTGTGCTTTTTTACTCAAGCACCTCTTAGCATGGCCTCCTTGTGACTTTAGCCTGGAATGAATTTATTTATAGGCAGTCCTGTGTGCTGAAGAGGAGGAGGCTAGTTATCCAGGCAATTATTTGAGGTTAGGAAAAAAAAGCATCCCTCACTTTGGTTCAGCTGCACTCCATACAGCAGTCCTTTCCACTGGCAGCCACACTGTTATGTTCACTGGGAGTGTTCAGCATTTTCATTAGAGAGATGCTGGCCTGTGAGATAGTTTGCCCTATACCATCAGCCAAGGTTGTCTAGGGCCTGGCAGAATGAACCCAGGAAGGAAAGGGAGAGACTGTTCCAAATGTAATCAGCAATTCACTTTACTGGTACTTGTTCCATTGATTCAGTGTAAAAAGCTACCATAAGTTTCGAATGGAGATGAGGGGAGACTAAACAGGAAGAAATGGAGTGTTCTATGGAAACAAGGTTTTTAGGTTGGGTAGCATGATGTCATGCACAAATACACGAGGTAGCTCCCAAAACACCAGCGTGAGAAGTAGGAGGGTGCGAGTCTCTCAGCATGCAGCTCTGCTGGAGCTGACTGGCCTTCCTGTGTCCCAGCTAAAAAAGACTGTTCTGTTTCTGCAGCCAGCTGGAGTCTCTAGGTACCTGTACAAATGTCTAAAAAGAAATGGATACTAAGCTTTCTTGCTCATTTAGGGAGGATTATATGGATATATAGGCCAAGTAATTCCTGATGTCCTCTCTCCTTTCCAAAGTATGAAGTACATTTTGTCTATCTTCAGACTGAATGACCATTGATTCAGTGTAACAAATTGTTTATTGTACTCAGCATTTTCTTTGCTTTTCCAGACAACAACAACCACTGAGATATACAATTAATTAGTACTGTACCGTAGGTCTTGCTTCAGGGTAGGAAGCATGTAAAAATGCTTGAAGAGCAATTTTCACTGCCAGATGGCTGTCAGAGGTTACCGTAATAGTTTTTTCATCAACATCTTCAGGAGATTTCTTGATCAGCTGAATAATTTAATTCCACTGTAGATAATCGTGTTTAGCAGAAGAACTTAATACCTCATTGACTTCAGAGTCTGTGAAATGACAGACTAATAACTAGACCTGTTGTCTTTGTTCCATTTCTGGGAGCTAGCTAGAAGGACCACATGAGTTATAAAACAGTTCATAAAATGTCTAAATAAAAACGTGAGTAGATGTTGAAAGAAATATCTAAAATTTCTTTAGAGGTATTTAAGTTCTCTTAATCATTGCCATTTATGCAAACATACCACAATTAGATTTTAGGATATTTAGAACAGCAAAGTGGCATTTTTCCATAATCTCTCAAGACCAAAGAGCATGATGCAATTCTTGAATGATCTTAAGAAAACTTAAGTCTCTGCCATTCTTTTAAGCACATCTTAGTTTTAAATTTTGAACCAAGACTTTATCTTAGGAGAAAATCACAAACCTACTGAAGAACAGGATGGATCATCATCACACTTCTCAATATTCTGCCACTCTTTTCCAAAGAGAATGTTTGGTTGGGTTTTTTTGTGTTTTGCTTGTGAGAAATATGGCAGACCCTGAGTAAGTTTCTTTATGGAGGCAAGTGATTTACTAATGTGGTTCTGAGTAAAAATAAAGCATTGAAAGTTTTTGGCATGTTCATGCTGGACAGTAAGACCATGTTTGCATGTGTGCAGGGTGGTTTCAGTCCTTAACAGTGAATCACAGAAGTAGAAACCTGTTAGAAAAATGGGGATGGTGAGGGGTGCCCTTTTGTCTGAACTTCTACATGTTGGTATGGAAGGGAAAGTAGAATGAGATATATATCTTCGAAGCGCATGATTCCTGGCAGGAGATGATGAGAGTTCTAAAGAGATGACTTGCTTTTCAGTTACTTTTATATTTTCAGTGTAGATGGATGCTGGTACTGGAAGGAGCTACTGCTAACTGGTGTTTTTTTGATTTTGATAATGATAATGAGGTGATGTAGCATCCATGGAACCTGGAGAAATGCTCAATTAAAGGGCACATTTTATAAGAAACATCACTGTATTTACAGAACTGTAAAACAAGGGGTCTGAATGTGATCTTTTGGTATTGTAATGTCCATATGAGGAGGACCAGATGGAGCTGAAGCTATCAATTACTGATCCATCAGTGTCTGCTAGAGGTGTTACCTGACTGCCACGGTTATGGAAAATACACATTAGAAGAAGCAGACTGGGACAACAGAGACTGGGTTTGGTCACTTTGTGCCAGTAGCATTGGAAGTCTCTGCATGGTTCCTAGTCAATAAGTAATATCAACACATGGCACCCATTTTCTAAACCCATATTGACATATTTTGTGTTTTAAAATATATTTGTTATTAAAAAGAGACAAAGGGTGAATGACTATGTGCCTAAATGACACACTTGTGGGTTTGGCAGCCTTTGGTCTTTGCTGGGGTTATTTTTATTTTCCAGATGGTGAAGTTCACTGGTTGCTCTGAGACCTGTTTGATTCATAAAATAAATATATCCAAGCTGAGCAAGGCAAGTGTGTATCTTTGTTAAAAGTACTGAAATCTGCCTTCCAGAAGAAAAGACTCCAAAATTCTTAACAGTGACCTTTCTCAAAATTTCATCAAAATTTAGCAGAATTCCTCTTAGGAAAATGATAAGAAAAATGTTTGCATTTCCACAGTTCATTATTATATATATAACTCCTTTTAATTCTATTGTTCTTACTGCTGGTGATGGTTTTGTTTGGGTTTTTTTCCAGAAAAGTTAAAATGCACAGAAATTGGCTAAAATTGGAAAGCAGACAGTGTAATATCAATGAAAGACTGCCCTTTGACTTCATTAGGGGTAGGAATTCACCAGTAATTCCTGTAAATAAGAAAACAGAACACTGCTGGGAACACTGGTGTAAAGGTACTTTGCACAGGCATAAGTTTTGGTATTTCTATTCCTCTTTCAAACCAGTCTTTTTTTTATTGCCCTTTAAATTTTTATAGCAGTAACATTGACTTTCACCCCCCAAAAATTCCTGGACAACCTGTATATTGTAAGTTTGAGCCAATCTATACTCTTTCAGTAAATGAAAGCAGAGGCATGCTGAATTACATGAAATATTAGGTAAATCCCTCTTCTCAATGTTAAAATAATCTGCAGCTTTGCTTTCAGCAGTACATTTCATGAGTGGGTTGAGCTCTCCCTAAGTAATTAATAAATCTTAAGCTGTCTGAATAGTTTCCCTTGAGTTGCATCATATAATGTGTCGTATGAAAACAACTTGAGGTCTAATGTAACATGAAACTGTATAGTGCATCTGAATGTGATTTGAGGAAGATGGATGGGAAGGAAATTATTTCTTATTCTGACAGAACAGACAGCTGTTCTTAACTTTTATTTGAAAAGAATTTGAAATAGGCATTCTAACTGTGGATTGGTAAATTGTTCTAGTGAGTTATTTCCCTGTCTCATGTTGTACCAGTTAAATTAGGTAAAAACTAAGAATCAAAAATAGAGTAACTTGATGTAGAAATATTTAGGATATTGTGGAGATTTTGGTATTTGTCTACCTGAGCTTTACTTTTTTTATTCTAAGTAGATCTGAGTTTGAATCCCTTTGCAAACACAGAAAGGTTAACATTTCAGTGTCTCTATCAATGCAGTACTAAATAAATCATTAACCAACACAGGAAAGTTGTTTAAACTAACTCCTTGAGTTCTGGTCACCAAATTATTGTAACATTGTCATATTACAAGTGACATACACCAGGTAATGGTATATGTCAGCTGGAGAAGATATGTCTTGCCATAAACTCTAAGCATCTCTCATTTCACCCTCAGGAAGTGTAAGTTGGCTCATATTTCTCTTCTTGGAAGATATACGGCAAGTTGGAAGCTTCATTGATACTTGTAAATACGGAAGTTTATTATATACTGTAGTATATTCTCATTCGATATGGAACAATTAGAGTTCATAAGATTTAAAAATAGATACTGCTTTCCCATTAGTGCTTTTTTTAAAAATAAAAACAAAAGATAAATAAAGGATTGCCTTACTAAATTTGATATGGGTAACTCAATGCTGCTTTACAAAGATAGAACTAAAACTGTTTATAGCACAGTGAATACATAGTTAATTCATTCATAATTACTTCTTTTAGTATGGTAGCACTAGCATTTCCAGCTGGTATCTGCATTTCAGAAATTTTCAGAAGTTTTGAAGAAAAAAAATGAATAATCAAATATTTGGGCCCAAATCATTCTATATTTGATCATTATAAACAGTGGAAAATGTGCACAAATACAATGGTGAAGTTCGTGCAAAATTCCTGTAACTGCTCTTCCAGTAACCTCATAATGTACACCTGTTTTTAGGAAAAATCATGGCTACATTTAATCTGGTAAAAAAGAAGAGAATGCAGCAAAATACTTCGCAACTTTGCGTATTTATATGCTTTGATAGAGTGGTACACAGTTGTTGCAGGAACCTCAGTGTGTATTTATTACCATTATGGCTACATCTGCCTCATGTTTCAACCAGGGAAACATTAAGAAATACCTGAATGTATGGATTTCTAATGTCTATATGTACAATCTAAAACCTTGCATTGCTGGGGATTGTCCTGGTTATCAGTGGTCTCCTTAATTTGCCAGATGGGACCTCTGTAATTTATAGTACACCTCAACCCAGCTGGCTGGGGTGGTGTACATTCAAACCTCTGTATCCAGTTCATGTGCTTTAATTCCTTCTATTGTTTTCAGCAGTTTCCACCAAGGGTGTGCTTTGCTTTGAGAACACAGTACTCCATTCATCAACCTCAATTTTTTTTATTATATACTACTAACAATACGGACAGAGGGAAAAAAAAAATCTGTGAAATTCCACCTAAAGTATAATTGCCCACTCTCAAGCACCACCTAACCTTTAATGGCGCCTAAAATGAATAATTTTGGACAATTGATATCCCGCAGTCTCTTGGCATAAATTCTGGGGAAGCTTAGAAGCACCATGGCTTAAGCAGACAGGCATTTAACTCCCACCCAAGTTTCATTGTGAGTTAAAGATGTGTGTAGAGATGCCGGAATGTTGTCCATGTCCCTAGAGGTGCCTAAGCCATTGACTGTGCTTGAATCACACATAGTAAGCTTGGACAGCATTGAATCCAAAACAAACCAGAGCAGTCGTGAGCATTTTGAGTGTAGAACAGGAAGGTAGAATCTTATTAATAGCCTTAAAGGTCTGAGCAGTCATTGTGGAGGATGTCTGGTTTGTATTGTCCTAATATAAGGAAACTTAACAAGAATTGAGAACTTGACTGTTGTACTACTGAAAAGGGTATTTCCTTTCCACGAAAATCCAAGTTGTGTTTTTGTTCCTCAGCCTGATTACATAATTTAGTTCAGATACTGTTGTCCAAAAAAGTCAAAAAGGAATCTGGTTGAGAGATCAGATGCCAAGGATACCCTAATCTGTTTTTCTGTGTTAATTTGTAAGTTCTTGCTTTTTGTTTTTATAGATGAATTTGCACACTTAGTAGTTGCTACCCATAATTCTGTAACATTAGCTTAAGACCTGTAATCTCTCCTACATGTTTTGGTATAGACACCGTGATGTGCTACCCAAAGTTCTCTGTTTCTACTGTGTGTACATCTCCAGGCTTTGAAATGAGCTTGGTATAGGTTTCCTTCACCCTTTTTCTTTCTCCTTTTTGCTGTTGTTCTTTGCTGTTGTTGTGCCACATAGAAAGGGTAAATGCTCTGGGGTAGAGTACATGTTGAGCTGCAGACATGTGGACCAACTTCCTTTTGTATTTTGATTAACATTTAATGCTGTTTCATTATTGTTTTCATCCCACACATAACATCTCATTAGTTTTCTGAGGTTTTAAATGTTGTTAGATGTGATCAGGCAAAACAGTATATTAAATATTCAAAGAACTTCTGAATTTCCATTTCAGTATTCTATAAAATTTTTTCTTGGTTTTTCTCATGTTCCAATATGAGGTTTTATGTTCATGTTTCTGTTTGGGTTTTTTTTATTTTTCCCATCAATTGTCATTATGCATTTGTTTAAAACCTGTATGTACTTTGCCTGTTTTTGAGAAACTTTTAACTGAGCATCACAGAGTAGAAGATACCAAGGCAGTAGTACTTAAATATCACTAAAGTATCTTACTAATCAACTGTACCCAAATCTCTTCAATGCTTAACACACACTTTTTTTATTCTATTATGTTCACTTAGACATTTTAGGGAGCAAGAGCATAGGGGAAATTGTGTATGGTAGTTACATAGTGTGGTAGTTTTCTGAGTATTTCATCCCATCCCTTTGTTCCTTTTCATCTCACCATCTGGCTAGAAAGGGGAAGTGTTAGGTGTATTCTCTAAGGCATCCATTAATGACTTTTTGGTCACCAAGGAATGTTCGTGTAGGTTATCAGTGATAAATCATCTCAAAATAAGGATATTGCTTCTGTTATGTCTCTGATATACAGTAGTTGTATATTAAATTGTGTTTGTTGGCCAGACATTGGAACAGGTTTCCCAGAGAGTTGTGTAATAATCTCCATTCTTGAGGCTTTCAAAACTCAGCTGTGCAGGACATACAGTAGCCAGAAACTTTCAGGTTGGCCCTGTGTTAAGCAGAGGGTTTAGATCAATTGGCCTTCAGAGGTACTTTCCTACCTAACTTATCTTGTGAATCTAACTGAATTTATCCTTAGTCCAATTCTACTGAAATCTTGCCTCTGTAGTTGACTTCACTGAATCCGTGTCATGCCTTTAGGAATTAATTTGATCTTGTCTGCTTTTCTCATTTCTCCCAATACAGTTTTCTTTGTCATTTCAGAGGTAAGAGACATTAGAGTGAACTCCTGACCTTTTTCATGATGCTGACGCATACCTTAACTCTTGTTTTGTTTCCCAAATAGTCTGATAAACAGTTAAGAGAGGTAATTTTATATCATGTGTGCTCTGAACCAAACTTTTTTGGAAAAATTCTGAAACAAACACAATTTTAGAAGACTTAATACTGTCATCTATCTAGATGGCTCTGAAAGTGTTAGAAGGGCTTACAGTAAAAAGCAATGAAGTGGGGTGTGCATGAGTATGTAGAACATAGTACTACTATGTCCAAAAATTACCTCCATTTGTTTTCCAGACTTACCATATCAATCATGGTTTCCCCCTCCTTTCATTTGATGAAGACTTCCAGTCATTTCCACGGTTGTCTGTCCTTTGCCCATTAATGAGAATGCCCCTGTGTTTCACAATATGAAACTTAGCTTGGAGAGTTAATTAATTTTGATGGGCTAATCAGATGCTCCTGTAGCCAGATATCCTGCCTAGTTTACAGCTGTAAACCTGAGATGCTATCTTCTTAACTTGCCTGGGGTGCAGTAAATCATGATCCCATGTCCATATAGTTTATTGTTCTGCAGAGACACACTCGTGTATTACTGATGCCCAGTGAAGGTATTTTCTTTATAAATCGTAAAACATATTCTTTGTGCTGTATTTAAAGTACGTAGCACAAAATCTAGATCTACGTCCTGCCAAGCCTATTCACTTTTGCCTTGCCTTTTGACATTCAAACTTCTATAGCTGCACAACATCATATGGGTCCAGTAACAATGTGGGAGAGCAGCCAATTTGGTCCTGGGATAAAACAGGAATTGTCTGTGGGAAATAAGCCAAAGAAGTGTGATTCCCACATAGGGGACTTAAATAGGTGTTAGTCCATAAAGAAGCTCTTAAGCAGGATTTAGAGCAGGCTTCTCTGCACAGGAGGCATTTTTCCTGAGATCCTAAGTTAAGTACAACAATTTCCAGGAGGGTTGTGAGGATATTGTCTCACTGACTGTAGTGCTTTGCTCTTTCTTTCCCCCTGCTTTGTTGTTGGTTTGGTTTGTTTTTAATAAATGCTTTATAGCATGTTACTGTGTAATTATATTCCCATTTGTAGTTTTTTAGAACTAAGCCATTTACTTTGCACGATTATGGGGAAACAAAATGGAGGAAATTTTTCTGCTCCATGGGGCCCTCAGGTTTCTTGAGCTCTGCTCTAGGGACTGCTTGTTACAGTGTGGCTATCTGGGCAGTCCTGAGTTTACAGCCAACGGCAGTGTGAACACTTTAGCTACTCCTCTGTTCTCTTGTGTTGTGTAGAGTTTGCGTCTATCATTTTCATATGTCTTACCTATGTCTTAGAAAAGAAATAGTTTGAAATACAGAAGTTTCACATGAAAAAGGTTGATTGCACCATCCTAATTTATTTAGTACAGAATTAGTGTGTATTTAACAGTTAACAAAGTCTGTAGAGTTGAGGTACAGACTAAGGTTTTTTTTTCTTTCGTTTTTGGTGAAATACAAACTCTTCAAATAGTTCATAGAAATGATATTGCAGTGCATTCTGTGATATAGGTCAGATTTTTTTTTTAGAGACCTTGATATATCTTAGGTAAGAAAGGAATTACAAAATCAACTAACACCAAGTCATTCATTCTAAAATGCATTCCTTATTTTTTTTTCAAGCCTGCTAAAGTCCAGCTGTTCTGATACTCATGATGTCCGAGACATTGCCCATGGAGGTCACTGGATCAAAGCCCTGCTCAAAGCAGGACTAACTTGAAAGTTAGGTCAGGTTATTATGAGCCCTGTCCAGCTGTGTTTTGCAAGTCTCCAAGGATGGGGATTATTGCACAAATCCTGTACAAAACTTTTTCAAGTATCTCTAGCAGTAAATGGAGAAAAGATGTACTTTAAAATATATTTATGTGTGGCATTCACTTTGCAGCAGTTCTTTTAAGACTCCTATTTATATTACTCACAGATGTTACAAGTTAGAACAAAAAATTAACAAAATATTCAGTCATTTACTCTTATAAATAGAATGAATTGTACTATTGAGGAGAAGCACTTGAGGAGAAGAATGCTGAGGCCCATGAATTTATATGAGTGTGAGCAAGTGTTAGGCTTCTTGTTTTCACCAAGTATTATTTCTGTTCATTCATTTTAAGCAGTGCTTGTTTGTATAAGAATATGAGGAAATCTTTTTCCTCCCTCCTGTTGCAGGCAAGTATTTCCAAATGGGCTTCCTGAAGAATATTCTCTAGTTGCTACGTTCCGTGTACGGCGAAATACCAAGAAGGAACGTTGGTATATATGGCAAGTTTTAAATCAGTATGACACACCTGAGGTAGAGTCATCTTTGATTTATTTTTTCAATGAATTTCTTTTTTTCTCCCCATATAGTTTGGCACATTTAACAGTGGATGTTTCACTACTGGATTTAGCTACCGTTTATAAGGGATAGACAGATTGCTTTTAAGTAATTGATGATTTGTTGTAGGAATTATAGAAATTCAGCAAAATCTATTTAGTTAAGACTGAAAAGTAGGATAAAATGCATGTTAAGATTTATAGCTGATATATATTTACCAAGTTATGTAGAAGAATATTTCATGACATAATTCTTGTCCAGTCTATGTAGTTGAAGTATTTTTATTATCTGTAGTTTATGTATGTGTTTATTTATTATACTCGTAACTTTTAATGACCACTTCTTTTATTTTATTTCGCTTTCAGATCTCTGTCCTTCTGGATGGTGCAAAAAAGGTGGTGGAGTATATGACCAAATCTGCTCAGGGAAATATACTGCACTACACTTTTAAGAGTCGAGAAATTTATCCATTGTTTGATCGGCAGTGGCATAAGCTTGGTATTAGTGTGCAGTCAGGGATCATTTCCCTCTATTTGGATTGTAATTTAATTGAGAGAAAGCAGACTGATGAAAAATTCACCATTGACTTGCAGGGAAGGACACTGATTGCTTCTCGTGCTGCAGATGATAAGCCTGTAGATGTGAGTAGTATGAAAGGAAAAACAGATAACTTGAAATCATGTTTTAGCCACTCTTTTAGTAACATAGTTGTAAAGAATCATGTCTATAAGAGGTTCAAAACCAGTCATTAATTTTGAGTGCGTATTTTTAATTTAAGTCTTCAAGTCTTTTCCTCAGAGCAGTATTCAGTGATGTAGCATCTGCTAAGGCAAACCTGTCACCTAAGTTACTGCATAAAACTCAGTTGCGGCTTTTAAGGAGTCTGATTTTCTGTATTTACTTTGCAGAAAGAGCCCTGTAGTTACCATAGACATATTATTACTATGTTTAAAGATAACTTGCAGTGGTAATCTTTTTTCTTTCTTTTTTTGTGGGATTTATTTATAAGTTTGTATCAGTCATATTACACTCTCTTTGACAGAGAGGAGACATAAAGTAATTATGGATTACCTCTGTATTAAGGTGTTTCAGGGTAATTAACCTATGTATAAAAGGGGCATGTTGTTCATAGTTCTCACTCCCCTGTCAGAACAGGAAGGATTAGGAAGTGGCTGGAGGTGTGTTTCTTGCAGCCTTTGGTGCAATAATAATCCAAGGCCACCCCATAATATTCTGGACTGTTTTCTGTCCCAGAGATGCTCTCTTCTGTTTCCCCATGCAGAGAGCTCACAGTGAGTAATTTGAAATCTTCAGGAAATGTCAGTTTAAGTACACTGACATCCAGCTACTGGGTTTAAAGCATCTGTCTTGGAGTCTATACTAACCATCTGAAAACTTCAGCTGTATTATGTGTTCACTGTAGGGTTCCAGATGAAAATAGCACATTGTAACTGCAAGCTAACGTTGTGGGAGCAATCACTCTTGTGAGGCACTAAGCAATTTGGCCTGGTCTTGGAGCTCTTATTTCACAGGGCAGAGCTTGTGTTTCATTTTCTTTTCCTAAGACTTGAATTCAGCATTATTTGAAATGTGTATACAATCTCCTCGTTTCCAAATAGCATGTAGGAGGAAGAGCAGGTTCTTTTGTGTCAGTTGTGTGGCATGAGCTGGATAATTCTGAGTGGGAGTTGTCAATTGGGATTTACACATTTGCAGGAAAACATTGTGGGCTTGAGGTTGATGAAGGCAGCAGAGTGGATCCTGCACCGACAGTCACTCTTCTCAATGCCAAGTGCAAGAGGAGACTAAGAGGATATAAAACCAATGCAGAAAGAGGCATATGAAGACAAGATCAGCTAGTTGAAAATAGATGCTTATCATCTAACCAATCCACCCAAAATCTCTGAAGCAAAGCTTTACATACAGAATTTGTGATTTTTTTCTTGAGTGGCAATGTCCAGGCAAAAGTCTGTCCAAAGCAATAGAACATGTACGCGATAGAGAGCATATCAAACCTTTACTCCAGTTCAGTGCAGAGGAAAATTACATTACTGAAAAGAATGTTTGCAGAGGATGTCTAGAGGAGTAAAATACTTGTATAACATAGCAGGACCAACATAGACAAATGCAACTTACATGAAAATAAATTAAATCTAAAATGTGATTTACATCAATGTAATAGAGACTGCATAGTTTGCTCCAATGAGGAGATGTGTAAATGTTTTGCATTTGTGTTTTTCTTATAGTTCAGAAATGTGCAGTGTTTCAAAGACAAAGTTTATTATGCCAAGATAAGACAAAACATGCCGTAACACAGATTTTTTCTTTTACTTATAAATTTCTCTTGTATTTCTTAATAGATTGAACTTCACCACTTAGCAGTTTATTGTAATCCAAAACTTGCAGCAGAAGATACATGCTGTGAAATATCTGCAGACTTGGTAAGTTTTCTGTTAAAATTCTAATGTTAATACAAAAGACATTGCTTTGTTGTTTCTTACTAAAGAGATGTAAAGAAATTTCTAAAAATGAATCCCATATCTGGAGCCATGGTACATAATTTCTTGCTGCTTAACTAAAATGGCACAGTGGAACAGTAAAAAGTACTAGGTGCTGCTAGTGCTTTTAAAATTAGTTTCTTAATATTGATTTAATATCTAATTAGTAACAGAGAAAGCCTCAGAGAGTAGGAAAGAAATCACTGAGGTGACCTGAGGATGGTTTCAAACAAGAGAGGTCGTTTTAGTAGCAGTTGCATCTCACGAAGCATTACAGATGATGTAAGTAAAGCCCATGAAGGAGTCTGCAAGGCAGTAGAAGGGAAATAAGAAGATGCTGGACATGTTTTCCTTATTTCAATACAACTAAGGTGGAGGAATGGGTGTTTCATAATTGGCAAGTTACTCTACTAGCTCAACAGTTGGACTTGATGGTCTTAAAAATCTTTTCCAACTTTGATTCTATGGAATACTTTCTTCTTTATAATGTATGTTTTGTTTAGAGGAAAATATTGATTTAGTTTAAATGGTTCACTTCTCCCTCATGTTTTGGCAGACAGATAGTGTAAACTGGAGGACACGAGAACTATAGAAATGCTTGAAGTTCAGTAAAACGATTATATCTGCAAACTCATCCATTAAAAAAAAAGAAAAACACCACAAAAAAATTCAGAAAGAAAAAGTGTTTATATATTGGTTTGCTAGTTTTAATTAGGTGCTCAGAAGCATGGAAGAGACTGGATCTAATTTCTGGGGAGAATTTTAATTTTAAATAATAAGTTATTGTTCAAATATATTTCTCAATGTATTCCTGATAACAGTGCAGACTTTTTCTTGAATGTATGTGCACATGTAAAATGAATGAAATTTCTGTAGGTTTTACTTTATGCATGGAAATACAATTTAATTAGCAGTTATTAAACAGCAGCAAAAAAAAAAGCAAAAACAAAACAGGCCCTAATTATATATGAACACAAAACCCTCAACAGTTGGCTTTATTAATGACATCTTAAACCTTGACTCAGTTATATAGCTAAAAGCACCCTCAGTTTCATTTGTATGTTTTATGTTTAAGATGTAAAAAATGATGGACTGCTTGTTAAAGACTTTGATATTGAAACCAGTATTACACTTGCTGGTTTATTTTTTCATGACTTCCTTACCAGTTATAAGGGCTACATTTTCAGTAATATAAGGAAAGGAATTTGTACTTGGATACAGATTTCTACACTAAGAAGTAAATCCTGTGGGAATTTCTTTGACAGAAGGCTTGAAGGAAACCTCATTACATCTTAATGAGAGCTTCTGAAATTTGTCAGGCTCTGTTGGTTTGTTCTGTAGTATATCTTCAGGTTGGCTCAGTTCTGAGGAATTACACAGGTGAATATTGGCTTCAGGGCTTTTGTGGTTTGTTTCCAAACTATGTATGCTTGAAGTATTTAATTACAAAAAAATTAGGAAATTTTACTTTGCACTCACTCTTACATTTTGTGTTTTGGGAAAGGGGGAAGGGCAGGATGAGACTGAGAAGCACTGTGGTTTTTTTTTTCCTGTGAGCATTTTCTGTTTCACTACTTCTCATTTGGGGAGATTTAGTTGCTCTTTCTGGGCTCTTTTGGAAGCAAGTGGGACAGTCATACCAGTTTTAACTGGCAGTGGTTTTATAACAGAAGGATCACAATATCTAGAATTCATTTTGTTACAGCTTTTTTCTCTATTTGGCAATTGTTGTGACTTTTCATAATATGGCATGTACAGGAGTATTAAAACAGAAGGTAATTTAAAACTAGTGTTTAGATGGTATTTATCTATTAACCAAAGTGGACCAAAAACCAGAAAAATCTTCTTATTTTAGTGCCCACGTGAAGAAAAGATACTTGCTACAACTTTGTCACCAGTGACTGCTCATGCCAGCAAAATATACACGCTTCCAGGAACACAGCAGGAATCTAGAGAGAGATGCCACTGCTTTCCAAACAAAGTATGAAATTTTCCTATTACTTTTTAGTGCCTCATGCTTTTTAGTCCTGCTAGGTATGAGAAAAGTGTTCTTTTTTTTTTTTTGTGATGAAAATGTCTTACTGGTTTGTAGTATTATAATGTGCTTACGTTGTAGTTCCCAATTAATAAAATAGTACATTTTAGTTAATTTAGAGATGTCCATACAATTTAGTTGTTTGGATATACACTCAAAAATTACCATGGTAAAACTGAGAATTATATTTAGACATTATATTTAGTGTAAATGGTTTTGAGAATAAATTATATCCTACATAGTGTTTGTTTTCTTTTAATCCTTCTCCTGGGTGTTGCACTGTATTTATTGAGTCATTTGCTTTTGTTAGACTTTTGTGACAAAGACAGGAAACCAAACCAAATATATTTTAGATCTCCTTTATTGACTTTTTTATTTCTTTTCAAATCAGGGAGAAGCAGGATTGCCAGGAGTATCTGGTTTACCAGGCCAGAAAGGAGAAAAAGGAGAAAAGGTAAAATACCAGTTGAATTCTTTCTTTCAAGTCTTTATCTTTGGCTTATCTTTCTTAAATAGGAACTCTATGTATTTTGTTATTAAAAGCAATTTCCCTGCACACCGGTCAGGTCATTTAACACTCAGTGCCTGGTTCTGCATGTGGGTTTCCTGCCAGGCAGCTTTGGGGTCACCTCATCAAGCACAGTTTACCTACCTGGCAAGCGCATGCCTACCCAACCCTGTCAGCATGCCCTATTGCCTGTTCTCCTTATCCAAAAATAAGAGAAGTCATATATGTAGTCTGACAAGGATTTTTCCATATCATGTGTGTGTGTCACTGATGATGAATGGAATCTTGTGTGCTAGATTCATCCTTACAGTCAGAGGGTATGAATTCACTAATATGTCATCAGTGTATCCTTTAACAAGTCATACCTGAAACTTTGTTAATTGTGAAGACATGGGACCTGACATTGGCAAGTCCCTAGCAAAGGCCAGTCATTGCTCGTTCCCTTGGGCCTATTCTGAATTCTTCTGTAATGCTTACCGTGACATTCTTGCACTGTGCTGGATGGACATTTCCTAATAATGAAGGTCAGCATATCAGATGTTTTACCTTCATGCTCCATTCCTTAAGTTTTTTTGGAGGATGATGTATTAGGACATAATTGGGAATGAGTTTTCCTTGTGCTAATAGAATAGGGACTGAGTTCAGGGAGTGCAGTGTGAGAGGAAGATAGCTAGAATGTCCTGCTTTACAGCACACTGTTAAATATGTGATCTGAAATAGTTTGAGGGCTTATCTACACAGTTGGTTGAAATATGTAAGTTCCTTTACGGTATATTGCCTGCCCACAGCTCCTCACCTCCAATACATGTTTCACTTTTGATATAAGCTGTATCTTTAGGTGGAAAAAAAGTTTGTGTTAGTTTCTTTAGTCCAGATAAACCTAGAATGATTGCTGTCAGTGTTCAGAATTAATCACGAATTTTTGCTGATCCTATACACTTGCTGAGCATATGGTACATTTTTCAGTTTTAGTGTTAGCCTATGTTACCAGTGTGGGAGTTTCCCAGCATTTATTTGTGAAACTGTTTTTCTGCTCCTGACCTGTTCCATTTAGACTATTATTGCTACTAAGATGGGGAAGGAGACTTCACAAGTCGGATTTTTTTTTACCATTTAATCTCCCAGCCAATTAGCAGTATTTACTATGCTAAGCATAGTGCCTCTAAATAAAGCATGTAGGTGCCTGTGTTCACCTCTGGTTCTGTTCTATCATTCCTTTTACAAAGAAATCTCCTTTGGATGGATTCAAAAAGCATCTAAGAGTCAATGAACCCAGCTTCATTCAGCAGTTTGCCCTAAGGATGGTATATTGACATCTATCATTGTAATGTCAAAAAATTGAATGAACTAGCAAGGTAAAAGTCTGGGATAGTACAGCAAACAGGTAGAAAGCTGCTTAATTTGAACCTTCCTTATAATTAACCAGTACTTGTTATTTCCTAGCTTTGCAGTGGGACCTTTGCAGTGGGTGTTTTGTGTTATGAAGGGAAGGAGAGCACATTACTGCTGTGATTGGCAAGGCCGGCTCAATGTTGACCTCTGGGAGCAAATAGGTCCTATGTTGAATAGTGCCTGCCATGATGGAGCTGAATGCAACATTCTGTTTTACTACCATTTTTTTCCCCTCTGCATTTATGCAAGTTTTCAGTAGCATTCACTCTCAATGATGGCCTTGTTACAACAATAATTAGACCTGGAGTGGCAGAAAGACTCCAGAACATTCCAAGCATACAGGATACATGATTTATTGTTGGATTATGCAAAGGAAATTATCAAACGCTTTGTGATGACTTTGGCGAGTCATAAAAAAAGATGGGATTTCTGTAAGCCATGTGTGGTTATTAAGCCTGAGTTTCCCCATTCGCTTGTGCTCCACTTCTCATTTTATTTTCTTTTGCTTCTAAATCATATTACTATAGGTATTCAACTAACTATATTTAAATGTCCTTGCCATGGCAGCATCCAGGTCAAGATGTTAATTTTTTTTTACCTTCTTTCATAGGGAATTTCTGTATCTCTTTTTCAGCACAACCATCCTTATCCTTTTATTTTACTTTGTTTCACTGTAATTTTTCTTCCACTGTAATTAATTGTATGACTGAATTTAAACATCTTTTTATTTCTCTGGGGCTGTCAAGAAAGTCTATACATGCACAAATTAGTGTTAGGCTATAATCAAGCCCTTCAAAATTGCCCTCCTCTTCAGTCTAACACAATTTTTCCCTAAAGGCAGTCTGTTCAGGACTATCTAAGTTATCACCAGTACAAAGTATGATACTTGATAATCCTGTTTTAGGCATTTTGAATATAATTATTAACCTGTTTCCACTTCATTCCTGTACTCTTGGCTCATCTTAGTGCCTCTGACCAGGTTTGAGCTACAGTCCAAAATATATTGCAGCCCAAATGAATTGAAGTTCTGTGCTTTCACTGGAACAAGCATTCATGCAAATATTGATACATCTCTGGGAAACTGTTGTCTGAATGTACAGGAGCATCACTGGTCAAAATTATCCCATTTGTGTGAATGACCTTTCTATTTATATACCTGGCCTCAAATTATGGCTTCATGAGGGCAGTTCTTCACTCAAAAGAATTATCTCCAGTGCTTCAGGGGTGAAACAGTCTGTTTGCTCTGCAGGATTTTATTTGCTGCAGCAAAGGACCACCTCCTGTTCTTTAATTTCTGAATAATTAGAACTGAAAAAGTCACCAGGACAGACTTAGTTTGCTGCTAACTGATCTCTGCCCTTGAAACACAAATTAGGACTGCTTGACAGTTTTTCCTCATTGGATGAAAGCTGAGAGGCAACAGTAGTCGAGTATAGTTTGGGGTCTCTCTGAATAATATCCTATGTTATTTTCATGGCAGCTTGATCCTTTGCACAGTGTTATTTCACAGCTTGCAAATGGACACAAATCAGGTGAAAGTCTCCTGTGATTTAAGACATTTTGATATCTGTGCTGTGGAGCGAGCTTTCCTCTTCTGCTGAGACAAGTGAGACATTTACCATGTTTTCTGTTTTAGAAGTCAGTTCTACTACTTCAGCATGATATATAGCTACTCAGAGTCTTACAAATGTATTAGCTGTTAGCAAATGTATTTAGATAAAGATGTGAAGGTTCTGTTCCGTCCTCAATATGTAGAAATTCTTCAGAAAGACAGAATATGGATCACTGTAAGTGGAATGATTACAAATGTATTGAATATATAAACTGATTTTCTTTCTCAAAGAGGCTAAAAAAGTAACTATATTTTCTATTCTTATTTCTTCTAAGCAAACTTAGTGCTCATGAAAAATTTTAAATTGAAATACATACAGAATGAAGTATTTTGATATAACATTAAACCATTCCAAGCTGTGTTAATAGGTCAGTGGTTAATGGTATAAGTGCAGTAGGGAACAAAAAGCCAGAGGCAGAGTGCTTTCAAACATGAAAAAGCCTGTTGATGCACACCATGGAGAAATTTATTGCTATTCAACTTCACTAATTTAAATTTTAATTAAGGAAAAAGATGTTTAAAAGACTATTTCAGGATTGGTAGAGGTACATTTATGCAACATATTATTGCACTAGGAAAATATTTGTAATAGAAGGATAAGAAAAAAAAATCCTGAAGAAAAAATGAGGTGTCTGACTGCTGTTTCTGCCTGTTTTCCTGGCTAGTTTTCTTTTCCTGTTCCTCCGACTTTGCTCCTAAAACGCAGTCTACCTGATTCCACTTAAAGCATACCTAATGTATTATGCAGCCTTGAGATTGCTCGTTCTTCATCCACTTTTGTTGCAGAGGTCCCTGATAGGGACCTAAAAGATAAAATGCATGAAAAAGAAAAAAAATGGGCAAAATACGGCTGACTGTCAGTGATGACAAAGTCAGGAATTGCCAGTGTACTTAGTGGACTAAAATGTTCTAGTGAGCAGAAAAAACCACTTCATGCTTATGAAGTAAGAATTTAGAATTTATAGGTAGTCCGACTTATGTTTTACCATGTAACAGTTGGAGTTAGCAAATTAAAAGAAAAAATATCATTAGTAATGCAGCTTAATTTTTTTCTTATAATAAATTCTGAAATGTATACTTTTTTACTGCATTACTATATGTGCTATTCCAATATTTATCTCAGTCCTGAGGATTGCAATTTAAGTCCTCTGTGTTTTCGATTTGTGCTAGAAATAGGGTTGATAACATAAGGATGTTTTTGTTACTGCTGGTCAGTGCTTGCACAGTGTCAAGTCCTTTTCTGCTCCTCATCCCACCCCACCAGAGAAGTGGGGGCGCACAAGGAGCTGGGAGGGGTCACAGCTGGGCTAGCTGACCCCAACTGACCAAAGGGATATTCCATACCATATGGTGTCATGCTCAGCATGTAAAGCTGGGGGAAGAAGGAGCAAGGGAGTGGGACGTTCGGAGTGATGATGTTTGTCTTCTGAAGTCACTTAAGTGTGATGGAGCCCTGCTTTCCTGGGGGTGGCTGAACACCTGCCTGCCAATGGAAATGGGGAATGAATTTCTTGTTTTGCCTTGCTTGTGCATGCGGCTTTTGCTTTAACCATTAAACTGTCGTCATCTCAACCCACGAATTTTCTCATTTTCACTCTTCCAATTCTCTGCCCAGTCTCACCAGGGGGGTGGAAATGGGCAAGTGGCTGCATGGGGCTGAGTTGCTGGCTGAGGTTCAACTAACATAATGACACACATAACTATGATGACAACTGGGACAGCTAACTTAATCAAATCTTACCAAAACAAACCTGATTAAGGTTAAGGAATATTTTGATAACTGATGGACGTTACTCCTTTTATTTGAACTAATATGTCTCCATTGTGGACAAGAGCCATGCTGCAATGCAATACTCTAGCAATGTGTGCTCTAGGCCACGTTAATATTATTTTCTTTATTAAGTGCATTTGCTTTTCTCTTATTAAAATCATCATCTCTACCTGGTTAGTACAGAATGTTTCTGGGAACAATTTCCTCCTCGCAAAATTCCTTTTAGACTGTGTTTTTTAGGTTAAATATTACTATGGCAAGTTAATCCCACAGCTTGTAACAACATAAATATTTTGTATATAGCCATACAGTTTAAGGGAAAAAAATAACATGTTTAAATGGAGTATGTTCTTTAAAGAGTGATTCATGATTTTATATGAGAAAGGACTGTAATTTGTTAATTAATTACCAGTTTGTCATTCTTTCTATCACATTTGGCTTTAGGTTTTCAGTCCGTGACTGTATTTTGTGTCTGCTACTAGCATATCGTTTCTAGTTCTACAACAGGTGCATTCAGTAAAGGCTGCAAGGTGCAAAGAGTTAAAGGTCAAGGCTTTTGAAACTCTCAATCATTAATGTAAAAAAATGGTCACGAGTGTAATACTTCAGGCAGTCTCAGATGTGCAAAATTGTTTCCATGTCAGATAGAAGGCTGATTGGAGACTTCGGAAAGAAGCATGTGTGCTGTCTGCACTCTTTTTAGAAGTTTAGTTTGGCTTGGCTTTATGGCAAGTTAGCAGAAGCATTTTGATTTTCTTTTTAATTTCAACGTGCTGTTTTTCCACACTATCTGGTTATGAGTTTATCAAAACAATCATCTTCAAAAACATAATAGCCATCCTATTGCTTGCAATAGGTCACATTCTGAAAAGATGTGCTATGGCTTAAGTATTTTAGTCAATAAATACCTTGTGCTCAGTTGAAAAAGATTTTTCCCTGGTACCCTTAGTAAATCCTAACAGTATATCCTGATGATTCTGCCCTTGAATGTTGTTATGCTGAGTGTATGTCACTGTACTACTAGTGTTCACCACCTTATGCAACTGTCCTTCTGGTATCATATACTTCATATACTACACTTTTATGAAGGACTTGGAGATCTGCAGAAGGAAAAAAAAATGTCATTAAGAAAGAAAAGTCAAAATTGCATTTTGGTTTTAGTCTGTCATGCTGCCTACATTAATACTGTTAGAGGTCATATAACCAATGAAAGCATGAGAAACTACAACCTTTCAGACTTAATAAAATTATTAACCCTTTCAGGGTTAATAAAATCACAATTAGAAGATAGAAGCATAACTTCCAGATCTAATTTGCAGTGGAAAATAATCGTCTTTAAGGTGGGGAGTCTGTCTGCAGTAAGTGGAACAGAAGTGTAAACATACCTTTTTAATTGGCTAGTAAGTCATGCAGGCTAAAGGCTTCCTGGAGTGTAACAGTCTGTGTAATTTTAGACTATACAGTGTATAAAAATACACTGCTGAATGTAATGAAGTGGTTCTGATCTATTAAAATACTGGCAAGTGGCATAAGGGTACAGGGCATGTGTGGATAGGAGTCACTCCGTGAATGATTAGATAACGTAACGAGAGGCCAGTCCTACTTCTTTATTTCTTATGGTGCCAGTGGATTGATGCTATTTACACACACAGGATTTTGACCTGTTTTTGAGACAGAGCTGTTTAATATCTTTATTGATGATCTGGATGAGGGGATCAAGTACATACTCAGTAAGTTCGCAGATGACACTAAGCTAGGCAGGAGTGTTGATCTTCTGGAGTGTGGGAAGGCTCTGCAGAGGGATCTGGACAGGCTGGATCCATGGATTGAGGCCAATTGTACAAGGTTCAATAAGGCCAAGTGCCAGGTCCTGCACTGTTGGCAGGAAAACCCCATGCAGTGCTACAGGCTGGGGAGAGAGGCTGGAAAGCTGCTTGGCAGAAAAGGACCTGGGAGTTCTGGTCAACAGCCACTGAACAGGAGCCAGCCATGTGCCCAGGTGGCTAAGAAGGCCAATGGCATAAAAAATAGCATGGCCAGCAGGACTAGGGATCTGTACTTGATACTTGTAAGGCCTCATCCTGACTATTGTTTCCAGTTTTGGGCTGTTCACTACAAGAACACTGAGGTGCTTGGAGCATGTCCAGAAGAGGGCAATGAAGCTGAGTAAGGGTCTGGAGCACAAGTCCAATGGAGAGTGGTTTAGAGAGCTGGGATTTAAGGCAGTGTTTGCTTTCTGATACGGTGTTCTGGAATGCCTAGCTCATGTTATTGTCTAATAATTACAATAATTACAAATCTCTTTAGACCTGATGGAGAGACCTAAGTTGTAACTTAATAAATGATTATGCACTTGTCATGGGGATGATCTCGTTCAAAATGCGGAAACAGTCATCCAGATAGGAACCCATTCTGCTTTCTCTTGGGGAAGACAATGGACTGCTGGAATGTGGTACAGTTGTGCAGTTTCTAAAGTTTCTCTTGTGTACTTTGGAATTACTACTAGTAGGATCCTGCTATTTAAAAAGTTATGCACTTTGAGAGTTTAAAGATCTTGGGCACTAACTCCTCAGCAGGGGCTTTTTTGTATACAGTTTTAGATTTGATCTCCAAACCTAGATTTGCAACCTATTTTAGGAAGCATTTATTTGTGTAAATGTGTTTTTTCTTCTCCTTTGTGCAACCCTTTCTCTCAAAGAACAATTTAATGGTTATTTCTTTTCAAACCAGTGAGGTTTACTTCATAAAGAATTGGATTACTCCAGAAAAGGCTGCTACTTTGTTTGCTAGAGAATGTTCTCTTCTTGGTACAAGTAGACACACCTTACGATTTTGTTTTTAAATGAAGACTGTATGGTTTCAGTGCTTTTGTTGTATTCCTCTAGCATCTAAAAAAATTTTATTTTAAATTTTGTAAACCTTATACTTGACATTAGGAAGCAAAATTTCTGTGTTTAGTATTTTCTTACCTAATTTTTAAGATCTATGGCCCCATGCAGTTGTTGGGATCTTCCATAATTGTTCTGAGCAGCTGCTCATTTGTCTCTTAAAACTGAAATTTTGTTACAGATTGCACATGGTTTGGAGTTTGGTTTCTCTGAGGGGGTAAAAGGGAGGGAGAGAGGAACTGAGTTTAAGTAGCATCTTTTAAAAATAGTGTGGGCATGTGTCGCAGGTTTGGCCTAGTTTTTTACCAACCCTGGACTGCCTTCCTCCCTCCTCCCAGAGCCTTCTCAGCAAGAAAAAAAACTGCAAAGNCTTTCTCATCCAGTGTCTGGTTTCCTGCAAAACACAACTCAAAACACATAATTAGTTTTTCCCCAAGGCTAGATCCCCTGGCTAAACCCATAACAGCATGTGACTTCAGACAAACTTGTATTACATGTTGAATCTCTCAAAGTAAAGCACAGTCTACCTATTGAAAATGGGCCTTCTTGGTTTCACTCTGGTATTGCAATGAATTCCTTTAAAATCAGCAGACCTGCTCTTATGGAAATGTGAATGTGCAAGTATTTGTCAGATGAAGGTCTTAATTGAAATTATAGGTGTATTAGAACGTATTAGTTTTGTCTCATTTTACTGTTATGTGTAAGGCATCCTTCTCCACAGGATTGCATTACTAAGCAAAACAGCAGGTAGAAGATGTTTTTCTGTTGAGTCTGATGTGACCCAAGTAGTTGTTAAGATCAGAAGTCTATAAAACTTCTAACTGATCAATTTGTTTTGTAGGGTGAAATGGGCATGAAAGGACAGGATGGTGTTGCTGGTCTGCCTGGTGAAAAGGTACGTTTGTGTGTATTGATATGTAACTTAACTCGTGGGAAGTGCTCATTATCTCACTGGGTTATCTGTAGTTATGTACAGAAGTAGAAGGATAGAACATTTCTATTAGAAAATTAACTTCTTACCTGCACTGTCTTGTTTTTGTAGCACACTAAAAAAGCCACTCAGATCAATAACATTCTCTGCAGATATGCTTATTTGGTGAGGGGTTTTAATAGAATTGGGGGTTATACAGAACTAGGGGAACTACTTTGTTTTGCTGCCTGGTTTGTGGTCTGGAAGCCTAGATAAGAGCTCTTGTGCACTCAGCAGTCTACTCGGTAAAGATGGAGATAAACACCACTAACCTCGTGAGCAAAGACTTGAAATAGCCATGGCTAAAAAGGCATGCCAGCCTACCTGTGTATTTCAGAGGATAGGTTTCATTCATTTCAGAATGTCACTGTGTAGATTTACACAATTGTATGCATTTATTGGGTTCAGTGCTAGTTATCGGTATTAGAGGAATTCTTCTAAGTCTAACATCCAGCAACTCCAGTATAGCAGACAGCCACCGTAACACTGAGGAAACAGCCTGTTGCTGGAGTTTCTAGTCATTTAGTAACGTGTGGGTTTATAATTTTGGGGTTTTTTCCTATTCCATAGGAACAGTTGAAATAATAGTGGCTTTTCTGCATATACATGGAAGCCAGTTAATATATAAATGAATGAAACTCTCTAGATACGTGTTAGTGCGGATTTTTTTAAAAACTTCTTAAAAATTTATTTCAGTGGTATCTTTAGTGAGACCTCACCACTTTGAAACCTCAACCGTCAGTTCTGTCAATTTTGGTTCTTTTTCATCGTGTACTTCCAGTTACTGTTCTTTCAGTGCCATAAACCAGTATGCCTTTTAAAGGCACCTGTTGCTGTGAGAGGCTCAGAATTTCAATATTGGGCTTTATTGATTGACATGCTTCTCTCATACGTATGCAGTAACAGCTGAGAGTTTGGTTTATTTTGTAGTTATCCAGACCTCTAAGTCCTGAGAGAAATAGAGTTTCACACATCAGGTTTAAAATCTGTGATTTACAGGACATAAGATTATGAAACTGTCTTATATTTTTACTTACTATTTATGTCTCAAATTGTGTTTTCTTGAAAGTGGGAGGTAGATACATAATATTACTGAAGATATGAGTTTAAATCAAGGTATTTCCTGCTGCTGTTAGGTTTATACGTGGTAGAAAGATGGAGAGAAGGCTGCAAAGACATGCAAAGAACCTTGCAATATTGAGGGACAGAATTCTAAAGCGATATGTAAAACTTAGAGAAACTAGTGGCCAAGAGATGCAGATGAAGGCAAAGGTATCATTACGCATTTCATGTCAGACTTTGGACTAGCTATTACAGTTCAGGAAAGTAATCTTTGAGTTACAGATCAATGCAAACATGGACTCACTGTTTAGTGCTAGTCAAATAAACAGAATTTAGGAATTATTAGAAAGAGACTAGGGAACAAGGCAAAAACCTCTTAATATCACCATTATTATTGAATCTATATTGTGCTGCAACTTGAATGATGTATACAGTTTTGATTTTCACATCTCAGTGTGGATCTAGTATTACTGGAAAAGATTCTGAAGAGATGTCAAGAGTGATCAAGAGCATTGGGCATCTTCCACTTAAGGTGTGACAATGTGGACTTCAATCTGAGAAAAGCACAATTAAGATGTCCTGTTCTGCGCTCTATGCAGTAATGAACGGAGCAGACAAGATTGATAGGGATTTATTGATTTATTTATTTATTTATTCCGTGTGTGAGCTAGAGCATCAAACCCACCTGATAGCAAGTTCAAAAAGAGAGAAATGTCTCATTTTTCCTGTTACATTATTACAGTCTGAACAGTGACACTCAAAAGGTCTGCAAATGTATTAGAAAACTGATGGAATAAAATCCATGTAGTGTGTCGGGCTGCTTGTCTGAAAGCATTTGAGCTCCAAGACACTGGAGTCTGGGAAACTCACTGGAGAAGTTGTTATGCCTACCCTGTTCTACTTTTCTGTAGACATCTGTTCTTTCCACAGCTGTAATCATATAACTGACTTTGGAAAACTTTGATTTGATCCAGCTAGACAGTGTTTTACTTTACTTGTGCCCCTAGATGTGAATTAATGGAAAGAGTTATTTGTAAAGCATTGTAGATTGATTGAGATTGATCTAGAATGAAGCTGTGTTTTCACTTGGCTCTTTCTGTAGCTCCTACACTGATGTTATCTTGCTTTAAAATTACCAGGCTATGTTGCTTTTCCAGTACCAGTTATTATTATAGTTTCCATGGTTAATACTGTTTGGGTTTGGTTGTGTTTTGTTTTGTTTTTTTTTTTTTTGCTAAGTGCCTTGCACGTTCATTGTCAGGCCAAATCCCAAAGCTCCTGTTAGTTTACATAAGGCTCAACAATCAGATCATATTTAATATCAAGACATTGTACTTTTCCTGGACATAACCCTTATAATTCAGACTGCATTAAAAAACATACAATTTTTGCAAATTAAAAATGAATTACCATGAAATCTAAAACTGTTAAGCCTGAAAACTTTTAAAATAGAAAAGACAATTAAAATATTTTATACATGCATAGCTACATGAAGAAACTGAGATCCAGCTACCCAGCTTCTGCTGGCTGGAGTTATGTCTATGCAGAGTAGTACAGTGCTATGTACAATTATTTTTTCTGAAGGCAGAATGATGATCTTCCTTGTGTTGTGAAAGGTGTTAACATGCTCTGCCTCTCAGCTGATGCAGCAAGAGCTATATACATTTGTGGAGTCTTTAATTTTTGTGCTCCTTTAAGTCCGGTGTTCTCGATGCTAACATTGTACCTACTCAAAGATAACTGAACAAAGTAGAGGAACAGCACCAGTCTGAGTTCAATAAGTGTTTGGAAAATGCTCTTAGGCACACGGTGTTATTCTTGGGGTGTCCTGTGCAGGGCCAGTTGGAATCAATGATCCTGATGTGTTCCTTCCAGTTCAGCTTATTCTTTGATAAAAATACTCTAAGCACTGTTGTATGCAAAGGCATGTCCTATGTTTCAGGACATTGAGGTACAGACTATGCAGCGCTGAGAGAGCATTCTCAGGAGCTAGTCCTGTTTGTTTATCCTCTTAAAGCCTTCACCATGCATTATCTTTTGTTGGAGGTGTTACAATTCTTTGGTATGGCTATTTTTGTTTTCCTGCACTGTGTTTTTCTGAGCTTTGTGCAGATGTGCCCCTGAGTCACTAGGTAGAAACAGGAAGAAGAAAAAAGCAATGATACAGTTTTCTTTCTTTTTAATGTAAATGCATGTGCTGGTTTAAAGGTAAACCGGCAGTAGAAACGAACCCAACACAAAAGAGATTATAAGTCAGAGTTACAATTTAATAACATTATCACAATAAATGCAATGTCTCAAAGAGAAATTGGTTTCAACCCACAAAACCCAGAAGTATAACCCAGCACCCTGGAGTACAAACATAAAGGGGCTTGTTAGCCCCTGTGCTGAGACCCACGTGGTTCCCCTGAGTCCAAAGTAAAAGGAAGTGAGAAGCCTGTTGGTGCAGATGACAGTTGCAGTCTGGTTGAGAGTGGTGGTCGCAGTCCTGTCGAGGTTCTGGTCCTCCTCTGGATCTGACAAGTGGTTTGCAAAATTCCCCCAAGATTATATCCGCTCAGGTCCAGGTGGGACCACCCAGTACCTCCCCCAGGGCAGGGAATTACACAATGGGTGATCTGACTCTGTGAGTCATGGGGTATTTTGGAATCATTGATGACCCATTAGCAGACATGACACCTCAGGCTGGGTGTGAAGGTGCTAACGACTTCCTGGAAGGGAGTTATCACAGCTCTTATCTCACAGTTCTCTTTCACATCCAGCTCACACCCTGAGGAGTCGGGCGCGCCCTGTCCAGCTGCTGCAAATGGTCCATTGTTAACAGTTCATGGGAAATGAATAGAGGGTGTAGAATACATATCTTTGGTCACACCCACACAGTGATAAACTGACTTTGAAATATCCAGTGTTTTCTTCTCCAACCTAATTTAAATATATATACATGAATTTAAAATTTTGAGGAAAAAGCCCAAACCCACAACATGCTAGTGTAGCATCTGACTTCAAATTGCTTACAGAGATGCTTTTAATATCTGTCTCCCTACTGAGTTATTCCAGGGTCAAGTCTTCAGGGCCAGATATGTCGTGAAGTCCAGAACCTGAAACCTCATAAGTGTACATATGAATCAAAACATGTCATTGTGAAGATCCTCGTGAATATTGACCTGCTTTCCCCATTGCTCCAGCTAGACCATGGACACTCTGTCTAGATTTTTCCAAGGCATTTTTGACTTGGCAGAAGATCATGGATATATGGCCTATTATGCCAGTTCAGCATATGCATCTAGAGCATTAATCACTCATGTAAATATGCAAATATGAGGAGACACTGGCGTGGAGCAGTCTTGGTAATGCAGTCTTTTCCTTGCAGCTGTCTTGACAAATCTCTGAGCATGTTGCCTTCCATATTTCATGTGGTGTACAGATCCCTGACAGGGGTCAGGGTATTTCCGAAGTAGCTCACCAGCATCTTTGAGAAAACTTCCAAAAATGCATGCAGAGCACTGGATAGGTACTGCTTAAAGCCATTATACTCAGTTCATCCATCCCTTATTCAGTGCCATCCAGTTTCTGAGTTCCTGTTAATGCTAATCAGTTATTTCAATATTTTTAAATCGGGTATGGACATATATTGTGTTAGTTACGCAACTTTTAAGAAATCTTGGTGCTGCATCACTTTGGAGTCAAAAGGGTATGGTCAGTAACGTTGGAAAACTATTTGACATCAGAAAGCTTTTCAAACTACTCTCTTACCATTGTGATCTGTCAGAATATAAATCCAAAATAACATTTTAATAGGAAATAACACAGTGCAAATTTTTAAAAACTAGTTTTGTATGGGTAAACAATTAAACAGATGAGCCTCAAAAAAAGAAAGACAATAGTTTTCCAATTGAAAACTTTATTACCACTAAGTTTAAATCCTTGAGCTTGAGACTTGCTGGCTATTGGAAATCAGGCATTTGGATGCCATCTATTTCAGCAACAAATTTGTTACAAGTTTTGTACTCTTCTTGTGTTTTCAGTGATATCTTTGTGTATCATTAACATACATCTGATTTTAAGAGATGGATGAGTATGAAAATAGTAGGTCTCAATAGATTTCTGATGCATCAACATGTTTTCTAAGGTGTCTTTCTAGGAAAATACACTTTAGACTGCTATGTTTTTCAGAATTTGTTTCATTACTTCAGCACGTATAGTTCTTGCTTGCTTGCTCTCTCGTTAGTGTTACAGGAAAGTGTTTTGAATAGCCTTTGATCATAAATTTGATTCCAGAGAGCTGTCTGCTGTGCTGACTTATTTTTGCCTTATTAGGTGATTTTTGCAGTTCACAACTCCAGGAACTGTTGAGCTCCTTGCTTTTTCAGTTCCTGAAGTTAAACAACAGCAGTTGGGTTCAGTTCTTGATAGAAAACTCCATGGAATCAAATTACCTTGCGTGCAGTGACACTGCATGTGTGTCTTTTCCATTCTGGAGGGAATGGTGGTAGTGACTGCTGTACGTGTTGGTGAGCAGAGGCTTCATTTTTAAATTAAAGAATAATTGCTTTTTAAGGGGAAAAAAGCTGTGTTTCAGTCCCATCTGAGGAAAGAAATGGCATTGTCTTCTGTCCTCTTGTGGGTTCCCTCAAAATCAGATTAGAATGTCACAGCAGAACAAAAGCACAAATGTGTTTTGAAAGCCAGACGTTAGTTCTTGTATTGCTTGGCATCAAAGCTGTGGGCTCCTTCAGGCGAGTGACACTGGTGAGATAAGAGTGGGAGTGGAAGGGTATATGTACCCTCTGCTGTTTGCGTTGGAGCTGTAATAACCAGCAGAACGTGGCAGGTCATGGGGGCCTGGAGTGCAGCAGTGCCTTTGTGATGTGAGGTGTGGCCAAAGCAACCAGAGGTCACCATCCATTTTATGGGGGTCTGGGGTGCTGGGAGCAGAACAGAGCATGGCATACTGCCATGCAGGGCAGGCTTTTGTTAGTGGGTTATGTAATGTGGAAGTAAAATATAATGCGGTTGTTAAATAATGCAGTCATTAAATGCAGCTCTTTGTTCCTTAATCAGAGATTCATGAATACTCTAGCTGTGAGCCTGCCTGGCTCTGGGATTCTTAACTGTGTCTGAAAAGCCTCAGTCGGGACCTTAGGGGCTTTGAAAGGGCAGGGGGAGGCTTGAAGATTCTTCTATTGTTCATAAATAATATTTATTGGTTTCTTAATAGAAGCTTTCTGTAGCATATAGATTCTGGATTTGTATGATTTTTTTCTCTTTCAGTTGTGGCGGCTAGAGACTGTAGGTTTTGAAACTGATATTCTGAACTTTCCACATCTCATCAGAAAGCAGAGCTCTAAGAAAAATACCCATTATTTCAAGATTTAGTGTTGTAAAAGTTGGCAGCAGTGTGTTGCAGGAAATGGATTAATTGAGGAGGAAGGAACTTTCTCACTGTACCGCTGCATTGTACAGCTTGTCTGACACATTTTGCTTAGTTTTGTTTGCCTTCTTTTGAGTCATTAGGTATTGGACTTCACAGAATACTAGATTTTGGGTCTGTTGATTCATTGATCTGTATTAGGATAATTATGCCTAACTGATATTATTGTACTTTATTTAAATGATGTGTATTTTTACGCTGGATAATAACTCCTATTATAAGGAGCACATTAGATTTTTTTAAAAAAATTGTTCATTTCATACAGTAGAAAATGCATACGTAGTACAAATTATACAGAGGCTATCGATAATGCTGTTGGCTGCTGTGACTTGTGACCTCTTAACTCTCCTTTGCCCGTTTTTTAGTGGTTGACCTAGATTATTAATGTTTAGATAAATGCAGCTTAGATGTGCATTTTTAATGTTAATGAATATACTTCTTCCCCAAAAAATACCCTTAAAATTATAATATATGTCTCATATTTCAAATTCCATGTAAGTTGCTTTTTTAAATTCATAGATACTGAGTTGTTGGAAATAAAAACTGCATTTTATTACTGTAGTAAAATCATTCATAGGTATAGTGAACCAGAATGTATTTTATTTTTTAATTCCCGTTGCTAGCCAGTATTTATAAACACCTAAAATCCATACTACGTGTTTCAAGTCTGAACTGATTAAGTCAATGTGACACGCTGAGGCTGGGCCAAGTCTTGTCTAATCAGCAGTCAGCACTGCTGCTCTGGCATGAGGCTCCCAAAAATAGAAACACAAGAAGTCAAACAAGTAAGTGGAAGGGCACTAAAAGAAAAAGTGCTGCTAATTCCACTGTTGACTTTCTGTCTAATGGATTCGTGTTCCCAGGCCACACTGAGTGAAGCAACTGGCGCTGGGTGTGTTCCTGCAGATGGCTCAGCAGTGACACACGTGGCCCAGCTGGTTAACAGGTGTTTAATTTCTGTTTAACAAGTACCTCATACAAGCCAGATTTTTTTTCTTTTCACAGATACCAAGAAGCTAGTCAGCTGATGCTTTTCTTCAGAATTAACATCTCTTTCATTATGCTCCATTTCTGTTGTGAATCACAGTTCTTCGATTGTCCCATACAAATGAGGATAACATTATTTTAGGTTGTAACAAGAAAGACACTTAACAAGAGAAACTAATTAATAGTTACCTTTGTTTAATAGTTGTAACCTCTACACATGGAAGACACTATATTACTTCTAGCTATTGACAATATTATGTCTAGAAATATTTATTTAGCTGTCCACTTCACAGAATGAAAATTCACTTACAAAGTGTGCATGGAAGGAGAATGCCAGTCTTTTGGGATGTAACTGTTACACTTGATGTTAGTGTGTCTTCATATAAGAAGGTCTTGGGACTTGTACAGTTTAGCACAAGACTGAAGGAAAAGGAATTTCCTGCCCAGTGGATCATACAGTATGGACAGACATGTACCCAAGGCCATGAGGGAAGAGCAAAGATGGGAAGCTATTTAACAGATGGGAATTATGTACAATGTATGTGACGTTATTCCTTGAGGAATTTTGAAGCTTTGTTGTAAGCTACATAACAACACCCTGCATAACTGGAGAAAGGTTGTCTCAGTGGCAGTCTGGAGTAGGAGGGTCATGGTTTTGTTTTAATAAATGGAAGATGCTATGATTTTTGTGGCATGTTAGTTGTTGCCATGATAGCAGCTCTGCTGAGAAAGGCAGCAATGAAAATAGTACAGCATCTGGATGCTTTTACCAATCATCTTCAATTAATGAGAACCCTAGGTGGTAGGATGTGTAATGTAACAGTAGCTGTGGTAAGTTTGTCTTCCCCACCCCATTTGTCTGTACTTTGGTCTGAGAATTTTTATTTTCTGGTGTCAAATCCATGAGGTAGGATTTTAGAAACTGTTAACAAATATGCATGTCTTTCCAGTGACAGAGTTGTAATGCCAGTGTTGTCAAATAGCCAGAAGAAATACCACCCTGTAGAATGTACTATACTGGCAGTGCTTCTTCTGAACTGCAGAATGAGAAGGGAATGCAGCTGGAGAAACGTGTGTCAGAGTCGTGTTGACTCTCTAAATAAATATTGGGCTTTAGTAAGAGAATGATTAAAAACTCACACAAAGAGTTTGTGTTCCTCAGATAGAGGAGTAGCTCCTTTGTGTCATGTGTCCCAGGTGTGGTATACAGAGTAGGCTAATAACCCTCAAAGAAGTTAAGAAAAGGGCCTGAAAGGGAAAGCTGTAACCCTACTAGGCTGAGTTGTCACCATTCCCCACAATGATGGTCAGAATTTATAGAAATGGAGACTTACCTTTAGGGAATAGTTCCAGGGCTCCTGTGCTGACAGTAGATCCGCTCAATGGAGTCTAGGTGAGTTGGAGTGCTAAATGGGTGGTCGGTATATCCCCTTCATAAGTCTTCAAAATACATTAAATATCAAAAGGCACTGGTCTTGAAGTGATGAGATGCATTTCTTGAGAAAGTCTTAAACATCTATGTGTAAATGGAGACATGGAAACTGTATCTTGACCTGCTTTATTTATTGGTAGTTGGTAAGTTTGCAGCTACACAAGTGCACGAACAATATGGTATTTCAGAAAAAGTACCCATATGCATTAGTTCCTAGATTAGAAATTCAAGTCTAAATGCAGTCTATTTCTGATTCAACTTAAATTGTTTTTTTTTTCTACTGCTTTTTTAGTGTTTCGTATCTGTTGGTTAGACTTCAAAGTTAACAGTAGTTAGTGGTCTGTGGGACAGATATTTTTTTAGTATAAACTCACATATACACCAGCTGAAAATCTGCCTCTTGAATCTTCAGGTTATGGAAATGGATAGTGATGACAGTGATGGTAATGGTAATAGTTCTCTAGTAAAGAATAGCCTCTGACATTTAAGAGGTTGACCAATGCTGTTTACATTCCTAATATAAACTTGGCATTCCAACTATTATGATGAGTATAATGGTTGTAACATATTGTATCATTTTTGAAAGATCTCAGCAATACATGCATATTGAATAATACTTTTTAGCTTATATTTAACATTATTGTGTTTCAAATATTATTTGAGCAAGGCCAGTTATATTAATTTCCAATTCTGTTAAAAATTTAATGGGATTTAGATTTGCTTTAACTCCATGTTATGGCTGGATTAGCAATAAATCAATAGATGGTGTGTAAGTCAGGCAATTATCCTTTTGACAGATCTACTGTAAGGGAAAAAACATAATTGCAATGAACTATCAGATGTCCGTGAGTATAAGATCACTTCAAATTTTTTTCCTACTGTCTTGCTTCAGATGATAGAAATAGCCAACTGGCTAGACTTATTTTCCTAAACTATTCTTCTGTACAGACATTGTGAATCTTTCAGCCAGAAGCCTATTTGCCTATTCTCAGTTCTCTAAAGGAAGTATTCTCATGGGTTTTGCTTTGTGTTTTCTTTATGTAATGTTGTAGGTCAGCTGAACTGGATTGTTACTGAGCCCATGTTCAGTCTTGTCTGCACTGCACTATTAAGTTGTCACCTCTTCAAGGACACGCAGTAGCAATGAATACCCTCTTGTCTTTGCCAAATGCAGAAAGAAGACCTACTGATGGCAGAGGCTCTGCTTCTGCTGATACTTTTTTGATAGCATAGAAACCAGTCCTTGATGCATATTACAAAGACTACAGTCAGTTTATTATTAAAGAAAAAAGGAAGGGAAAAAAAGGCAGTATACGAGCCTGTAGTTATGTACAAAATCACATGGAGTGATCCTTTCATCTTTGGTATTTCAGAACAACTTCTCTGACTTCTTATGTTGGGCGAAAATAATTTGTGGGGAGAAAATATGGGAACAAAGTTTTGACTTATGTACTTTATTTATGGGGTATGTGTGCTTTATATATTTGAATACAGAAATTATGTGAGTTGCGTGCTTTTTAAGACATGCTAATAGCAAAAAAAGAGAAACAATGCCAACTGAAGAGAGTGTAGTCTGGAGTAAGGAGCCCTGTGGCCATGTTCTTTGATACTCTGAGCTGCTGCTGGCTGGTGATTCATTAGTTTGCATGCAAAGCACTGAAACCTAGATTTTTAAGTGTCATTTAATTTGGGGTGTATTAATATCTAATTGCCTGAATGGATAGGCAAGTCAGTCTTGCCCCAAAGAAGGGTCATGGGAAGGGATTGGAACAAGGAAAGATTGATGCCTCCTGAACTCAGTCTATATTATAATATGCAAATGAGATGAGTAGGGTTATTGTCATTTGCCTTTCTCTTGAGTACCTACTTTAAAAAGCCACAGGAGCTCTATTCATGAGTCCTCTGACTAGCCCTGACCCCCTTGGCCAAACCGTGGTGTGCCTGTTCTGCTGGGGCTGCTGTGGAAGCGGGACAGAGCAAAGGAAACAAACTATTTACCTGTCACAGGCTCTTCATCAGGTTATTTTAAGGGAGGAACCTTAGTCACATGGATCAAGTTTGTATCAAGGATAGCACTGAGCAAGTACTCAGTAAGTGCTGGGAGTCAGCAGTAACCAAGAGGGACTGAAAAGATGGGTAGATGAAACTAAAACGTCATATTGTTTAGCAGAAACCTTCTGACATGACTAAGCCAGGGAATTCACAGGGCAAGTTTTAATAAATTTCACCTGAATATATTTTTATGTAACTCATATTCTATCAGGTGATCCTAACCATTAACAGGAGCCTGTTTAAAAAAAAAACCACAAGGAAGTATTCCAGTAGGCTAAGGAAGGTGTCACATAATGGACTGTAATTGGTGTGGAATTTTGATTTGTTAAAGGCAAAGCTGTGCCCCCGCTGGTGGCTCTGGAGTAGCTGGGTACGTGCTCCACGGGGGAAGATGCTGCTTGAGCCCTCTGACAGTACGTTGTTGAACATTCCGCTCCATTTCTGCAATGCTAAAAATAGTTGTCCTCGTTTTAAAACACCGGGCGATTAGATTATTCCAAGGGTCTGGCATACTTAGGCTAATGGAAGGCACATATCCATAAATTATCAAAACAGTAAGTAGTGTTTGACCGTGCTGATTTTACTTCTATTAAGACAAGTTTCCTTGCTAATAACCCTGGAGTACCAAGCCTATTCTGTAAATCAAGCTTCTGGCAGTGCCCCAGTAAAATTAAAAATAAAAGGGAAAACATTTGGGTTTCATATTGAGAATAGAGAAGCATCTGTCTGCTTCTTGGTGGCTTTGTTTTTTTTTAATTTTAAGGAATCATGTCTGAAAAATGCTTAAAGTATTTTACAGTAATTGTTTCTCTTTCCCAGCCTTGAAAAGCATGTCATGAAGTTCCAACATGTTTGCCATTATAAATCTTGTTAATGCTCAAAATAGTCCAAATAGCAAGACACATTCCAAGTGCTTGATACAAGTTTCTTTCAAGTCTTGTTTTTGTTTTCTTGGGTTGGGTTTTTTGTTAGTTGGTTGTTTTGTTTTGGGTTTTTTTTCTGATAAGATAATGTGATTCTTAGGGTTTTTTTGGCACCATATTGTTTGACAGTACAAGTAACCAAAGCTCCTGATACAGTTCAAATAGCTGGCTGTTGAGATATCTTCTCCTTTTATTTTAGGGTGAGATTTTTTCATTTTTTTTAATGTGAAAGCCTTTTATTTTGGCAGGGGAGGAATAGCTAAATGTCAAAGTCAAGGTACAAAAATTAATGTAAATGCATTCTAAGAAGGTAAAGTACACAGATACAAAGCATCTTACTCTACCTTCAAAACCTTAAGGTATAAACTGAGTCTCTAATTTTATAGGGTGTTGCAGTGCAATTACAACCTGCAAAATCAAGACATAATAAATACATTAAGGACCATGATTATAAATACGCTGCATGTTTCCAAAACACTTAAAGAAACCACAGCATCGATCACTTTAGATATAGTAAGAATCAGTATTGATGTAGGAGGGTATTTCTGCATTGTTCTGTTGAAGGGATAATTTCTAGAGCACCGATTAAACAATGCAATACAAAACATGTATGGCTTGTCTCCACAAAAAACTCAAAAAAACAACCAACCAAAACCCTGTGAATGTGGTTTGGTTTTTTGTTGGTTTTTTTTTCTAGTTTACAGTGATCCAGTATAGCAGGGAATATGAAATGTTATTATCTAGTAACAGTCCATAAAGAATTTTTCACAATCCATGCTGCAATTCTGGGGAAAATGAAGGGTTAAGGATTACTTTTTATGATTGATTAGGATTTTTCTCCAGCTCACTAGCATGCATTGTTGCAGAGGGGAGCTGGAAGGAAGATGTTGGAAACCAAGCAATGAGTGGAGCTAGAAAAACGCCATTTTAACAAGCTATTTTAAGCTGTATTTTAATTTTTGTCTATCATGAGTGCTTTGTATTTATTTGCTTAATTATTTATATCATTTTGATGAGTTATTTTTCTTTTATTGGCTCTTTTTGTTTTTAAGAGAGACTGGAGTTTTTCCTTTGTCTCTGTTCTTTCTGAGTCTGAGAGACATTTGTCTTCTTCTTGGCTTGGAATCAAACAAGCCAACTTTCAAAATTTTCTTTTGTTGCTGAGTTCTGGCTTGAACAGAAAACTCAGTTGGGTGGTGTGCAAGTTACTAGGGCAAACTTCTGTCAAGGACATAAATCCATGAATGGAATGGAGAAAGCACTTCATTTTAGATTGTTTTAATAAGTCTTTTAAGCTCTCATTCGCAGTCATATGAGCACAGATGTATTCTAACAGAATTTAGCTCAGTAACTATAGTTTTATTATGACAAAAAAAATGTACTTCATTGTGGTGTATTTCATGAATCTTTAAATGGAGGGTGGCTCTTAGCTTGGAGTGGCAGAACTGGTCTGTAATTGTTTGACACACTTTGGTAAGAAGGAATGGAAAAGGAAACTGCAACAATATTTCATATTTTAACTCTAGATGAAGTACTACTAGACTTTTAACTATATATTTTCCTTGGAAAGCAATATATTAAATGCAGAATTGAATTATCTGTAGCACTCAACTCAGAGCTGTTGATTTATTTTGTCTTTTGTTCAAATACTTCTTATTCAAATACTGAAGATGAAGTTTACTGTTACTCAGCTTGAATAGTTACCTTTTAGAAACATTTTTTATAAACAAGGTGATTAGTTTGACTTATACTCAGTTTCTGAGCATGAACTTCTAAGCATCTATTTTCCTGAATGGAATTTATAAATTCAGATGAGATTTTTAATTTTCATAGACAGTACAAGGAGAAAGTCACTTGAAAGCCAGCAGTTGACAGTCAACTCTACAGATGACTTACTTTGCTTTTTTAAAACATGCAGTAGAGGACACAATCATTTAACAGCTTACACAGAATGTTCACTTAGAAAGTAGGACAAACCAGCCTGGTTGCAGAGGATCACTGCTTGCATTTCATCCTGCTGAGTAGGCTGGGCACTCCTCTAGAGATTCGGGGAAGGTCTGAAATGCCCCTTTGAGCAGAGCAAGAAGCCTGCAGTGATCTTTACGTGCAGCTCCCTGTGGGACCCAACTGTGGATCCATGTGTGCTCAAGCATCTGAGAGGTATTAGGGAGACAGTGGGAGCTGTACTACACTTGCTGGGATTTTAGGTACTTGGGTAGTATGCAAGTGTCTTCTGGAGTATTTTTCTCTGAATCAGGGCCTGAAATAAAACTTAAGAAAGTTTTTCATGTGATTTGAATTCTCTAATTTTTTTGTTATTGTTGTCTAAAGCAGCCTACAACTTTATCTGCTGCAGAACTAGATAACCTGTAATTTTTAATGGCCTAGTATTTTGAAAGTGAAAAGTTATTTTAGTGAAATACAAGTTAACAGACGTAAATAACCCTAAAAATTAATTCAGCTGATCTTTAGAAAAGGAATGAGAAGCAATGCCTGTCCAGATGCCTTTTTCTCTTAATTTAGTTCAGTCATGAGTTAAGTCTGTAAAATGATGGCGATGTACATTTTGTTTCAGGGGGAGGCTGGCTTAGTAGGTGCTCCTGGCATTCCTGGTCCTACTGGTTCCAAGGTAAAAGAAAAAACAAACACACAAACAAACAAAAGTTTAGTTCTATCCATTTGCAATCTCAACATCTTTTTTTGCCAGCTGCCCAGTATCTACATAAATTATACTTGAACTTCATAGCAAGTTTCTGAGTTCTATGATGTGATAGAGGAAATTCACTGCTGGCTTCCCTTTTAAAAGAGAAAGGGCATGTGGTGCTGTGATACAAACCTGCCTTGCAGTGTTATTTTACATGAAGAACAGTCATCTAAGACTCCAAACTGTTCAGGTCTTTCCAAGTACAATTTTGCAGATTCAGAAATTTGAAGTTTGAGAGTCTCAGAATCTCAGCAACATGAGATGAGCGACAGCACTTCTTGTTCCATTCTTCCATTTTAATCTTTTTGCTCCTTTTCAGAGATGGATTATTGTAAGAAGGCCAGAACTTGCAAAAAAGAGACATCTGTATTCTAGACCTTGCTGATAATATTTGTTAAGTTCCCTCTTTTCATGGTCATGTTTGTTTGCTGTTGATTGCAGCTGTTTTTATCAGCAAGTATTTGTAATGAAATCTGTCCAGCTATTTCCTTACAGAACATTACAGGGTTTATTGCTGCTTCAACAAATTAAGAGACCACACAAGAAACCCCATTATTTTCTTATTATTAAAATTTCAAGGACGTGTTCTGCAGCATGACCTTGATGCAATTTGTGTATTTTTAGGGCATATACTTCCTGTAATATAGCCCAAGAGGAATGAATGAACTTATTTTCTGCAGGTGAGGTAGCCAGCATTTTGTTCAGCAACAAGCTTACCACAGTCTATCATTTTACACATTCAAAGCCAGGATCACTTGTTGACTTCTACTGCAGGCATATTTAAAACACTTAAAATCAGATCAGCAATCATGATGAGCAATGAGGGATTGTTCATGAAAAAACTTGCGTGAAATATCTTGCCTAACTTAATGAGAATTTTACCTCAGAAAGGAGAATTTAAGTTAAATTACCAGTGGATAATATTATATTTTCATGCTGTCAAGTGGAAATCACCTAAACTTCTTTATCTATGCTTTGTTGACTCTATCTTATTTTCTCTAATCGGGAATATTTTTTTCTAAATTCAAATGTATGCAAAGAAATTTGGACTGTGTTTCTGAAAGGAATTAGTTAATCACTAGCATTGGTACAGGCAGAGAACTGACTGGTTGAGCAGCAGCATTTCTGAAAATGGCATGGAGGTGGACATGAGACTGAATTACGAGCTAACAGCATTCTCCTATTGGAATAGAGTAAACCACATATGGACCTATTTTAGTAAAACTGCAGCTAGCAGGTCGGGGAGGACATTTTCACTTCTTACTTGGTGGTGCTGCATCTGGTATGCTGTGTCAGGTCTGGGGGACATCCACACTCACTTCCACAAAAGATGTGGAGAAAGCAGAGAGGGCCCAACAGGCAATTAGTTTATGTTCAGGGACCTAGAAAACAAGACCTATGAGGAGAGTTTCAGGGAGTGAAATTTGTTGAGTCTGGCAAAGAGGAAGCCAAGGAGTGATTGAAACTGTCCTGCAGACTTTGAGCCCAGCTGGTTAATCTTCAAGGACAGCTTCCTAAAACCCCGAGAACAGTTCATGCTGTTATGCAGAGTTGAGTGAGTATGGCAGAAGGCCAGCATGGATGAACAAGATGCTTCTGACTGACCTCAGACACAAAAAGAAAGTAAACAGTGGAAGCAGGGGTGAACTACTCATTTGGAACATAGAAACATTGCCAGAGCATGTGGTGATGGAGTTAGGAAACCAGAAACTCTTTGGCAATTAGAGCTATTGAGAGTTTAAGGGCAGCATGAAGGGCTTCTGTTAAATGCATCCATGGAAAACATATGGGTGAAGAAAATGCTGTTTAATGGGATGAGGATATGGAAAAGGCTGAGAGTACCCATTTATTTATTTACCTGGGGTTTTTTCCTAATGCAGCTTGCCCTTAAGCCTCCCAGGTTACTTAAGCCTCCTAGCAAAGAGTGTGATAACAAACTATTGCCCACTGAAGTCAAAGTGTTAAGGAGCACTTAAGCTAGTTGGATGTTTTTAAGATACTGACCAGGATGCATTCAGGGAAGGGCTACCTTCTGTCATTATCAAAAAATAATGATGGCTGGGGAAGGTCACTGATGGCTGGAAACAAGCAAACATCATGTACATCTTCAAGAAGGATGCAGTGAACTGCAGGCCAGTCACCCTCACCTGTGTCCCTGGAAAAATTATGTGGCAAATCCTGGAAGGCATTTCTAAACACATGAAGAGCTAGAAGGTGACTGTGAACAGCCAATGTGAACAACCAAGGACAAATCATGCTGACCAACCTGATTGCCTAGTTTCATAAAATGACTGTCAGTATGGATTAGGGGAGAGCAGTGAGTGATGTATACATTGATTTCAGCCAGGCTTCTGGCACAGTCTCCAAATATGTAATTATACTAGAATCTCTGAGGTTCTGATTGGGTAAATGAACAAGGGTGGGTGGAAGGCTAGTTGCATCATTGGGGTCAAAGGTGGAATAACTGCTATGTAGTCCAACTAAAATCTAGTAACTAGTGTCATACTTCAAAGGGCAATACTGGGAATAATATTATTTAATGTTATTATTAATAATCTGGATGATGGGATTCTCAGCAAGCCATGGATGTTATCAAATGTGAGGAAGTAGTAGGTGCACTGGAAGGTAAGGCAAGAATGATATTCACCGTTCCCTCAACACACTGGAGAAATGAGGTAATGCAGAACTCAAGAAGTTAAACAAAGGCAAACACAAGGTCCTGCCTCTGAGAAGGAATAGCCTCATGAAATAGGGCAGGTTAGGAGCCAAATTTCTAGAAAGGAGCTCTACATAAAAGGGTTTGGAAGTCCTGCTGGATGCCCTTGTTTTGGATAAGGCCAAAGGCATCTTGGGCTGCCTTAACAGCTGCATGGCCAGAAGATCAGGAGGAGTGACTGGTGTTTGTGAGACCACATCTGGAATTTAGTGTCCAGTTTGGAGCTCCCCAGGAGAGGATAAAGAGCAGTTCTTTGGGGTGAGTCCAGTGGAGGCCCACCAAGGTGGCCAGGGGCTTGAAGCCAATGGCGTGCAAGGGGAGGCTGAGAGAGCTGGGCCTGTTGAGCAGTAAGATTAGATGATTTACAAAGTGTGAGGGTGGGGCATGGCGTGCAGACTTATTGCTGTCTGTACGTACTGGGAGGGTGTGGAGCAACTAGGGCCAGACTCTTGTCAGAGGTGTACAATCAAAGAACAAGAGGCAATGAACACAGGCAACAATCAGAGAAACTTTGACTCTTATCTAAGAATAATTTTTATATAATTAATTTGGGATTGAGTAAATACAGGATAGGCAGTTTACAAATGGAAAAGCTAAATGAAGAAAACACTTGTAGGAATTTGTCAAAAGTGAGTACATGTTAGCTGTGTTATATGTCCAACAGTTGGAGAAGAATGGGAATCACAGACTCCTAGAACAACCCAGACTGGAAGGGACTTTGAAAGATCATCTGGTCCAACCTTTCAAAAGAAAAGAAAACTAGACCAACAGAACAGAAGTTGTATACATTTGGAAATTATTTAAGTGATTAGCCCCTCATTTTTAGGTGAGGACATTTGCAAGTTTATTTCACTAGGTACCTTTTGCATGCTGGGTCTTGGGCATGCTTCTAAAATTGCCACCTAAGTTGTTGATTGTCTGAGCCACACCTGCCAAAAGAAACAAACAAAAAGCAGCCACTGTAGGTTGTTGAAAAGTCCCAAAATATTTGATAATCTATATACCTGCACACCTCCAAAGCTTTGCATTTAATTCCCAGATGTGTAGTACAGGATGCTGTGTCAGTTGAAAGATTTGAAAAAATGCCACTAGAAATTTTGCAAGTTTTAGCCAGCTGTTCCAGTTAACTTCACTTAAATCTCAGACTTCTATTTAAGGAAATCACACTCTCTGGAGGATGAAAGAATGTTTAGACATTGCTCTTTCTAATTTTTTGGAAGAAATTTTAAAAAAACACCATAAGCTTTTACTTTAGAAATTTTCCACTTTTTTCATCTACATACCTGTAAAAAAATGTGTTGTCCTGATGCAATGAGACTGAACTCTAGAGAATGGCGAAGACATCAAAACCATCTCCTGCTAGATGATTTGAGGGAGAAAGTTTGAATTATTTTCATTACATAGTTTTTGTGGTGCTTGTACTTATTTTTGCCTGTCTGTTTCTTGTATGTCTTACAAAACATGTCAGCATATAGTAATAGAAAACCTAAAGCAGATGGTATTCTTGTATAATATAGCCACACTGCAGACTATTTGATGAAGACATAGTAAAATTGTACATTATGATCATTTTTGGAGCTAAAAGTTGGGAAATTTGAACTGGAAAAAGCATTATAGCAGGTCTTTTTATGGGAGTATTATCCAAGAATTTATTCTGCTGAAATAAGCTGCATTTGAATCAATATTTTTAAACTCCCCCCTTCTGTGTATTTTCTGGGATTTTTTTGTTTGTTTGTTTTGTTTTTATTACTTGGGTAGTTGAATATGGTTTTTAAACTGAAAGAAATTAATTTTCTTTTCATAAATTGTATCCCTATATTGGTCTGGGTTGGAGGCCTTTACAGCTGAGTAGTCATATTTAAAAATAAGAATGAAGGTATGAATAGGAATAAATGTATTAAAATTGGTTCATTAGATGAATAGAAGGACTGTAATGAGCAGGTTTAGAATCAATAAATAGCTCAGAATTTTTAAAGCTGACAAGATCTCTTAGGCTGAAAGGAAAAATCAATGACTACTCTTAACTGACAAAACTATGAAAGGCCATGTCATTTTTTGTAGAGATTTCACACCTTTTCAAATGAGAAACAATCAGCATCCAAGTTTTTTCTTTTGTTTTTATCTTGTAATAAGCGTTCAGTGCAATGAAGGTATTTTAAAGAACACAGTTATTTCAACAATGTTTTTTTGAGATTTGTATTTTATGCTTTTGTATTGCAGGGTGAACGTGGCTTTGTGGGTAGTAAAGGCAAAGAAGGCGAAAAGGTAAATTATTCTGTCCATGTTAGTTATTTTTTCCGTTTGACAGTTTGATAAATGGCCAGCCAAATAAAGATTTTTTTCTGAAAGTCTTCTTAACTCATTAATTAATAAAATTCTTAATTTTTGGTATGTAATTGCTTAAAAAACCCTTTGTTCTTAAGTGTGTTCCTGAGTCCCATCAGTGCTTCTTTTAGAACTTTTTTTTCCCCTCGAGAAAATTTAATGGTGAAGCCCAACAGAACCATGACCACTGGACTTCAATAGTGTTTGCTGCTATCTTATTTTTGTGGTAACTACTAGTAAATGACTTTTTCTGCAGTATGAAATGTACGATGATGAGATAATGTGTACATATGATTGCTTTCTGACATTACAAATGCACTTTTATAGCAACTTACTGTGTTGATTGTAAGTACTAGTATTTTACATTCCTTTTTCCTAAGGACTTGAATTTACTGTAATACTAAAATACATTTGCTGCAGTGTGACTGACTGCCAATTAAAAAAATAATTTTAATTTATATAGTTTTGTGTAACTATGCAGTAGACAGGATGAGTTTTGTCTCCTGCCCACATGTGACTTGCAGCAAACTGACTTGACTGCCAAGACCCAAGATCAGTGCAGGTCCATTTACCTCTGGCAGTTCGGTCCCTTTGCCTAATGTACTGGTGTGTTGTCCTGAGGAGTCTCCTGACAGCCATAAAATATTTCCAAGACTAAATTTGAGGACAAGCCTTTCCTTGTTCTTCACCAGTGAGTATCAGAAATGGAGCTTGAAGTAATTTATCCTAATTGCAGATCCTCTGCAGTGGCCTGAAATAGTTCAACAGCTTATGTATTAAAATGGGCATTAAACTGGCCTTGTGAAAGGCTGTCTTGGCTGACACAATACCAGCATTGGGTGGCTCTAGATGATATAACCTAATCTTCTCGTGTGCCTTCAGACAAACAGATCTTCACAGGTCACCAAAGGCAAGTAAGTCTGCTTTGAGGGACAAGTGGAAGGAAGAGCCTGTTAGTAGCTTGCCTAACAGGAATTAGAGCAACAGTGGTGATAGTTACGGTTGTAACTTCAGATCTTAACCATGTTAAAGCTTAATTACTGATCTTTCACCAGTTTTGGCTGATTTGGGTTAGGCGACCTGAAATAAGAGTCATTTCTTGGATCATAGGTAGTTTTTCTGTGCCTCAGCCCACCATCTGAATTAATATAAAAAGGAAGAATGAGAGATATTGGTATTCTGACAGTATTCATCCGGATGAAAATAGAGAGTAGGTGTCAGTTTCTGAATTGAAAAAAGTGTAATAGGATGCTTTGGACATGAATATATTCTCTCACCCACCATACCTCTTCTGTGGTGTCAGACAGCTTTCCAGTGTCTGTGTTTTAAAGAAAGATTTAAAATATGGAGGTTTTTATAGGAGGAAGCATTCCAGTAGCCAGAATGGCAGAAGTACCAGAAGTGAAAACCAGCATCCATAGCAACTAACTTTTATAATGTGAGGATTCAGCCTCTAGAAAAAAGCACTTGTTAAGTTTAAGTGTTTCTAACTGCACTGACAGATCTTATTTCCTTGGTGGTATCATTATTCATCAGTTCTGATGGGCTTGTGGATTTTTTATTTTTCTCTTTTTTCCCCCTCCCTGTAATTGCTCTGCAGCTGTGCTGCACTCTCCTCGAGTTTTATGAATAAATTGTATTTGGGCACAGGCACATGGTTCCAGCTGTTGCTGCCACTCTCTTTGCTTGATTTCCCTTATTTTAAAGCAGAGATAAAATGACCCAACCAGTGGTAGTTTCATTTTTTTCTTATGTGGAACTGAATCGGCAAGGTTGGACCATGTTTTTTATTTTTGTCTTGTAAATTCAGAAGATAGTTTTAAAATCCCATTTAAAAATCCTTCCAATGTAACTATTAATGTTCCATTTAAATGTCCTTCAAATCAGAGAAAGTGTGGGTGAAAGGATCTTTATTAACCAGTGATCACTCAAAAATAATTTGACCTTGTCTCATCAGAAGCTACACATCATATTTGTGTGAGTGTTTTTTAAGGTTATGAGAAGTAGGTCTTTAGTAGTTGTTTAATTCAGCTGTAATTCAAATAATTATTTAACAATGTTGAGTTTCCAGTTACTGAACTCCTACTATAAAGATATCAATACATTTACATTTTAACATAGCATCACAAACGATAATAGTCATAATAATTTTTGTGTAACAAACATGATTACAAAGCCTGAAATGGAAAATAGTCCTAATAACAAAAGATTCTGCCTCTTCTTGCATATTAAGGAACAAGATTTTTGTTTATCACCTAGGGTGGGACACAGCTGCCTATATATGGGATATTTACCACTCCAAACTCTCCACAGAAGTGCGTGAAAATGCTGCATTTTGGGTTTAAAGGCCCTATAATTCCATAGGACTGAAAACTTGAAACCAACTCAGCCTCATACCTCCTGGTTCACCAAATCAAACTAGTTGATTTATTGTATTATGTTCTGCTTTGGCAGAGCAAGCCTTGGGGACATCAGAGAGACGTAGACAACTGAGGCAACAGTGAGTGATCATTTGTACTTTACAGTTATGGGAAGCATCTATAATTTAAATTATTGAGGGAGATCCTTTCAGGCTTTTTAAAGGTTCCTTTGCCACACTTCGTTGTTCTTGAGGAATCCAAAAGTCTTTTTCTGCCTTCCTTCTTTTTTTTTTTTTTGGTCATGGGCTGAACTTGGTTCTCCCTTTCAGAATCCAATAGTGGTAAGGGAAGCCGTAGACTCACTGTGCGGGTGTTATACTGCAAGTTATCACTCCAAGGGAAATACACTCTCACTCTTAATTTATTTTAATTCTACTTTGTATTCTGTTTTCTTTCTGTTACTTACATGATACATGTCATAACTCCTACAAAAACATTGATTTACCCTTCTATATCATGGCTGAAAAAGTATATGTTGAAAGTGGCTTTAATTGGTTTGCTGCCAAGAAGGGAGATAAATCATATGGATCTGTTCTCCTTGTAATACTGCTTAGAATTGTAATTTTACAGTATGGGATAGAAAACATGGCTATTACATTTCATGATGACAGGAACTCAGGAGGGACTGATAATACCTTGAAGAAAGCTTTGAAATCCAGAATGTTCATGGTAAAGCAGAGATGTAGTCTGAAAAAAATAGGGTCAAACATAGAAATAATAAGTGCAAGGAACTACTTGTGGGGGAGAATAAATCTGAGCTGCAAAAACCCCAAATCCAGTAATATGTACTCAGAAATTAAAATAAAAAGATTATTTAGATAAGAAGCTGAACATGGATAAAGGAAGTTGCAACTGAAAGACTTTTACTGATATTCCAAAGTGGAATATTGTCTGCAACAGTAATTAAAAAGTTCTGTGCTATTTGGTATTGATATGGCTTCAATTTAATGGATTTTGAAGGCAAGCGCTGAGAATAACTGGTGCTCAGGAACACACAACCTCTGAAGAAGGATTGCATGATTGAAGAGTATTTGTTGTGGAGTCAGCTGAAAAGAAATTCATAGACAATGTTCAAATACATAAGTGATGCAAAGAGTAAAGCAATCTGTTGGTGTGTCTGAGCACATGCAGAGCAACAGGCTGGAAGTGCAGCAAGAAAGACACTGTGTAGCCAGTAGGAAAGGGGTTTTAATTTTAACATTGTTGTTTATTATGAAAGTAATTTCCTCTTCCAGTGGTCTGCACTCTTTTTATCCTGGTAGCTCAAAAGAAAACTAAAGCTAAAGAAAGACTTGCTTCATGAAAACACAGGAGATGAGAGTATCTTAAGTGATTTTGCCATTTTCTGTCAATAGCATCAAAATTATGCAAGGTATCACTTATTTCTAATTGGATAAGCACAGAAAACAGCAAGACAGTTTCCTTTTGAACATGTATGCTTGTCTGTTGTTAATGTCTGGTTAATAGTTTTCAGTGATAGGACAGTAAAGCTCTGGAACAGGTTGCCCAAAGTGATTTTGCAACATCTTTTCACTGAGCTTTTCAAGACCAGCCTTGAGCAACTTGTCCTGATTATTAGGCTTTGGGCTTGGAATTCAACCTCTGCAGGTTTCAAGATCTCAGACTTACCTTGAAAGCTGTAGAAGTTGAAATCTTGTTTACTATTATTTATTTTGATACTAGAAGTATGTGCATTGCTTGAGAGTTGGAATTGGCCCAAACCCTGTTAGTTACTTAGAAAATTAACCTCTAAGATGCCTTTTTCCTTTGTTAAATCTTTAATTAATTCCTTTTTAAGCTTATGGTTATTGCTTCATTTAGTCACTCCAGCTAGTACTCTTTACCCAGGTCCCCCATTTTTTCTGTCATCTTGACTATCTTTTTGGATAGATTATATATTTTCTTTAGTATATTTCACAGATATGATTCTTTCTGTAACTGAGCTAGAAAACTGAGAATTCAGTTTTGTGGGATGCATGGAACATGAACAGTATATAAATTGCATTACCATTTGGCAGCATGTGTGGAACAAATCTAAATTTTATTTGAAATAGTGGTGATAGAAAAGCCAGCACATTCACATGTTAACTATAGCTGAGCAAGCATGACTTGATTGCCCCTGATAGATAATAGTCATTTCGTGGAGGTGGGAATCCTGAATCCCTTGCCTTGCTTATCTACTTCAAAATGTCAGTATAAAATCTCTGTTTCTCTTTTAACTCAGAAAGGCAAGTAAGGTCTGCTGTTATATAACAAAGTCACAGTGCTAATTGGTATCTCAGAAGACTTGGAAGTTGTGGGTGGCTGAGTAGGAGGATAGCCATGCTCTGGAGAGGGACTCTGCAATTGCAGTTTTCCTGGACCTGCTGCTTTCTTTATAAGTGTAGCTCCCTCCTATCTCACACTTGGAGTAGAGGATTTTAGAACTGGATGTCATTGCAGCTGAGCTATGTAGCAGTTTATGTGCTGTGATTTGCACTTGTAAACACTTGATCTTTTATTAAGTTATTATTTTACTGTATTTTTGATTGATCTTTCTCAGTAAAATGATATAAATAAAAAAGTTACATGTATTTTACTGGGAAGTATAAGACTGTAATGATAGTAATTTATTATTTTCATAGTTTCATCCTTTTATCTTTACTTTTTGCATGTTCTGATTTTGCTTTTGCCTGTGTATACATATGAGAAGAGAGGAGGAGTCTGGGGCTTGTCCAGACTAAATATAGAAAAAATTTTCATCTGCTTAATTTTCTTCTAAACGTAGGATGTTCTTTGTATATATTTACTATTTTCTGAAGTACAATTTGAATTGTCCCAGGAAATAGGGCTTCCTCTATTTCCTTTAGAGAACAATTCCTAATAGATCTTAGTGTCAAGAAGATTTCCTGGAGGTTCAACATTTTCTACTTTCACACCTAATAAAATACTCCTCTGTCTATCTTCCATCCATTCAGGGCACACAAGGCTATAAACTTCCAGTGTGTCCCCAGGTGTAGTCTTTTATTTCAGTCTTCAGTGTGCTTTTCTTAAATAAGCATAAGGAAAAGAAGGACGTATCACCTTTCCTAGGTCTAACAAGCTGCTTGAAGTTAGTCATTATTTAGTCTTTCTAATATTGTAGTGTCTGTGTTACAAATCTCAGTGATGAAACCAGACAGCTCAAGTACTGGGGAAGCTTCCAATCTACCTGAAAAATAGAAGCTATTGTGCCTGGATAGAAGACAGTAATGAATCTCAAGGTCTAGAATTAAAAATGCTAAAAAATTACAATGAAGATAAGCAGCTAGTAACCCTTTTGTGTATTAGCAGTGTGTTTCTATTTGTGAGCTGTATATTCTGCTAGAAATGCTTTAGTGTGAGGAAAAGTTTAGAAGAGTAAATTCCGTAAAATCCAAATCTTGTTTTAACCATGGGCACGGCATATAAAGACCTGTTGGTCTTAATGTTTTTGGAGTAATGGAAGATTGTGCATTTTGCATTATAGGCAAAGAGTGCAATTCCCTAGTTTGTTTGGATGGGAGTTGGTGCTGCTGTTCTGAAAATGTGGCTCTTGCCTGTGCTATAACCATCAATGCAGATACTTTATTTGGGCAGGGAGAAGAATTTTTGAAATCCTTTGAATCGTATTTTGTGCAGGCAAGGCTGGGTGCTTCACCAGCTGGATGTAAATATGAATAGAGTTTTGTTCTTGTCTCCTAATGCTGTATAGGGAAGTATTAGAGTTCTCTCTTTCCCATCTTGTAACTGTTTAGTCACCTCCTTGAACTTTTTTTTGGGGTATCATTTCTTTTCATGAAGTCATATGAGCTTAAATATTGTTTACAAGTTTTTATTTGAGATTGTTTTTTTCATTACCAAGTAGGTCACGTATAATCACAGACACCTGTATACGGACATTCTGGGGTAAAAGAAAAAGCATATTAATTGCACAGGAAGTCTCTCCCTGAAATAAAAGCAGTCATATTGGCATTTATCCTAGTAAGCTAAATGTTACCAGGACTTATCAGGTAGTTCTGCAGTATTTGGTTTGATCTGGCCATCTTCCTACTGTTTGACATCCTTGCCCTTTGAAACAGGCTTAATGGGAAGTGCCTGTTGGGAATAGTCCCTGGCCTATGCTAACTTTTGAACTGTGCTCGGGAATTATATGGGGAAAGGCTAATTGGACTCATTGAAGTGTCTGCAAAAGACCTTCACAGCTGAGGTCTATCAATTAAATTATATAGATGACCAATTTCCAGGTCCCAAGCTCTATCACTCTTTAATTTAGTTACACGTACCCATTTGGTCAGATTAAAGGTTCATCAGGCTCAGCATCCTGCTTCTAATGAAAACCAGAAGTGGTACCCCGGGGAAAAGCCTAAGGACAAAGTAAGAAAGTGTAATGTTTTTCCCCATGTACTCTTCTAGCCTCCTATTTGAGACTGCATTGGAGCCAGATGTGTTTTCACTGAATTTAGTAGTCTTCAATGGACTTTTCTCCCATTAGCAAGTACAGTTCTCTCTTGAATTCATGTAAACTTTGAGCACCTGCAATATCCTGTGGTAAGGAATTATGCTGTTTATCTTTATGGCTGAAGAACTACTTCCTTTTGTTTGTTTGGAACCTGCTTCCTCTTAATTTGATTTGGTGTCCCCTACTTCTTTTGGAAGATCCCTGTTCTCCTTTTCAGTATCAATAAAGAATCAGTAAGCATCTATTATGCATTCTGGAGCTGTCTCTTTCTAATTGAAGAATAGGGGCTTACCTAGCTATCTCATGCCATGAAAACTGTTCTGTACCTGATCATCCTTGCTAGTTGCCTCTGGATCTTGCTGAGTTCTCTTGCAGTATTTAAAGATGGAAGAGGCAAGAACTTCAGTCTATATAATATCACAGTGAATTTCCTTGTTTTATTCTCTAAGCCTTCATAATGTCTCCCCACAGGGACTTTTCTGTCCTCTCTTTAGCTTTGGCTGTGGCCTGAAGATCTCACTCTTGATCCTTTTGTACTGGCCATTATCTATCATTGCATTAGGAAGCTGTGTTTTTGTTCACAAGTGTTATGACTACCCAGGGGACATAAGGATTTTAGAATCTTTATCATGTTCTAAGTAGCTATACCAAACTTCATTTGTCCTTTTGTCCTGTCATTTCATCTCATTATGCCTGTACTGAGTTTGTCACAGTTCACCCTCATCTGTTTTACCCTGCATAATTTAGTATCTTTGCCAGATTGTTATGTACTTCTAAGTGGTTTTCACTGAGGTTTGAGTGGAAACACTTCAAGTCTTGCTGAGAACAAAATCCCTGGAAAACTGACTTTGCCAATACCTATATACTGGTAAGAACTCCCAAGCTCTTTATGCCTTGGATTGGAAATGTAATATTTGACAGGAGCGAAGGTTTTTTTGGCATTAGAAAGGTATCTTCATCTTAAGCTCTGAAAATGGCCATTGGCACATATTGAATACTATTACCCAAACACTTCTTCAGTTTAAGAACTGACCAAAGTTTAAGAAGTGTTTGGACAACGCTGTCAGGCACATGCTGTGATTCTTGGGGCTGTCCTGTTCCAGACCAGGAGTTGGACTTTGATGATACTAATGGCTCCTTTGCAACTCAGAATATTTTGTGATTCTGTAATTTACTTCAGTCCACAAAGTTCTTCCAATTCTAGTTGCTCCCCCAGTGTAGGAAGCTTCTTGCATGGAAGGCCCAGATGTGGAGCTCTGGGCAAGAAAGCATGTGTAGCGCTCTGTAGAAACACTGAGGGTGGTTTTGAATGAGCTCTCTGGGTTGCAGTTTCCTTTAGCAGGCACTGTCTTGAGATGTAAGGTTTAATAGTGTGAGTAGAGTGCTAGGTCGTTTGCAAATACTGCTTCCAGTAACAATTACTTCTGTGCCCCACTGGAGATATCCAGACATATTGAGACAGGGTATCATTAGAGCTACAGGCACCTAGAAAATGTGTATTGGTTTGGAAACAGCTAAGGCTGAGGAGGAAAGAAATGTCCATTGACAGTGGTAGAGAGCACAGCAGCATCCTCTCTCTTAGCAGATATGTTGAGGTCCCCATTTCTACTGAAAACCTCTGAGGGTTGTGCAGCAGCAGTGGGATGAACACTGGGGCTTGGATCAGTGCACCTGTGTACAGTAGAGGGGGTGGAGGTGGGCATGGACCTGGAGTGGGCTAGTTGTGGCAAACAGGAAGAATGGGTGGCATGTGTGTGTGTATTTCTGGTAGAGGTAGAAGAGACATAGTTACTCTTAAGCCAGATTTGTGTACATCCTTAGTAATGAGGGAATAAACCCAAGGTTTTTAGTGTGCTCTAGCTCTTCCCTTTGACTGCACTGCCTTCCAGGAGCCATTTGGTCTGAATGTCATCTGTTAAGTGGAAAATTTTACTCCTTTTCAAAGTCAAAAGTAGAACACAAAATTTCTGTTTTCCCTGCTTTTTGTCAGCTAGGCTAGAGAACTGTTTCTACTCTGTGATGAGTGGAAGGTGTCTCATGCTCACCAAAAGAGAGTAGTCATCATCTGGTGCAGAAACCTAATCTTTTAGTTCAAATGATAAAGCTTATTGCTGTCAATTGAAATATTCTATCTTCTGACTCCCCAGATCAACTTTGGTGAAAGGTCTTATTCATTATGACATATTACTTTTGTTGTTTACTATTTATTAATCTGAACAGACTGAATTTTAAAAAGATGATTGCTGAGTCAAGAGATAAGAAATACCAGAATAGAAATAATTTGCAAGCTAAATGAGACCTCAATTAGATTAGAGAGAAGCCTGGAAATAGCCCATCATGTGTGTTACCACAAGATAGTGTCAGAGAAATAGGTCTGATTGAATTTCAACATCCAGTGGCTTTTATTCAGACTTATTTTCTTATTACTGTTTCTGTACTTATTTTTTTTATCTTCCTGCTATTTTGTTATATATCCTGGATTATCAGTTCCTTCTTTCTTCCTTCATTTTTCTGACTCATAAATTACCTTTCTGTTGGACAGACACCGATCCATATGGCATATTTGCTCATTCTACTTGTCTATTTTACTTTTTCAAGAGTTGCTTAGATTTCACCAATACATTTAAATAATATTGTTGAAGAAGGAGTTGTCTTTAACAGGAAGTGCTGTGGGAAGCATACAGTGCACTATAACACGAGGATTTCAGTTCCTTACAGATATCCTGGCTTCTGAAAAACTTCAGTTAGTATCATTGATCTGGTCTTTTATTTAGCCAGAACTAAAAAGTAAAGTATTTTCATATGGCTGTAATTCTCTTTTTTTTTTTTTTTCTGACAATGTAATCTGAGGGGGGGGATATTTTTTTCTTGACCTCAGACCTGGTGATAAGTTTGTTTGGTTGTATTTCCTGAATTTCCAGTTGAAATATTAATACACTTAATATTTATATTAACATGTTAATACTTATGCATAACGTAATTTATAATATATTGACATATTATTACATTATAATAATATATTGATAATATTAAGCTTGTATGTTTACATGCATTTTTATGTGTTTAATAGAATAAGTCATCCTCTTACAGGAAATATAGTACAATCATGAAAATATTTAGTAACATACCAAGTAATTGATTTCTAAATTAAATTCCTTGTGACTTAATTCTTTTGATTTACTGCAGTGCAGTTTTTAAAGGGAAACTTTCTTTATCAGCTTTAAACTAGAAAGGAGGCTCTGGAGGAAGAAGGCATTGCAGCAATAGAGACTAAGCACAATTGAAGCCTTGCTGGCAGGTGCAGTGTATGACTTAAATGTACTGAACTGAATAGATCTCCTGATATGTGAGTCTCCTTTCTTTCAATCAGGAGGCAGTTTCTGGGAGTTGATGAGTGAAAATGCACTGTAAGACAGAGCTGGCAGGGCTCCACAGCAAGGAGGCCATCAGTACACTGCAGCTGTAACTATCAGTGAGGTTATGTTGTATGCGCTGTTGCAGAGAATTATTCTTTATGAAAAAGAGTGTACTGACAGGTATCTAATGAGAAGAAGCAACAGAATATTAAGCAGTTTTTATCATAAATTGCATATATGCTTATGCAGCCTTGTAATTCTTATAGTTTAGCCTCATATTGTAAGACCTTTTAAAAAGTCTTTTATGTAGTATTTCTAAAATAGGCATGAATGCAGGGAAGTAAATTTGCAGATGAAATCACAGAATCATGGAATGGTTTGAGTTGAAAGGAGTCTTAAAGCTTATTTAGTTCCAATCCTCTTGCCATAGGCATGGAACTAGACCAGATTGCTCCAAGCCCCATCCAGCCTAGCCTTGGACACTTCTAGGGGTGGGGCATCCACAGCAATCTCTGGGCAACCCCTTTCAGTGCCTCACTATCTTGATAGCAAAAGATTTCTTTCTTTTACCTAATCTAAATCTATGTTCTTTTTCTTAAACATGTTTAAGTCAATGAGCTCTATATATGGGCTCTTGCAATTTTCATTGCAGTGAGGAAAAGGATCAGAATTCATGAACAGAGTTTGATGGAAGAAGAAACAAAAAAATTACTACTTGGATTGGTCACTGTAGAAGAGGGGATGACCAAACTGTGTTCATTAATATACTAAAAATAGAACTCAGTTGTGTGCATGTGAGCAGGGGAAGCTTTCCACAACCTGCAGAGACAGATGTGGATGTTATATTGAAAAGTCAGCAATATACATCTTTAAATATATCTAAGTCTCCAAAGCACTTATTATTTTTATCCACTTAGGAGTAGTTGATGTTTGTTAAGGTAATATTGTCAGTGATGAAAACAGTGTTTGTCTCTAATCTCCTCCTTCCAGTTGCTTCTTCGTATCCTCAATGTCCTGTGCACTGCTATTACAACTGCTTATGTGATTCCTACTAAAATAAGCTGGGGCACTGTTTAGACCAGAAAAGCACCTCTGTTCACTGGGTTTATGTCCCATCACATTCTGTTTCTCCAGACTGCTGTCAGGCTACTCTTCAACAGCCAATGTATTTCAGAAGAATAGGCATATTTTAGTGAGTAGAAGGTCCTATACAGATGACTTTTGGGGTTGAAGAACAGCATCACAGAATATGCCGAGTTGGAAGGGACCCACCAGGATCATCGAGTCTAATGCTTAGCCCTGTACAGGAACATCACTGAGGGTCACACCATGTGCCCAAGAGTATTATCCAAATGCTTCTTGAACTCTGTCAGGTTTGGTGCTGTGACCACTTCCTTGGGCAGCGTGTTCCAGTGCCCAACCACCCTCTGAGTGAAGAACCTTTTTCTGATATGTAATCTAAACCTTCCCTGTCACCACTTCGGACCATTCCCTCTGGTCCTGTCACTGGTCACCTCAAAGAAGAGGTCAGTGGCTGCTGCCTCTCTACCCTTCATGAGGAAATTGTAGACTGCAATGATTCCTTTTGGATGAAGCTAAACTAAAGGATGTACTCTGGGAACAAGCCCGAGGTACTTCAATTGCTAAATGCTCTTGAGTTCATTAAGCCAGACTAAAGCTACTTCTGTGTAGATTTGGAACAGTTCCAACAAAATACATACAGTGTTAATGTCTGGTACTCTGCACCTCTTGCTCTGTAAATCCTCTTCTCTTGTGCCACACTGTATGCTCATTCAGACATACCCATAAAATACTTTGAAGAAGGCCTGATGTAACATGGCATGTAATTCAAAGGTATTAAGATCTGCACAAAAGTTCAAGAATGGTAAATTGTACAGAAGTATATGCTAATGTAGCTAAGCCAATCAGCAGCTTTGATGCTACTTTCTACAGTGTGCTCATTCATCATCTTTGTTTATTGTCAAATTCTAGTTTAAGAAACCAAAGCTGGCTGAGAAGAGCAGCTAATTTACAACAGACATTCAGAGCTTCTGTGACAGTAGGTGAAGACTGAGTTGCCGTAGATGTCTACAGGTAGCATATAATTGATCTTCCTGGTACGGGGAGGTCAGTACATGCTGTGCACAGGTAAAGAGAAAGGCTTTGCCCTTGTACCCTTTTAAGTACCTACTGAAGGCCAAGAGTAAGTTCGACTTCCTTCTGTTGTCAGTAGTTGGCCAGTAGATACAGTTCAGATTTCCAGGATGACCTTTCTAAAGATACTTCCTCCCTTCAGTAGGCTGCTGAACATTCTGTCACCTGTTTATTCTAGACCCATTGATTTTTTCACATTTCACAGCACAGTGGTCCAGCTCAAACAGAAATATAATTGTTTCTATGGATGGTACCCTATGAACTGATTGTTGCCAGTAATGTGGGAGCTGTTGCTTTTGATCCTCTCAAAAGGAAAATTTCCTGCATTAAATCTCTAATTACTAAGTTTTATCCAAGAAGCAGCAATTTCCTACTTTTTTAACAGTGTTTTGAACTGACCTTAGTGAAGTCTGACTGAGCAAGGTGTGCTTATTTTAAACACAGATAAAGCCTCCTCAGATAAATATCCAACAGAAGCCTGACCTTTTGACTGTACCAAGGTCCATAAAAGCTTTATTGACACACCAGGTTCTTAGTCTAAAGTATGCATTTCTGTGATCTTAATAAACTACTTACTATAGTCTAAGAAAATAGAGATAACTAATACTGCTGTCTGCGGGCCTCACAAACACAGTTAAGTCACAGCTACATAAATGCTATTATTTTGGTTGTCCTGTAACAGAACTAAAGGTAGAGGTGCAGCCTTTGAAGAAAAGACATAGCAGTCCATCAGCTTGTGCAAACACTTGATGTTGCTTTAACCATGCACAGAACATCTTTTAGAGTATAAATAACAATAGCAATACCCTGCCAAAACCATGGAAGCATAGGTGTCTAAATAATACTGTGTTCTGTGAAAGCAATACTATTTGTCAGCTGCTGACAAGAACAGATTGGCTTTAGGTTGCCTTAGGAGACAAGCCTTGAAAAGAAACTAGTTTATTCCTCGTACAGAAAATTCTTTGTTCAACACTAACACTAACCCAGTATAAACAGAAACCTCCCCACTAAAAGGCAGATAGAATTTTAAACAATAGTAACTGAAAGGCAAACCTATTTCTCTTTATTTAAGAAATGGAAAAATAATGTGCTCATTAAATGAGACAGGTTTTTTTTAATCTATTGCTAGGTAAACAAGATAGTTCAGTTTAAAATAACTGTGGAATTTGATGAGGGAAACAGAGCCAAATTCAGCAATTAGTTTTGTTCATGAGTGGTGTAAGAAAAAAATTCTGTAAAAGCTCAGGTATTTGTGCAAAAAGGCACTGTACAAAAACAGAGTGGACCATTTATTTGATCCCAAAGATAATATCTTTAAAATGTAAGGCAGAAGATGGATACCTACAGAACAACCAGACTTGGCTGGTTAATTAAAAAAATAAATAATACGAAAGATGATGCTTCACCTATTGCTCAGATTTTATGTTCACATCAGAGAAGAATGGGGCCAAAGGGAAAGGTTATTGAATGGAGATAGATGGAATTGACCTCATGCAAGCCTTGCAAGGCTGAGTTGTACACTGAGCACTTAGAGGTCCTGGTACTTAAGTGTGTGTGCATGAGAACCAGCAAAGGGAGAAGATAGATGATGAACAGAGTTTTAGCAATGACATTCCTAATGGGTGGATGAGAGCAGGATGAGGGAGTATTTGTGAAAATAGTGTGATCAAGCCTGGATGAAAGTGGTAGCTCTGCAGACAGATGAAGAAAGTTTTGTCTATGGTCTGGATGTGGTTTGTATGTGAGAGGCTCACTTGAAGTTAATTCCTGTTCTTGCTGACCAACAGAATCAGTGTTTTTTCAGTGACAAAAAGAGGAAGCTTTCTCAAGCCAAAAATGTTGAAAGAAACATTTAAAACTAGTTCAAACTCAGATTAGATATGAGGTACTGGAAAGTTAAGACATGCTCTTGGCCAGGAATCAAGTCTAGATGTAACTGATGAGTCACAGAAATGATTGTTGATTTTATATTTGCAGATGAGATTAGCCAGAGACACTGTAGGAGGAGATGAAAACTGGACCATGAATGTACCCTGTATAGCCTCTTCATGGAAAATTGCATGTATAAGTTGTCTGAGTAAATTCATGAGTCTTTATAGTTTGGAAAGCTTTTGCTTTTGGATTATGAGGAATAGTATAGCACAATAAATGATACACAGTGCATCAGTTTTTAAACTGGAGTGATATTCTGTCTGTAGAATGTATTGTAGGAGTCAGCTAGATGGAGGAATAAAGAATAGAATATCCATTAGTACTCACAATGTGGGTTTTTTGAGGTTTTTAAACATATTCTGTTTCTTTCTGTAGATTTAAATTCTTGAAATAAACATCATACTGACTTCTGGAGGGGGAAGCTTTGAGTTATTTTAGGAGGCTGTTTACACCCACTAAAGCCTTTTCACAGAAATAGCAAGTGTCATTTGTAAATGGAGAATACCATGAAAAAGCTTAGTGACTTCTCCTTAAAAATACATTTTACCTGACTGATGATATTTTCTGCAGAGAGTATTAATACATTCAAGTGGATGTTAAGAATACATATAATCTAGGAGACTGAAACCCTGCATTCGGATAGCTCATGCTCTATTTTTCTTATTTTTATGAATAAAAGTTAAATCTTGGGTTAAGAATTTTTCTTTCAAGGTAGGTGCAGGAATCTATGATCAAATAATTACCTTAAAGAGTGGAGTTTTGGTTGTTGATTTTGTCAGTGTGTTTTTCTCCTTGACATTGAAATGTTTGAAGGAGAAAAACCCAACAAACAAAACAAAACTAGGAAAACCTGAAATGGTAATGACAAAATTAGCCATGGCAGGGTAGCATACGAAGCAAAATTTGCAAAACATAACATCTGAATTTTGCATGTCTGAAAGAAAAGCTAGTGTGAGCATCTTAAGCATCATTACTTTCAGCTGGCACATTTATTATTGAAAAACAAACTAAATATTAGACTGTGGTTAGTCTTGTATACACTGTAGCAAGGAAGACTTAGCGAAAACCTCGGTATTTTTATTTCTGGCTAATATCTGTCACCTAAAAGGATGAAGTTGTGTCTTTATGTTTCATTTCCTCTAACGAGTCTCTTACATCAAAAAGTATTCCGTGTATCTTATTTTTCCCACTTATCACAGAATAACTTAATGTCTTGTAGTATTTATTTAATTACTGATCTTTAATATTCTGGTCAGCACTAGGGAACGTTAGGCAGCCTTTTAGATTTCCACACAATAGGGTTACATTGATGATAAGAACCAAGGTGAGATTCAGAGGTCTATAAGGAACACCTTAACAGATCATAGCCTTGTTCACTTGCGTTTTCAATAAGGCGTTGGTGGTAGCCTTGTTGTGACATTTTCTACATGTGTAAGAATAGAATTTGAGGGGTTTTAAGGTTTAGTTCTCAAGTATATCATAATTCTGTAGGCTATGCAAGACAAATTTTCAACAAGGCGTTAACTGAGGGCACTTTATTGTCTGCCAGGGAATTGGTAGACTGCTTTAGAAATCAGTGGATGTTGCAATGTGCGAGTTCAGCTGTCATGAAAAATGTAGAAGTATGCCCAAACTACTTGAATGAATGTGGATATAATCCTTCAATCTAAAGGTCCTAGCTCTTCAGAATACATTTTTCAGTCCACTCCTGTTACATCTGTGTTATTTGGTTTAATTTTTATTTTGCTGTTTTATGTCTCTGAACTCTTACTATTCAATTACTGTACTTGGCAATGATGACAAGGGGACAGAGCAAACATCTCAGTCATATTGTTATTCTGTTTGTTGTCATTTGTATTAATATTTGCCTTTCAATGCCTTTATGGAAAAAGAGAATTTATTTGTTAAATGAGAGAATTTTGGCTTTTTCATACACATGCCTTCTGCAAAAACTGTAATCATTACTTACCAAGGACATCATCCTAAGAAAAGCTAAAACTGTTTTGACATGTGACTTTGACACATTTTGCAAGAGAGCAATCATAACAGAACCAGGGAGCAGGCTAGAGAAAAATGTTATCCTAGAAGAGTGTATCCATGAAGACACAGATACAATGAAGTATCTCAAGTCTGTTCAGGGCATTGTCAAGCAAAATCTACGATTATAGCAAATTCACTCGAATCTTAGATCATTATGGTACTTCTCTTTTTAACTCAAATTCCATCCGCTCATCCCAAAAATCCTGACTACAAATGAAAAACGTTATTTGTATTATCACTATGGAAACCTTGATGTCCTACTTACAGCATTCCTTCCCCTATTTCAGATCCATCAGTATGTCCTGACTTTTTTTCAAGCTTTCTATCATTCTGGTTTGGAGAAGAGCAGATACTTACAGTTGATAAAATTCCATGAAAAATGGGATGCCCTGAACTAGATGTTGTTTTTTTGCTGTTCTCATCAGTAGCAAGTAATCCAGAATAACTGGGTTTCTTCCAGCTTGCATTTGGCAAATGGAGAATGGAGTTAGGCCTTTGAAAAATAGCTTTGTATTACAGAGTCCTGTGTACTATGTGATCCATGATAATCCCCAGATAGTTTTCTGCAATAGTGCTGCAGGGATTATTCTTGTTAGTGCATTGCGTTTCCCCGTTTGGAGAGCACTACACTGAAACTTTTATTCAACTTAGTTTTTCTGGGTTTGGTGGTTTTGTTTGTTTGATTGATTTTTGTTTAGGGTTTTTTAGGTTGGTTTTTTTTTTGTTCCTGTTCTAATTGATCAAAATAATTTTGCATTTTAAGGTTTTTGTACAGAGAATGAAAACGGATGGCTGCCTTATTCCTGCTGACAGAAGGAAGCACTTCATCAGTGCAGCTTTGCAGCCTCAGGCTGTCCTAGCTTCAGGTTGTTCTGTGCCTAAGGTTTTTGGCCTCAGTTTAGGGGATTTTTTGCCTTTTTATATCCTCTCTGGTTAGAAATGCTTAGAGCTTGCTTAGAAATGTGACACAGACTCTAAGCAGTAATTAACTAGGATGAACATCTCCAGTATTGCCCAGTCTATGTAAACAAAGAAGGAGGCAAAGATCTTTCTCCTGACATCTTATCTAGTATGTCCAAATGTAACACATGTCTAGGACTCTTTTATGAGATGGCATTGGCACAGTAATTAAAAGGGGTTTGGTCACTGTTTCTTGATGTTTTTATTGAGCTCTCTGAATTCCTGGTCCCTGTGAAGCTTTGAGGTCACACGATTTCTTGCTGTGTCTGAGTATCCTAAATAGGTAGGTTTCATGGTGACATCCTTCTAAGTCATCACTGTTGATTTTAGTTTATTGGAAGTGTATTATGCAATGGAATATGCTGTTTGTCTCTGACCCTGCTTAGGAAATACTCTATGCGCTACAGTGTTACTTGGAAATCAGCTGCTTTCATTAGTTTTACATCTCCTTGCACAGTTTCTCCATGTCTGAACTGAGAAAAAAATCATAAAACTTCCTTGCTTTTCACTCCTTTTCAATGGTACAGTGTCTCACCATCCTAATGTGCTTGATCCTGTGTATTGCCACTTTCCTAAAGTGTTCTATCCCACATTCTGCAGAAGATTCACAGATCAGGCAATACGAAAAGAATATTAGTGGAGTGGAGCAATTCATAACACCAGCTCTCCAGACATCTATCAACAAAATCAGAAAGAAATGTAGGTTTTGTTTGGGGTTTTTCTTTTTAACTGAAGATTGGAATTTTTTTTTAAATTCCTATTTTCTTCAAGAAAAATCAAGAAGCATTGCTAAGAGCTGAGATCAGTTTAAAAGAAGCTATGGAGAAATGGAGCATTCTGCTGAGACAGAGCTGTAGCATAGCACATAAAAGTAATTAAAAACATTAACAAGTCATAACTGTCTTAAAGATATATAGGAAAAATCATGGAGTTTCAGAGGTTAAAAATTATAACGTATCCTTACTGAGTTAGTGATACTGTATAGTTTGGATACTTTGGAGAGTAATTCAGCTAGTGTTAACAATGACGCTTCAATTCTTCAAACAAATTATAATAGGAATTCCTGATTCGTATCATTAACAGGGCAGCATTGCAGAAAAAAGTTACCTTTTTAGGTCAATTTTTAGGTATGAGTGTATTGTATTTCCAAATACATTACTTTGCCTTGATGATAAGGGGCAAATAGCGTGCAAGGAAAATGAGGCAATTCTAAAGTGGCTAAGTGGGTTGGAGGCTGGTACCCTCCCCTTGCAGAGACCAGGCATGAACCCCTGGCTCTCATTAAAGGAGGCTACCACTGAAATCAACACACCAGCTATTACATACAGCACACTGAATCCCTCCCTGCAGTTATTCTGGAGCAACCCCATCGGCCTGTTCCAGCAGGATAATGGAATGCAGAATTCACCCAACAAAATACAAATAATTCAGTGTTATATTGGGTTCATTTTAGTTAACTAATAAACAAAGCTTGACACTTTCAGAGTTTTGTCATCCTGTTTATGCAATAAATAATCTTTAATTGTCTCATCTGAATAAAGTATAAGCAGGCAGGAACATTAGATATAAAATGACATTAAGGCATTTTTCTCTCTTTTTCATTAGTCTATGAGGTAAGCCACAAAGTTGATTATTAACAGCCTCCTCTACACTGCAGAGTGGCTTCATCAACTCTGCAAATTGGCTAGATTTGAAGCTGTTAATTATGCAGTATAGTGTGCTCCATAAAGACAAAAATGAGCATGACTTGGCTCATTTCTCAGGAGAATAAATTGTAAAAATTGGACCTTTGTTTGGTTTGAATTCTGTCTTCACAGAGAACACGGACATTCCATATGACAGGCTTGGCAAGGGCAAATCGTGTACTCCATTAAAAAATCAGAATATGTTCATAGTAAAACCACACACCTGGCAGAAAGCCAGGGATTCTGCAGAGGTCCAAGGCTCATTAACAGGGAGTGCTTTTTATAGTTTTGTCAAACTCATAAACATCTTAAATCCAAATATCTTGGAAATCATAAGGAAGGGTTGTTTGCTGTTTTTTTTTTTATTCCCTGCATTCATCAACCACCCTTGTATGTGTCTAGAGCTGTCTGACAGCATTTTGAAGTTACTGTCTGCATGCTGTAGAAGACAAAGGCACACACTGCTCCTCTAACATTGAGGCAAATGATAAATGAGAATGAGGGCACAGTTGTCTTTTGGCTTAGGCTTCCTGTTTAGCTTTTCATTTAAATGTAGATGTTGCATAAAAATTATGACAAGATGCTTTTACATTAGGTTTTCACCTGTACTTCAAGGAATTTACAGGATGCTATTACTTCTGAAGCAAATCTGTACATATTTATATCATTTTCTCTCTAAGTGCTAAAGCAGATGCACAACCTAAAGTAGATACACAAGTGCTAAAGCAGATACACAAGGAAAAATAGCTCCATAAATAGAAGTGATTTTTTTTAAATCGTCTAGAAATACATTCTTATAAGTTATTATGTCAAATATGTGAATGTACCCTTATAGCTGTTGCAAGATTGTAGCAGTGTGATACTAGTTGAAATATCCTGAAAGCAGTATTATATGTTCAGTATGTCACAGTGATGAAAAGTAAAATGTCATTTTTGCAGTTTATTCTAGAAGTTTAAGTGAGCTGTTTAAAAATGAATGGTACACTTGGGACTTCAACTGGCTTTTCTTTAAACTGACAGTGAAAGAAAATTACTATCTCAAACAGGGCCTTAATTCATAGAACAAAGAGGACTTTATAGTTAAAACATACTAAAATAGTAAGTGTTAAATTCCTATAATTGTTTGGTGTCATTTAAACTTCTGCAATAAATATACAGATGTTTTTGGTGGGGGTGTTTTGACAAGCAAGGAAGGGAATACTTGAGCCTAGACTTTATGATTTAGGCTAATGTGTAGCATTGTTTGTTATCAAAAAGATACATTAAAATGGAAACAACAAACCTGCAAAGCCATCTTGTGAGTAGGATTGTTAAATTCACAGTTTGTTGCTGCTAATTTGTTAGTAGTCTTCAGTTGTTTGACAAAGCTCATACAAACTCATTTTGCAAAACTGATTATTAGATGAAATGCCCTCTGTCATTGCCACTGGAGGAATTGCTCTGAATCAGGGATGTGTCACAAATGGAGTTAGCTGAATGATCTCAGTTCAACGCCATTTACGTAACAGGATTACGAAGATGATGCTGATATAATGAATAGATTCTGCTCAAACAAATGTAGTTCCCTGGAGATAATGGAAATTCAGTGCAGGGCTGTTTGTTTTCTTTGGTTTATATGAAGAGCTTGGACTCTAATGAAGTCAGTCCTTTCACTTGTATCAGAATTAGATTACTTTATGATTATTTATTATGATTTGGCAAAGTTCAATCAAATGACAGAGGTGCAATTATACAACTGTGTAGACTTGTTGATTCTGGAAGACACTTTCACTTAAATTATGCTTCTTTAGCAGGTTTATTTGGTTCATTTCAGTGAAATACGTGTTAACTAGAATATTATGTGAATTCTGTCATGTATCCTACAAAGAATACTGTGTAGTCAGTGTTTCATGAGAAAACACAGGAACCAACTATAGTCAATTCTGAAGGATCCTTCCCACAATTTTTTTTTATTTTGATTAATTATGTTGTTCATATTTATACTTGTGAGAAAATTATCAGAACAGAAGTTTTCTCTTTTTAAAATGTAGAAAGTGAACCATATACCTCTAAAGTCAAAGACAAATGATAATATTGTTGGCAATTTTGCTACCAGATATTTAAAACAAGAACTATTTATTTAAAAAGAGCCTCAGAATGAAAGGAATCATGTAATATTAATATTTTCAAAAAGAAGACTGTTCCTTGGTGTAATTTTCTGTTTCACTGCCATGTTCTTGAAACACAGCGAGAAACAAGAATGTTTTTCTGTTGTGAGTCTTTATGGATGTTCAATGACACTATGAAGTAAAGAGAACTGTAGCTATCAGAGCGCTAGACAGTTCTCAGAGACATTTTTCCATATTTGGAAAGAATTTCTGTTGGAATGCAAGAAATAGTTTTGCTTGTGCAGCCAGCAATGTATATGTAGCTCATCATGTAAAACCGAACAGAAGGATAAAATCATTTTCTTGATAAAAAGCATCATGGGTTACTATTTGTATTGTGTATATTTAATAAAATAAATATTAATTCTTTTAGGGTGAAAAAGGAGATAAAGGAGAACCAGGACCAGAAGGCATTCGTGGAACAGAGGTAAACTGAATGATAATGACAAACTTTTGGGTGGACAGTTAGGAAATGTAATTCAGAACTTATGTAAGGAAAATGATGAATTTGGAAATTGTGTAGCCTGGAGATTTAACATCCACAAGATGATATGGGAAGAAGCAGAGGTGCATTCATGTGAGACAACAGTTCTTATGGCTTCGTGTTGGAAGGAGAGTTGTGGGTAAGGATCTTGTAGGTTCCATGATATTTCTGCTGAGGGCTCATGAAATAAATTGAAACAAGCTTTGGGATTAAAGTGACATAGTATAGATGAGAATCATTCCTGGTTAGATAATCTGTTCGAAAAGAGGGTATTTTTGGAGGCAGGGTAAAGCTAGACCTGTAGCTTTGGTTTCTGGAAAAGGAAATAGCCAAGCTGTTAGCCATTCCTGGGTGAGAGCCTTGGGTCGCTCACTGTGACATGTGTCGCGTGTGATGGAGTCAAAATTTCACTTCTTTTTTCACTGCCAGATTCTGGTGCCTACTTAGTTAATTGAAGTAGTCCACATTTGAGGAAGATCATGAATAGGTGTCTAAAAGTACTGGATAATCCTAATCATTAAGTTCACATTCGAGCTTGAACATGAGCTGACAGCACAGACATGCCCAGTAGTAAACCTTACATTTGCGTATTTTATTTTTAAATTTTCATTTATTTTCGTACATATGAAACCAAGATTAGAGGCCAGAAAATCAGATACCTTTTTCAATGCAATACTAAAATGGCCTATCAGCATGATTTGAAAAGCAAGATTTTAAAACCCCCATAAAAATAAAATCAAGCAAGCTGCTTTTGTTATCCCCTCTTCCTCTCCTGACTCTCTATTGACCTTCCTGTGGATCACCCTGGCTTTAGGTTTTAATGAAGGATACTGTTGGCTTTCCAATTGCAAAGCACTGCAGTTGAAAGCAGAGAGCATCTCACGCATGGGGAATGGCTGACATTAGGACTAGTATCCAAATACATAACTGGAAAAACATTCAGCAGTGCCTTTTTAATCAACTTTACCAAAAGAATAAAAGGGTCAGCATCTGACACAAAAATTCTATGGCAGTCTAGCCAGGTCTACTGAAAATACAGTAAAAGAAACTACATAATTGATACTCTTTACATAACCTGGATTTCTGCAACTGGTTAACACTGTATCTATAAAAATATTTTTCCTATTTTAGATTATTATAATTTAATGCTAGATAAATCAGGCTTTTTTAAGTAGCAGTGTATGTCTTTCATATGAAAGCATATACTATGTTCTGAGCTGAAACTACATTTAGGTATTCAAAGAGTTATTCTCTTGTAGCCTGCCTGTCTGTAAAGGTGAACTGTATACTTCTATCATGCATATATATATGCTGACAGCATGGAAAAATCACATCTGTGTTTCTTTCCATAGCCCTGGTGACATTTCTGTGTTGGTCTTACATGATCTCCTTTACTACATGGGATCTTGTTCCATCAACCTTTTAGGAAGAGTAAGGTATAACAAGTATCTGATGAACTCTAGGACATATTTAACATAGTGGCACTGTGAAAGGGAAAAAACCTGGACATTTATATTTTAAAATATTTACTGAACTGTTTCAATGTGTCAAGAAATGGTACATTATCATTATGGGAACTGTCATTAAAACTTTTTAAAAGTCAAACTGCACAAGGCAATATAACATTATATTGTTTGAATCCACACATAATTCCTTTTTAACAACAGTAGTACAAAATGCTTTGGATTCAGTTATCACTGAACATGGGGTGCCAATCATTAAATTTAAAGGACCATGTATCATTCACTCTTGGTTGCTATCAGTGTCTCTCTAACTCATTATGTATGCAGAAATGTAACATCTGATATTTTTTAAATAATCAAGTGAATCTACTTACATTGATTTAATCTTCAGTGAAGTATAAGGAAAGCCTGAAAACACTTAAAGCGAGTGGTATCGGCTGCTGGCAGCTGTTGTCTCTGCCTGGGGGAGTGAGGACTTCCATCCTCACAAGTGAAGAACTTCCAGATGATGATTGAACATTTTATTTTACACAAGTGGTAGAAACACATTTGAATGTATTTTCATCAAAACCAGGAAAGTAGGTGTCACAGGCAGTTTTGCTTGCTGTTGCTACTTATGTTTTCCTATCTGTACAGAAAGTTCTTGCTAGAATGAAGCAGCATGAAAGAGGGGAACCCAGATCTGATTGAAAGACTGGGCTTTCTCTAAGGATGATTCTATACCTAGAAAGTTTTAATTCCCTTGTCCCTCACTGGTTGTGCTAACTGGGTCATTTAATCTCACTGAGGACCAGGTATGGAGGCAGGAGCTGTGAATATATATAATTGTTCTGCACATCTCCCAGTTTATCACTCTAGGAATCTGAGCCATAACAACATGAATATTTACTATAAATACTACTATTGTGCTTGCCATTGGGTTTAGTTTCTTACAGAGTAGTGTAAATAACTTAATACATTACTAATATAGTCCTATGGTATGTGTGCACTGTAGACCTGTAAGTAGGTTTTTTCCTGAATGGGATGAACAGCCAAGTTACTTGAGTAGTGTCTCTCATCCCTTAAGACTCTTTTAGCCACTTGACATTAAACTCAGGTGCCACATTGCTACCCCTATAATCCCGTATTTTTTAATATGTTGTTCTCTGCCACCGTTCTTTCAGATATTTTGTTTTATGGTTGGGTGTGAAATCTGCCTGCTTTTGTAATTGAGGAGTTATGAGTGCTCTGGTCTAGTTGACAAGATGGTGATCAGTCAAAGGTTGGACTCTGTGATCTTGGAGGTCTTTTCCAACCTTAATGATTCTATGATTCTGTAATATTGCTGTCATTTATATCACAGCAAGTAACAAGTGTAGCCTCATAGATACACTATCTCAAAGAAACACTGGTAAATACATTCATATCCCATGTGGAATAAGGACAAATTTGCAGTATAAATATCCATAAAACTATCTGTGGGGTAAGATCTATGTTATATTCATATGCTTTCCAGCTGAACTGAAGTGGAAAGAAAATCTTTATCATTGAAGCTTTCAGATGCTTTTTTGAGTCATGCAATTTTCTTGATCAGTGGTGCTGGTAGGAATGAATACCATGGGACACTGCCAATTACTATTTTGCCGACATAGATTAAACCCTTCAGCAAAACTAAGTGAAACCAGCAAGTTTTATTTTATCTGTCAGCATGTGTCATGCATAGCCAGTGGACAAATAGTGTCTTTCTTGTTTGTTAAAAAAAAAAAAAGTAAAACACAGCTGAGATTAAAATACAGGATAAACATTGAGCCTTATGTTTAACTAGTTATTTTTATTTCCCCTGCTGGGGAAGGTAATACCACAAGTGACTTTTCTAAAATTTTGCTAAAATTACATAAAATGTTGTTATTCTTCACATATCTAATGTCAAAGGATCAACTTCTAATGTTTAGTAAGCAATGAAAAAAATCCCAGGTTTACGATGCAAAGGTGGAAAACATATCGGACCTTTTTATTTTTATGCATGTGTGACAATGTAAACAGCAGTATGAATATTTTTAAAGGGATACAGTGTCTTGATATGATGGTAACATTTGTTTGTCTTCACACCCTCAGGGCTTGTCTGTCTAATCTTGAACTCAATATTAGCATTGCAAGGAAACATATGGATAGGAAGGGAAGAATCCTATTGCTTGAAAGGATGAAGTTGGTAATGAAATTTGTTTTGTCCAGAGCGTGAGAATTCTGTTAGGAACAAAAGTATAAGGAGACAGTAGACTTTGCTCAGGGTCCAGTACATTCTAGTAGTGTACCAATTTGGAGGTTTTTGAATTACGTTAATGGGAAAAGAGCAGTGAGGATATTTAAAAGTACATGAGAGATAAACTAAAAAGAATATGTTGTTTGAGGCTTTGAAAATACTTTGCTAAATTAGAGAATTTATCTCAACTTGTACAACTTGAGGTGGTACAGCTGCCTCTGAATCTGTGGTTAATTTAGATGTTAAGGCTTTGTGAAGAAAATGTAGTTCTATTCCTAGCTGTTAGAGTATTTTCAAGTTCCGTTACTCAGCAGAGATAACTGATTTGATCTATAACAATATGGTTGCATGTTGTTCCTTAAGGTGTTGGATCATGTACTGTCTTTTCAGTACATTAGATAATAAGTATTGTTCTAGCAGGCTGGCCAGTGAATTGTAAATAACAAATGATGTTTTTCCAAATGGATATCTTTTAGAGTGAGAAACCTGTTCTCCTAAAAATAATATGGCATTCTTACAGTATTTTTCCATTTCTACACGTGTGCAGCATAGTGTATGCTGTACAAATAGCTGCAGTTCCAGTGGGCAGCACTTGGCTCCTGCAGAACTGCTGAAGTCCTCTGGTTGGGCTCCAGCTGATCTTTGTGTTTTTTAATTGAGGAGAGTACCTGCTGTCAGCTGATGGTACATTTTACCTGTTTTATGTATTTTTCATTTATTCCACCAGAAGAAAGACTATTGTCATTCCCTTCAAACAAAAAAAACCTGCCTCTAAATTGCTCTTTCCCCCATTGGCCCCTGTTTTCCTGACTTCACACCCTTATTGATATTTGCAATGTAATTGTTCAAGTACTTTCTCTGTTGGTTAGAAATTGTATTAGTTATCTGTCTTATTTTATTTATATATAGAACATTTCTCATTTCTGCTATTTCCCGTGTTATCTTGTTAGTTTTGAATTGGCCTTATATATGCATATTCTATTATTTACATTTCCTCCATACAGGAACCAATAAATTTATTGTGGCAGGTAAAAAGACCAAGCTGCAGTCCTTACAGTGGAGAAACCACAGCAGCTGAGGACTGTTCATGAACTCACAAATGTGTGTTATTATATTGGTCCCAAAAAGGTAGAATTAGATCAGGATAGAATTCAATAGTTCATTTACTCTCTGTTATGAGAGCTGCTGTAATTTTTATTCAGTTCTTGAATTCCTGGAAAATCTGGTAACAGATTCCTCAGATTAATAGAACTTTGTTTGTTTTCCAAGCTGACCTTGTTCTACTAAAACATTGCCAAAACCAAGCTTTTCTAATTTGTTTAATCTAAAATCCTCCAAATTTTATCTGTTTAGTTAACCACATCCATTTTACTGAATCATCCTGTTCTGGTCTCTGCCAGAGACAGAATACCACACTGCACTGCACTAGAAAGGGCTACAGATTTGACTTAGCTCAGGAATTCTTACTTATGTCATTTTGAAGACAGGGAGCAGCAGCTGTGGGGAAGGGTGCTATATGGAAGAATAAGCATAGTGCAGTCCCAGATGTGTTTTTTGCAAACATTTGCTATGTCTGGAACTTAATAAGATTATGATATTTTTTAAATCTATATATCATGTGTAAGAGAACCAGAAAAGCTTGTAATGTGATAGCATTCTAAGCCATTTTTTTTCCTGATGCTACTTTCTTTCTTGGCATTTTAATCTGTAAATAAAAGCTAATTCAGGTATTTTAGGATAAATATTTCATATATAAACCTCCCTGTTGCATTAAAGTCCACCTTCAAACACTGTAATGTTTGTTGTCAAACATGTAGTTTCCCCTTGCCCTTTCTATTTGGGGTCAGTTTCTGTGGTCATTTCTGCAGTAGCTGTCAGACCACATACCTCACCAAGGTGCTCTGCAGGAACACTACTAAAAGCTTTAAACACAACAATTAGGAAAAAATGAGGTTCGTATTTTGACAGTGCATGGCTCAGGCTCAGTATCCTTCATTTACAGTTGCCTTTTCTATTCAGTAGAGACACATATGTCATCGCCTTTCAGTTGCAGATTCTTTTTTAGCCTTATCTTTTGTCTTCTGTAAACACAGAGCCAAAGAGCTAATTCTTAAAGTCATACCTATTGTTCCACTGCTGATTTGCTAGTATTGATTTTGAATAAAATCTATACAGTTTGCATACCTGAAAAAAATCCCAAAATGGCTATTAGAATATGGAGCGGTTGTGTTTTATGCAGCCTTTCATAAGGAGGTGAAAAGTGAAATGTAATAAATGGAGACAATATAAAGCTATGTCATAAATATGCAGATTGTAAAAAGAAAGCTATTTTTTGGCTTGGTTTTTGAATCCATCTGCCTATTACACTTTTTAAGTTCAACAGCAAAACTACTTCTGATTTAACTATTACATATTTGGCAAGCTTAATAAAGGACAAATCAAAGCTAAATCAGGGGTATTTACAACAACCACAAATTTAATCCAAAGTGGGTACTTAAATGCTCATATAGTTCTAAATGATGTTCCTTCCAGATGGTGAATTAATGTAATTTTAGCAGGAAGTGAAGTTGCACAAATACGCAGTATTTAGAACACTCACTGATTTAATGTTTCTGTACCCACCAAGGAACAGATGTTAGTTACCATTTTTGTGCCAGTTGTCTCTATCTTTCAAATAATTGCAAACTGAGGAAGAGAGTTTGCAAGAACAAAAAGGGAGCCAGGAACAACTTTAGTTTGTAAACCCTAATTCAGATGTAGATGAATCTTTTCTGTCCTTGGCCTATTTAACCTCCAAAATAATAACGATGGTGGCCTAGTTGTGGAGTATCTCATTATGATTCTATCATGTATTGCCTACATCATTGCCATTTCATTTCTAAGTAAAATCTCTAAACTTATAGAGCTGTCTCTGACTTAAAATACAGGTGATCTGTCCCATGCTGCTAAAGCAGCGATCAAGAGGGAAGACACAAGACAAACCTCTTGGCTTCAACCAAAATGAGTTCCTGGTAGTTTTGTCCAGCATGAGAATTAAGTTCACTTGTTGCTTCAGAATGGGTTGAATTTCCTGGGTATATTTCAAAACCTCTTGCTCTTCTATTTGTTTTGCAGCAAGGAGAAGACGACAAAGATTGTGTGCTAGGTGCTAAGGATTTTTTTTTCTGGGGTGCTTCTTGTGAGAACTTGTTAGGGGAAGAGGTCTATATAGATATTGTAGAAGGTAGATTCAGACTAGATATAAGTAGGAAATACTTTAAAATGAAAATGGCGAAACCTGGAACAAGTTGCTCAGAGACATTGTAGATGCCCCATCCCTGAAAACATTCAAGGTTGGGTTGGATGGGGACCTGAGCAACCTGATCCAGCTAACAGTGTCCCTGTTCATTGCAGGGGAGGTTGGACTAGATGACCTCTAAAGGTCTTTTTCAACCCAAACCTCTCAGATCCTTCCAGTGTGAAATTGCTGTATGTGTAATGTTTAAGGCTAGGTATTATTATTTGCTTCTCCAGCTGAAGGCAGAAGGAAGGAACTATGAAGGAATCGATTATTTCTGTAATTGCATTTTCGAACACTGGTGAAGGTGAGAGTGTTGGAAGATGTGCAGCAGCTCTGAACTGTATCTTCCTGCTCAGCCTTGCTACTTGAAACATAGAATATACAGTTCTCTGTCCACCTCTGCCTTTTTCCCTGCGGTGTTTAAGTGAATGTACTGGTACTCTCTCTCTAGTGTTCTATGTTATCATTGCTGGTCATGGAAGACAGACCTACTGGGACTGCAAAGGAACTTTGCATATCTATTCACAACTTGCCATAATGGGGCAAAATAAAGTAGAGTGCCTTTATATGTTTAAATATGTTGAGGACACGTGGTCTTCAGTAGATATTTCTTTACAAAATAATGAAAATAAAGAATTTTGAGTTAGTACTGATAATGTGATAGAATTTTAAGGCTTTATTTATACTAATTTATGCTAATTTGCAGCGCTGCAGGATTTTGTCCAACATTTTTCATTTTATGATAACAACTAACCATTTCTTTTCTTTGCCCAGGGACTAAAAGGTGACCCTGGTAGTCCTGGTGTGGCTGGTCCAAAAGGCGAAAAGGTACCTGTTCTAATCTATTAAATTGTATGTATATGTGAGTGTGCATGATATCCTTAAGTTTGGAACACATTGCCATAAATATGTGTGGCAAACATCCACTACTGCCATTTGTGTAATTTAAGGGTTGAAGAATATGAATACAGACTAACTGTAAATTATCACAACAAATTTTAAAAGGAGTTCCAAGTAGGAGCCTAAATTTTGTTCTGCATTATTGTTTGCATTTGCTGCCCCAAACTAAACCTGAAGGTTTCAGCTGCGATTTGTACCTCAGCAACCTCATTCTGTGAATGTTTGATGCAGTCAGATGTCTTCACATATGTGAGCTGTCGCACTGGCTTCAGCAGCCACCTTGTGCGTGTAAGCTGCAGCTTGTAGCTTAACATATGCAAATGTCTTTGGAAAGATTGCTTTTTTTTTTAAGCTGTGATTCATTTATGCAAAGGCTTGGCATTTTTTTTCCCTTTAACCTGTAGTGAACTGTATATACCTATGCCATTACTGGAAAAGAATATCGCTTAACTCAGATATTTTCAAACTGAAATTACTCCTGCAGTGCTGTGTATTTTCTAAAATGACTAAAGGCTAAATATGTATAACTGAAGAGGTTACTGATTTTTTTTATTTACTCTCTTGTTTCAAATAGGGAGATGCAGGACCTCCAGGACCAGCTGCCCTGAGTGTGAGTACATGTAAAACAAAAACACGCAAAAGAAAATCCCCAAGAAATGCTGCACATTTTTCACTTATTTGCCATTTAAATACTTCCACTAATAAATAGAATAGCCAGTTCCCTCTCTTTAGAGTGCCCCTGCATTTTCTTCATGATTTGTGAAGGGAATTATGTAAATATAAAAAAATAAGCAACTCGAAAGAATCTTGTTTCTCACTAAATGCTAACATTATCTTGTTTATCCTGTATTGATAGTACAGGCTTGTGGAGGCAAAAGAATTTCCTTATTTTTAGTGAAAAACATTTTTCAGTAGAAGCTTGCAAAAATAACTAATGGTTTCAAGATATGATATCAGACTGTGTCACTAATTTGGTCACTAATTCATTTATTTCCTTTTGTGTAATTTCCCTGAGGGAAAAAATAAAGAACATGTGAGGTCTGACATGATGATTAGTTGTCTTACAAGTATCAAGGAAAGACCTTTGAAGTATGGATCTAAGAGTTTTTTCCTGAAGATCTGGTGCAGGCCTTACACCAGAAAATAGAGTTGATTCATGTATTATTTTTATTCTGGCTAGATAGTGCTATATAGATGATGGAAGATGTTCTTAATTTCCTTGCAATAATCCATGTCCCAGGCACATTCAAAGCCTGAAGAAAAGTGTCCCTAAAACTCTCCAGGTTTTGCTTCATAAAATTAATAAATTCATCTTGAATTCTAGTGGTTTCATTCATGAACTGAAATGAGAAGCCCTCTCATTAAGGACAGTCTATTTGAGTAAAAACAATTCAGAATGCTGCAAAAAAGCGTGGGGAAAATGAAGGGAAAAAAATAGAAAAAAGCTCCCAAATGCCCAGGCTGTAGTTTCACAAAATCAATAGCTCTTCCCTCAGACTCAGTGTTATGACTACTTCTAAACTATTCATATTACCCATGTAATCCTAAATAAACTTCCTAAGAACTGTCATTCGTAATGTAAATGATTTTACACTGTCTTTTCATTATCTTAATTTCTATGACCATATCAGCAAGTACCTCCATTAGATCTTGGAAACTTTGAAGGATATAACCAGGGAGACCCATATGATAAAGAAAAATCTTACTCTTAAGGTTTCAAAATTAGGTTGCCATGTTTTATTGCTCTTGGGTTTTGGATTATGAAATTTAAATATCCTACATCGTGATTTCCTGGAGGGAAGTTAGTATTGTGTCCCAAGATCACTGGCTCTTTGCTGTAGTTCATGTCTTGCAAGAGGTAAACAGGCTCGTTTATGTCCTTTAGCTCTTGAATACACAGGCAAAATGTGTGTTGGAAGAGTTAACAGTGAAATATTAGTAGTAAACTGCAAAGGGATTGTAACTACAATACATAGATTGAAGTAGGCTTTGCTTTAGGTAGATTCTTACAGGCCTTGAAGGGATCATTGAAATAGGAATAGGACATGTCTGAAGAAAAGACAGGAAAAAGAACTGAGTGTTTCTATTTTGTGTGCGCCATAAGAACATTTTTAATCTAGTTGATGGGAAAATTACAATATCCATTCTGATAGAAGCACCTGGAGATATGTTAGGCCTCTTTTGAATGTGTTCATTGTCTTAAATTGCAGTTGTGGACACCTGCCTTTCCTAAGAGTCATACTTGGAGGTCAGTAGTATGATATCAAAAATCAGAAGCTGCTTTTGAATTGACTGAACTTACTCTTTCTGTGCCTGAAATTATTCACTTCCATAAAATGGACTGTCAAAGGATTCCATATCTTTTATTATAGAATGCTGTGCAGATGTTTCAGTTCAGTCAATTCAGGCACAGCAAGATGTCCCTGTGTTGGTACATTCACAGTTTTTAAAAAAAATAAATTAAATTTTAGGAAAGCAGACACAGCCTTCAAAAGGATTTTAGTAACTGATGTACTGAAATGGGGTATTTTGTGTAGCTGCAAACTGAGAGAAGAGATAAGAGTGAGTGTGAATGGGTTTAGCAGTTTGAAGACAGATTACAACAGTGTGGGAATATATGGCCCAGCAGGAAGGCTTTCTCTCCCTGACATTGTAAATAGTCACGCGTTTCTGTTGGCAAGAGCTAACAGAAGATGAATGACATGAATGATGGTGGCTGGGGGAAAATCCAGTCCTCACAGTTGTTTTATTTGTGTGACTTCTGTGTGGTCATGACTCCTACGATATATAATCAGGGAAGGAAGATGTCATATCTTGCTGTGAATAAGTAGTAGGTCAGATAATATCAAGGTCTATGTGTCACTTAACGAGAACTTACTATGTCAGGACCATGCATGGTGTTATAGCCAAAATGTGATGTAAGTGTTTCAGTTAAGGCAAAGTTTTAAAATGTTTCGTTCTTTTGGGACTCAGGCATAATCTCATAAATTTATCCTCTGCTTGTAGTCATTTTTATTTTTTAATAATGTGAAAATTTTTTATTTTTATTTAAAAGATAAATAAATTAGTATGCTGAAGGACATGGAGGGAAGAGCAGTGAAGATGATGACACATTGTTAGAGCTAAATCCAAACCATGACTTTTGGGCAGGGAGAGAGGGAATGTTAAAAGAGGCTTGACTTTGCTCAAACTGGACAACTGGACCTGGGTCATTGACCTTCTGCCCCAATTCAATAGCATATTGAGGCAAGTGGGAAATGATGGCATTATTCAGAGCTCTGCTGCCCTGTGCAGCTTTTCCATTCCTAGAAATGTTCATAAAAATCACACGTCAGTGGAGTAAGCTGAAGGCAGTCTATCATATATTCTGGTTTCAGTATAAACTAGACTGTCAGTAGTGTTGTTCAGGGTCAGAACATTCTCCACATACACAGACCTGTACCATGGTCCTGTCCTCAGCACAGGAAGTGTGAACGTAGTAAAAGACTGAGACTGCTTCACTGCAGTCATTCCCAAACAGCTGACTGATGGTCCTTTGGTCCAGGGAGAGTTGTTTATAGGTAATTTACAGAAGTATGTAACATCAAGCAGTAGAAACTCTTGTCTTTTTCTTTTGTCTGTGCTGTTGGTACCTGTAAAATCCAAAAGATGTCAGTGGATCTGTGTCTAAAAGCGTCCAGGCATCCCTGATGAGTAGGAAAGCATGAGAAACTTGGAATCAAGAAAATATGGAAGAGAATGAAGTTACCAATACTTGGAAAAACCTGTAGTTTCAAGCGTTTAACTGTCAGCTATAGCCATTAGCATATGGAAGGAGGGATACTTTGAGGCAGTATATATGGGAGAATTCAGAAATACCCAAGAGCTGTAACAACTTAGCGGGTAGATGAGCATATGCCAAACTGCAAAACAGGGGAAACAATACCACTTCTTCTTAAGATAAAAAATTATTGTATGAGTTTGAAATGGAAATTTCATAGCTCAGAAAGTGCAATGCTCTGAAAAAGAGTGGAGCTCTGGATCCTCCTGTTTGATGTCAGTTAACAGAAAATTTCATACTGACGCCCAACACATACACACTTAACAAAACTTCCTACTTGCAGCAGTAGCAGACAATTCAGAAAGAGATGGGATTAGAGTTGAATGTATTTCTGTACATTTCTTTAAGGCATGTACAAGGTCTTGCTAATACAATTTCATCAATCATGCATAAAAAATTAGAGAAAAGAAACAGCATTGTAGCATAAAGTATGCTAAGCTGTAAAAATAAATATATGAAAAATTTTATACCCTTTACATAGAATCCTAATGAAATTAGTAGTTTAAATAATTATATATGTTCATTCAGGCATTATTCACACAAATAAATTTTATTGTAAATTTAACATATGTATGTGCATATTTGAACCCTTTCAGTAAAGGTGTAAAGTTTTCTTAAGTTTCTGTGAAGGCAGTTAACACTACCAAGTCCAGATAAACATATTTATTTGATTTCCTCAGCTATAGTGGTAGATTTATTGGAGTAGTCCAAAGTTACTTATTCTTTATGCTGCCTTTAATTTTTCTGCTTTGTTCTGAATTGTTTGGAAAGTGATAGATGCCTCTTCTCTTTCGTACTTTTCAGATGTCTTCTAAATGAATATATTTTGAAGTTTTCTCCTTTAGTCTGTTCACTTTATGCAGCAATATGTGGGGCTTTTTTTAAATTTTAAGTTCCCTGATCAATATTGCTGTAGCTGAGGAACCTTTAGAGAATGAACAGGAAGGATTGTACTGCTCTGTCGTGTGGTTTTGTCAAAATGTGGGATTTAGTGGCAGGAGCTGGGACTGTTTTCTGCAGGGTCACAGCTGGCTCTGCAGCTTGCCCTCTCTGGTATCCCCAGCCTAAGCCTGTGCGTGCCGTGTCAGAAGAGTGACAGGTGAGGGAAGGTAGTGTAGCCATCTCTTGCAAAATATATGATAACTATTCCTCTTGACACTCGATACGCTGCTTTTGGTTCCTGAGGAAAACAAGTGTCCATCCGTACGTTCCTGTGGACCTATCCCTTTCAGGAGTTATAAAATAGTCATCCAGATGGCACCAAGTGTTTACTCAGAAGCCGAGGCTTAAGTCGGTCACAGACAGGAGTCCCCAAGACTTGCTTACTAAACAGATAGTTGGAATGTTGGCTCCCAGGTCTGGTTCAACAGAGCCAAAGGAGCCTGACGCACAAGTGCGGTGTGGAGGCGGCTGCGGGAGGATGTTGCAGATTCAGGTCCGGGCAAGCTCCACTTGTAACTTTTGGCTCTCTCCTTCCTAAAGAAACATCAACAGATTGCGCAGCTTTCTCCTCAGTTATTCATGTGAAGCTAAAGGTGACACACACCGTCTGTTAGGAAGCAACTCAACTAACACTACCCTCGCTTTCTTTTTGCATAATGACATAAAGGAAAGCAATTCCATATAACTAAAGAAATTATAGACAGAAAATTACATTTGCATTCTAAATCCCTTCTTTTCATACTCATACTCTTAAGAAAAATCTAAATTTTATCTGAGGGGTTTTTTAATGGAGGTGTATTAATTTCATGAAAATAATAAACTGTTCAGTTGTTTTGCATGAAATATAATGATCTTTAACTCTCATAGTATAACTTACCAATATTCTTGTCCTCAAAAGGCATTCTTGAAGTATGGGAGTAGATCCTATTAAGATTACCCCTTTAGGAATATAGAAAATGTTTCAGCTGTTACAGTCCAGTTTTTATCTTCTTTATGCAGTAATACTGATACTGAAGGTCCAAGTCACGATTGATGCCTTAGCCTCACATAAAATTCATTTTTCAAAAATTCTCATTTGGCTAAATTGTCATGAATGTGATCTATGTGTCCTTCATTAGAAGAATGATTTGAGACTAGTCCCATATGCAGTAGACATTAATGTAACAAATCATTTTGAATGACTCTGCAGGATTTTAAATGATGCTTTTTTTACTTAGCAAATAAGCCTATGTTTATTAAAAGTACTAAGGTCATGAAGTGCAAACTTCTCTGAAATTGCACTTCCAATTTCCCTTTGTAATGATTGTCTCTGAAGAAACACAGATTTCAAGTTAAGTTACCAGAGAGAGCTAAAGAAATAGCCAAACCCAAAGCATGATGAGATCAGTGAGGAACATATTTTCTGTTTGCTCCAGTAATAAATTATGAAAATGTAGATGATCGTGTGTTCTGGCAGGCTGGAATACTTCTGCTAAATGCTGCCTCCTTTCCCACAGAAGTAAATAGGTTGGCAGCAGTTTTGAGAGAAAAATGGTCTAATAGCAAAATAATGTGGTCACTGCAGCAACATTAAGAGGCCAAACGTAGTGTACAATGGACATACTTCAGTAAGGATGTGAATGAGATCAGGTCAGGTTTGGAAATGCTGAAATAGGTGTAGTCTCATTTCCTTCACAAATGATAATACAACAGAAAATATCCTTCTGTGATTTTCATGTGCTATTTTTCCCATTCTAGCATATTTGTAGCAGTGAGGTGTGTGTACAGACTCTGTGGGTTTCAATGTGGGTGGTGACAGGCTTTTGGACAAGAAGAGGAAACCATCCCTTTTCCTCACTCTTCTGTTTGGGCTTCAAGGTAGGGCAGCAGGACAGTCACAGCAGTAAATTGCCTTGAAGATACCCAAGAAACCAGCACTGTGGGCATTGTTGACTGAGGGGAAGGTATTCACATTTCAGCTCCTTTCCTTGCCGAGTGTGATAGTCTGTTTTCACCTGAGAGGAAGCCTTTCATTTCCCCTCAGTATGGTACAAACAGGCTCAAGAGGAAAATATTTTTAAAACAGAGTAGAAGGATCACAGTGACAATCATGGACTGCACAATAGAACTTGTTCCCTACAAACACCTCCAGAGAACTAGATGCATTTAAGGTCTAATTGAACTGCATCTTGTTGCATCCTGTCTGGAAAGCTGTGACATTCTTGCATCAGTGCAGCCACAGCACTACCATCCATCCCACAGGCCATGTCTGGGTGGCTGGAGAAGGCTCTTCAAGTCAGTCAGGCTGCAGTTCTTCACTGTGATCACATGTTCTGTTTCATCAGGAATTTGGGAATCTGTGGTCACTTTTTACCTGACTATTGATTTGTGTGATTCTGTGCTGCTCTACTTGCAGAGTTTACAGAAGGATCATTGTATACATAATGCAACAGTGTGATGGCTTTTCTTGATCCTGATGAGAATTGTGCTTTAAAGAACTAGGTCAAACCTCTGTAGTGGGAATTGCCCACCAGTTAACTTTTAAAAATGTTTTTGTGTTGATGCTGTTTCAGTAGAGCTATACCTTTCTGTTTATCAGCATAATGTTTGCAGTTTCATTAGCCAAATCATATCTGTTATAGCTGGGTGTTTTTGAAGCAGCAAGTTTAGCATTATAAAAGCTTGCATATTCAAATGGTTAAAAATGACTTATCCTTGCATTACCACGAGGTGTTTCTTCATACATGATTTAGGCTCTCTCTTTCTTTGCTAGACTCATCTCACTAAACTACATACACTTCCTCCTTGTCTGGTAACATTTATTTTGTAAAAAATGAGGTCATGTGTTTGCTGGAATTCAGTGAGGAAAAACTGGATGAGAGTAGTTTGTATATAGTATAGACAAACAAAGCTCTAAAGGTCTATAAGGATGTCATTTTTGTGCCTTAATTAGACCTGCCTTATTATTTTTAGCATTTGTATTATATTTAATTTGTGTTGAGAACAAAATGTATTTCAGTAACACTACCTGCAAGTGCATAAGGCAGATGTCTAGCCTTCTGCTTCAAAAACTATCAGCTATGTTTTGAAGCAACTTTCAGAATACCAAAAATATACCTACTTGTCTAATATTTTAATCTCTTGGCATCCGCTCTAAGCTTCCAGAAGAAGAAATATGAGCAACAACTTTTAGTATCCTCACTCGTCTACTTCAGCTGGGATTTTTGGCTTTTACTTTTAACTTTCTTTTATTCACCAAGAGGTCATGATAAAAGCTTTGCTTTCTTGAGAGTATGTTCTTAGGCAGTTACTCTGAGTTACTAAATTTATGAACCAAGTCTCCACCATGTCTCTGCAGATGCTTGTCATGATGTATCACGTATTTACAATTGTTTTTGTACCTGTGGAGTCACATGACAGGATTTTAGCCCTCATGTAGTAAGCAGCTTCTGATAGCTACATGCTAGCTCATATATTTTAAATTAATTAAATTCATACATTTTAAATTAAATTAATTGTGACACTCAAAAGACCTTAGCAGACTGAACTACCAGCTGATTTTCTGCCAGTTTCTAACACATTTTTCTTCTGCTATCTCAAGTTAAGTAATTCTTATTATCTTTTATCTCTTGATACTTGCAAAAAATATTAGCTGTTAAATATTAAAGTGTTAATTCCTGCAGATACTTTCAATGACATGCAAGTTTTTTTAAAAGCTTACTTATTCTACTGTAGCATTTTTAAAATCTGTTCTTTTTTCTAGATTCTCTCAACTAAAGCTTAGACCAAGCTTTGATGACATTTTGTTTAAATATCTGTCAGCATATGCTTCACAGTGTACTTGTTTCTTCTAGTCTATATTCTAACCAGTCTCTTTTCCCTTGTCAACATTCCCTTTATGATTTACTTCTTATAAAGGAATTAATAAGTATCTGTTCTTCTTATTCAAAGTTTTGTCCAACCCTTTTGTGCCTACCCGTGCATCATGTTTCATGTCTTTCCATCCTCACTCATTGTGATAGATTTTTCTAAGTTTCAGATGCACTTAAACACATTCACAGTTCACTGCCCTTTCCCCCCCCCCCAAGCTATGTGGTAATGTTTGAGACATTTACACTTCATGTTCCTAATGGTCTTGGAGCTACGTTATTCCAAGGGTCTTTCCTGATCCATAACAGGAACCTCCATGTGTTATTTTAGTTCACTTCTCTATGGAGTAGGTAGAAGACTACCATCTTCCAGCCTCAAAGGTGGCCTATCAGTGTCAGGAAAACCCCATGCATATTAGGGCACCTCTGAGGATGCATCATATTTTCCTGCCAGTGTGATGCCCACAGGAATAGGCTGCTTTTATATCTCACTTTACCTTGTGCTATTCCTGGACATTCTTTTGCTCATCACCATACCCATCCTCTTGCCAGTTTATCAGTGACACAGTGAATCATTTCACTATGTACCTGATCATTTCACTTCATTTCACTTCAGTACCTGAAGGGGGCCTGTAAGAAAGATGGGGACAGACTTCTTAGCTGAGCCTGTTAAAACAGGACAAGGGATAATGATATTAAACAGAAGGAGGGTCGGTTTAGATTAGATAGAATAATGAAGTTTTTTTACAACGAGGGTGGTAAAACACTGAGCAGGTTGCCCAGAGAGGTGGTAGATGCCCCATCCCAGGATGCATTGAAGATTGGAGGGACTCTGAGCGACCTGATCTAGTCGGAGATGTCCCTGTTCATTGCAGGGCAATTGGACTAGATGACCTTTAACAGGTCCCTTCCAACCCAAACCATTGTATGGTTCTATGCTTTTAATTGATTTGGATGTTGTTTACGTGGGGAGATGGTACATATAAAATAGATTGCCTTCTGAGGAAGGTTTTCAGCATAATTGATAGCATGTCCCACAGGCCACATAGATTCAGTCTATATTTTATCCCTCTATGTCTCTGGTGGTGGGCCCCTCTGACCCACTGTGCTATCTATGGTTTTAGGGAATCAAGAATCTGATTTTTGATCTCCAAAGGAAGGTTTCAAGAAGTTAAATAGCAATAAGACCTAAGTAGATATTTTGATTTGCCTTCCTAGAAATAATTATTTCTGTTCATTGCTAAGTTTTATAGGACTTCGAGAGAAGATGTTTTATTCATCCATTTAGACAGAATTCACTGTAGAAGAGTTTCCTTTTACATTTCTCCTGCAGTTGTTTTTCCAGAATCTTTTTCAGTGAATGTTGAGCAGGGATAACAGTGCTGTCATTACTTTGGCCAAGTTTCTACAGTTTTACAGCTTAGTTAACATGGCTCATGTTGTTCTATCACTTTTAAACTGAAGATCCTACTGAAGTTGGTGTGAACTTTTACCTCCAGTTTCAATATCAGGATGTGGCTCCTTGTACAGGGGAGTCCTCCCTGCCTAGTTACCAATTGTATGCTGCTCTCCTCCCTTTCCTTGAAGATAAATCTCCTTATCTGGTTCCTTTTTCTTGACAATAATATTGTAGAGAGAAGAAAAAGAATGAAAGTAGTTCTTGGACAAAAATGTTGGCTATTAATTATCATTATTGTGCAGTTACATTCTTGTGTAATTCTTGTCCCCTTGGAGCCTTATTGTGCAGATATGTGAGACTAACTGTTTCCTCCTCCATAAAACAGACATTACAGGTTTTCATCTCATTCCCCTGCATAAAGTTGTCACTAGAAATGAGAGGTTAACAACACAAAATTCCACCTCTTCCTGAATTCCCAGAATTTCTTTACAGAATTAGAATATTGCCAACAGTTGGACGGACAGAATTCTCTACAAGTTCCACACTACCTTGAGGAAAAAGTAAAGAAGGCTTACAGAGGTCACACTGACATGCTGTTTTATGGGTTTGTGCATGTATAAGCTACATAACTACATTGGAATGAACTTAACATGATTTATTTGTTGGACACAACATTGTCATGTGTATTCTAGTTCCATAAATTTATGGTGAAAGATGAAAATGGTGTGCATCAGCTTCATAAAAGATCCTAAACCTTATCCTGTTTACATTATAAACTGAAATAGGGAGAAATAGCCTATAATAAAATACTGCCTGAGGTACATTTTTAGCTTCAGTGTTTGAAAGTGGAGAAGACATAGGAATGGAAAAGCTCTAAAAGTGACTATTTTTATTTAAAATTGAAATCAGGCTTCATTCTAATCAATTTAAAATTACTTGAGGATATATGAGCTGTAGCCTTGGAATGCGTACTTACTTTCTCAGGTTTATCCTAGGAATTAAAAACGTTCATAAATGAACTTTTTAAATTAATTTCTAGAAATCTGGGTACTTTTTAAAATTGTGATTCTCGGGGAGCTTCAGCTTACCCTTATTGGAGCAATAAATATGTATAATTGATTCTGAAAAAGGAGTTTGAATTCAACCAAAACCATAATTCAAGCTGAAGCAATACCTGAGTCTGAGTAACTTAAAAGGCTAAGAATTTAATATTTTAGTATTTTGAACTCTTATATAAACTAAATGTAAGTTCTTTAATTTTGTGACACCTTGTAACAATATGCAGTGTAACATAAAAGACTTTTATCTTTAATTATACAAAGTAGAACTGTTTCATATTCTTTGCTGGTTGCACTGAAACTGATTTCGTATTTCTTGTTGCTGTAATGGAAATTGGATTGCTTCCTCAAAGTACCTTTTTTTTAATTGTGTTCCAAAGTGACTCATAAAATAAAGGGGAAGTGGAAGGGGGAATGACTGTTCTGAGTTGTTATTTTATGATTATTTTGTAATCAGATATAAAATTAAAGCCCCAAGTCAGAACTGATCTGCGATTCAGTCTGTGACTGAAAAAAGGCACTGCACTAAGTTCAGAAAGCAAGTCAGGAGTATTTTCAATACACCCAGAGCTCCTGCGCCTGGTCAGAGAAGAGAGTGAGGAAAAAGTGTCACTGCAGTGTTTTGAAAAGCCAAGCCAAGCCAGGAGAGGAAGCAGCATAGGGCTGGTTCTTACAATACAGCAAACATAAGGCCTCCTGCTATATTTAGTTCACTTTCCCTGCCTTCCCCTCCCCCTCCAGTGCCTATATTTGCATTTGAGTTGTAGAGTAAGTTGCCTTTCATTTAATACAGGTTTTTTTCCCTTTTTCCTTATGGTATCCTAACTTAAAAAGATCCCTTGCTTTTCATATAATACTGTAGTTAAATATAACTGTGCTTAATTAGTGCAGACTTACCTTTTCTTTTCCAAATGCTTCATACTTTATATGGTGAAATGTGATTAATAATTATGGTTTGCATTTTTTTCTTTCACCTTAATACGTGGAAAGAATTGTTATGAATAACCAATTTTTATTATTAGAAATAAATGTCTTGCCTTGACATCTGGCTCTTTGGATTAGTCTTACTTCTGTAGAATAATAGAAGATGAAAATAACACAATGTTATAAGTGTTCAATGTTTGTATTTTCAGAGTGTGCTGGAGGGTCCCCAAGGTCCACCTGGCAAAGAAGGTCAAAGGGTGAGTAAACTTGGTGAACAACTGGTGAGTGTGCTAACTGACCTTGATGTGCCACTTCTGTCTAAGCACCAATAAAAAATGGTAAGGTAGCAGCTGAGTATGAAGCATGCTGACAACAAACTGAGCTTGGACACTTGAGGTTTCTCTTCAGTTGAAGGAGATTTAACAATTTCAACCATCCAAAGTGTTTTAATGACTGGCAGCACAGATGTCGACATTAGATTTTGTGCAATGTGTTTGTACTGGAATTTTAAGTGAAATACTATTAAAACTTTTCGGTTTCTGTTTTATTGCAGGGATGAACCGTACCTTACAACATCTGAGATACATAAAAATATGAATTTAGGGTCATTATATAAAATATTATCAGAAACCAGTACTGACACACGTCTCATTGTAGATGCCCTTGCACAAGTGTCAGAACCTAACACACGTGTACAAAGAAGGAAATGCAATAAAGGGCAGTGGGGGAGGGTGGGTAAATTATGCCAAGTACATGAAATAAACCTTTAGTTATTCAGAATTTTAATTTAGTGAAGGAACTGACTGACTGACTGATTTCTCCACATTTTGTTTTTGTTTCCCTTGACTTATTGAATTTGGTAGTTCAGTAGAACAGATAAAAAGTATTTATGATTGTGGTATCACAAGAAATAATTCAGTTTTGTAAGTTTATAGCCTAGTATGTTCCTAAAAGTTTTTTTAACTATATTAATACTCAAACATTTCAATATTTTTATAAATTAGGTTGTGTCCAGATTATGGTTTTGAAGTTGGGTCTCAATAATTCTTGTTTGATTTAGGCATCTGTATATTTAATAGCTCAGTTAAAACATCTGAAATGAAAAGATTTAGTATTTCTCAGTGTTGATCATAGTAAACTAAAGTGAATTATTAAAGGCTAGTTCAAGGATTCCAGTAATAACAATAATACTAACACAGGACTAATTCTTGAACAAAATGAGTGATGGCATGTAGGCCCCAAAGCTATGTTTTATGTTGGTTTTGAGTTGTAAAAATAGTATTAGATTTCATTTACGTTGAACTCAAAAATATGAAAGTTTATTTAAGTTTCATACTGAGGATTGAGAACCTGTTCAGAAAAATCAGTATAGTAAAGGAGAATTCAAAGTTATGTGATGAATATGTTGTTAAAGTATATTCACTAGCATATTAACATGCTTATTAAGGATTTTGTAATTATCATGACTTTTATGCAGTTAAATATCACGGATACTGTGAAAAGCTATAGATATCTAATTTTAGCATATTTTAGAGTTTTCTATGGAGTATCTAATCTGCAGAAAGATATAGTTTATTAGTTCTCCTTTAGGAATAGTTAAAAATATGACTGTGTTTTAGAAACATCACTCTTGTAACTTCTCACTTTTTTAATGCAAAAATTTAGAGTTGACGTGTTGTATTATATTTAATAGTGGATAAATTAATGTGGAAATACTTTGGTGGGGTTTTTTTCCATTTCACAGCAGGAATTACAGGATTGATACATTTCTCGTGAACATTTTCCTACTCACACATAAAATTGAAATACTGTCTCACTCCAACATCTATAAAAACAGGAGTACTGATTGTTTTGTAATCTTGCCATGCACACAGCTGCCTTGAGCCAAACAATGGGAACAGCAGAGTTTAGAGCCGCAGCATCTGTCTTTATCTTTCTACCAGTAAGATGCTCACAATACCCTTTCTGCTGGCCACTCCCGCCCAGGCACTAACAACATTGTTTGCAGCCTTCATTTAACTCCCATGTGCTTTTGCATTTCCAACACATTTAATTACACAATAACATACCATTGGTAACAAGATCTCTGCTCTGTTTAATGACAAACAGGACAGTGCACATCTAATGGCTGTTAAATGTTCCTTTTTATTCAGTTATAGATGTCATGTTTCTCTGTTCAACTTCCAGCAGATCCTCCAAATCTTTCGCATTAAATGAAGTTATTGCTTTTGTCAGGGGCTGTCTTTTGAAGATTAAAGCATATTATTCAGTGTGTAACTAGCTAATAATTTTTTCTTCAGCATATTATTCAGACCTAAAAATAATATTGTGTCCATTCTGCTGACTGGTACTGTAAGATATCAAGGAAAACAAAAGCCACTCCAAAAACACCTAATAGTATCTGTTTAATTTGAATGCCACACTTTGAGAACATGAGCTTTTTTTTTCCCAACTTTCCATTCATACTGTTCTTGTTATATTCAAAATTTCAATTTCCACTTAAATTAGGAGCACGTTTAAGTGTTCAACGCCTTTAAAAATTGCCCTTAGATTAATAAGGAGCTGGGAGGAGAGTCATTCTGTGTAACTTAGAGACCTCTTGACACACGTTGAAAAAAGATAGAGGAGAATTAACTGTTAATGGTGAAACTGCAGAAACATGCAGAAGGCTCATATTAGAGCTACCGACTTAGGTAACCTGTGACAATACTAATTGAGACAGAAAGGCCAAGGTACCCACTTCCTTTCACATATGTTAGCCAATATTGTGTTTTCCTGTGGGCTCAGGGAGTCCTCAAACATTTGCTATTCTTACAAAAAACCAGCATTTCCTTTTGCTCTACAATTAGTGACTTTGCATAATTTTTTAGGGTTTTTTTATCTTTAGTGAAATAGTTTATGTTAAACATGAAACCTTGGCTAGTGAGAGCTTTAGATTTTAGTTTTGGACACTGAAAGCAATGAACTAGTAGGAACAGCTACTCATTCCCTTTTCCTCATTCTTGTATTAGAAACGTGAGACCATTCTGTGGGCAGGCACTATGTTCATCTGTAATTTTTCAGTGTCCAGCATGTTGTCTTCAGGCATGTTAGTGCTGCAGCAACTTGATACTGTTACACAAGTGCTCGGGATGACATCAGGAGCTTCAGAAGGTAACTAGATATTACTCAGAAAAGTCCCTGGTCCAATATTACTGACCCACAAAAAGTAGAAAGATTAGGTGCTAACCTAGCATTGAGTGGAATTTAAACCACAGTGAACAACTGTGCCATCTTCCTGGCTCTGTGTTATGCAGAACATCGTTATTTTTCTCTATATGCCTGCACTTTTCAGTTCAGTGTATCTTACGTGGAACTACAGTTTCCCCTTGAAAGACAACAACAAGAGACTCTGCAAGTTTCCTTGATTTCTTTCTTCCAGTGTTTCTTGTCAACCACACATTTCAAAATATGCATTTTATTTTGCGCTCAGGCAGTATCTAATCCTCCATTAGCCTCCAACAAGTGGTTTCCTTTATATTTAAGAGGTATTTCGTTTTTTCCTCTATAATCTAATCACCATTCCATTAGTTTTTGAAAAACGTTCAACAAGGTCTGTCAGCTCCCCACATAAAGAATTTTCTGAAGTCTTCAAATAATTCTGTTGTGTTGCTATGCTTTCTTAAAAATTTCTACTGCCTATAATTTACAGAATAGATGGAGTTTTACAGAATCTGCTTTTACTGTGTTAAATGCTGTGAAATTTATATTTCCAAAATAAAATTCCAAATGTTTTGAAAATGAAGGCTTAATTGCAATTGGATATCTTTGTAGCATGGATTTTCCCTGAACTTGTTACATTTTTATAACTACTATTTTTCCCTAAATATTATTTAATTTTTTAAAATTCAGGGAATTCTGAATTTTTCTTAATGTGAATCATCAAGGCAACTTTCTGAGACAGCCATACTGTGAAATGTAGAAAGGAACATTTTTCATTTTTCATTCTCTTTCTCTTCATTTAGAAGAGCCAGGCCCAGCATGCAGAAGTTTGTGCAGGAGTTTCTGCTTCTTTAAGATTGTCTTGATGTCTTCTTGAGCTTCTGGGCACTTTTTCTGAGATTTAAGGGCTTTCAGGAAATTTCTGAGGATACTGAAGATGCCTTTTTTTCCAGGTGAGGGTAGCTCTAACAGCTTCTACCAAACTCTGTCAGCTGTCCTTGACCAGCAGGTACCTGCAGCCTTTGTTCCAGCTGACCCCTGAGCAGAGACATTCAAGCACAGTTTGGCCCAGGCCAGCATGAGGACTATGTAACAGCAATTTGTGCAGTGATAGCAGAAGCAGCTGGCAGATGTGCAGCACCTTGCACAACAGCTCATGCAGAGGGGCAGAAGGAAGATGCCAGTGAACTTTGTCTGTTGTACACACGCTTAGAGATGATGGCCACAAGGCATAGGACCCAAGTGCTACTGAAGTAGTGCTGACAGCTGTTTGCTGCCAGGCTTTGGTACCCAGGCAGCCTCAAATGAAGGACACAGCTCTGCAAGTCCATGAGGCCTCCCACATGAGTTCCACAAGTGCAGAAGAACCTGTCTGATGTCATTGCAAGACCTCTCTTGATTATTTTGAAGGGTCATGGTGACTGGGAGAGGTTCCTGAAGACTGGAAAAGAGCAAATAGCGCTTACGTCTTCACGAAGAAAGGTCCAGGAAACTACAGGCCCAGAGGCTTCACCTCAATCCCTGGGGATGTGGGAGAGAAAATCCTCCTGGAAACCCCTTCCAAACACATAAAGGTCAAGAAAGTGATTGGCAGAGTATGCATGGATTTGTGAAAGGGAAGTTATGCTTTCTATTATGACATGACTAGCTTGGTGGATGAGAGGTAAGCAATGGATGTTGTTGGCCTCAGTTTTAGCAAAGCCTTTGACATTATCTTCCATAATTTCATCTCATCAACTTCATAGACATTCTGACAATGTACAGGTTAGGTGAGTGGATGGTGAGGTGGATTGAAAAGCAGATGAACAACTAGATCCAGAGATTTATCATCAGTGGCGCAATGTCCATTTTGAGATGAGTGGCTAGTGGTGTACCCCAGGGCTGCTACTGGAGCCTGTACTGTCCAACATCCTCCTTCACAACCTGGACAAGGAGGCAGAATACAGCAGAGAACTGGGGCAAGAGAACTCACCTGAAGTTCAGCAAGGGGAAATGCAAAATCCAGCATCTAGGGAGGGATAACCCCAGGTATCAGTATACAATGGAAGCAAACTCTCTGGGAAAACATTTTGTGGAGAAGAACCTTCTGGACAAGCAGCAGACCATGAGCCAGCAGTGCATCCTCATGGCAAAAAATAATAAAAAAAAAAGAGGCCAACAGTATCCTTGGCCGCATTTAAAAGAGCATTGCCAGCAGGTCAGGGAAATATTCTTCCCGTTCCATCAGCACTGGTGAGACCACGTTAAGAAAGACACAGATGTACTGAAGTGGGTCCTGCACAGGGTCACAAAGCACATTAAAGGAATTGGAGCAACTTTCATAAAAGTAGAGACTCAGAGAGCTGGAGCTCTTCAGCATAGAGAAGGCTCAGATGAATCCCATGAATGTATATAAATACCTGATGGGAGGGAATGAAGAAGAGGGAGACAGATTCTCCTCAGTAGTAGCCAGTGACGGGACAAGAATGGGCACAAATTAAATATCAGAAAATTCCATCTGAACACAAGAAAACACTTTCTTATTGTGACGGTGGTCGAATACTGATACAGGTTGTCTAGAGAGGTTGTAGAGTCTCCTCCTGTGGAGATACTCAGAAGTTGAGTAGACACAGTCCTGCACAATTGATCCTGCTTGAGGTGTGGGATTATATTAAGTGATCTCAAGAGATCCCACCCAGACATTTCTATGAGTTTTATTTAACTAGATCTAGCTTATTCTCAGCATAGCTGCCAACAACTTCATCTTTATGGATTAGAAGGATTTTTTTTAAATGTTTTATATATATTTAAACAGACTGATTTCTCACTGTAGTGGTTTTCCTGGTTCCAGTGATGGATTGAGTTCAAGCATTTATGAATCTTTCTGTGTTATCACAGCCTGTGATATTCTTGACCCTGTATTCCTTGGGACATTGCAGGTGTCTTGAAGTAAATATTTTTGAAAGAACTTCCTTATTTCCAATAGTTTTGTTTATAATACCAAATACTTCACTTAAGAGGAAGTTATTATATCGTTATCTTAGTAATAAGTTAAATGCCTCATAAAACTGAGAGTCCCTTGTAATATCTAGTGTTTCAGCGTTGATTGCACTAAAATTACATGTTTGGTGGGACTTTGTGGAATTGCAGTACTTGCCTTATGTTAATAATCAGTTTACTCTCTGAGATTACAAGTTTTTCTAATCAAACATGAATAAAATTATTATGACATAGTGGAAAATCTTCCTAAATAAATAAATGGATGGGGAGCTGTTAGATTTTCTTAACATAATTATTGAGAGTGACATCAAAATTAATTTAAGTTCAGATTGCATTTATCTGGTTTACAGAACTTAAATATTTCTTTGACATGATTTGTTTTCTAGTTCAATGAGTAAATGTTGTACTTAACCAATTGTAAAACAAGCTTTACAGAGCAATGATAATTACTGCATAGTAGGTCAGGCTACTGGCACAATACAAACAGTTTTCTTCACAGCTAAAGCTCTAGAGTTTTGGAATCTCTTTTAATCTTCTCAGTCCTTCCTGACTTTGATGTAAGTTGTTTTTAAGTATGCAAAGCTTCAATCTGATTTTATCTTTAAATTGTAGTGCTGTATGTTCCTTCACTCTGGTGTTTAACAGTCCAAAAATGCTTAATGTAAAACAGGCAAATAATTTGCAGTTTTTCTGTCAGAATGTCTCTACCTTAAAAATAAAGTACATAACCAGTAAAATAAGATACAGGTTAAAAAAAAAGTAGTCTCCACTTTGGCATCTAAAAATAGAATGAAAAGTGTAATTTTAAATGCTAAAGACAGATTTTTCAATTAGAAGAACTCTATCTTTTCTTTAATTCCCTTGTTAAATTTCATTGAAGAAATTAAAATCTAATTTTTAATGGAGGAGCAGGAACTAACTACTTTTGAGAGCTCATTTAGAATTTTCAGACTGTCTTCCAAGTACTCTATTATTAATATTTCTTTTTTTGATAATGCCTTTTATCAAAAGGTATAGAAGTATGAGAGAATAAGAAATTATTTTTCATAAGTAAAAATTAAGGTATAAACTATCTAAGTATAGCTGAAAACTATTTCTATGAGTGATTTTGAATTTAAATTGAAGTTTGTGAATACATTTTAAAACTTGTGATGGATTTTGTGTTGTGATTTGTTGGCAGAATAGATTATGGCGTTTGACTTCTTGGCACTGCCATGCCTTTTAAGGACTTTCTTTTTATGTTTGTTACATTTGACTTTTATGTGGTCTGGCCACACATTCCCTTTTAGCATTTTAGTAATACCACAGTGAAGAAAGTGGAGATATTGGAAATCATTCCTAAAATTGGAAACCCAAGGTTTTCTTCCAAAAGAGGGGATTAGAGTCTGTGTACTCTCTATTCTTTTGTGAGCTGTGTTTCTGTGAAAGATTTTAGTAGGATATGAAGGACAGACTTGCACTTGTTTTCTGCAAAAGGCTTAATTTCTTGCCTTCTGGCCTTATTTCCTGTGAGTTTATTCAGGTTTAACATTTAATGCAAGTTAATTTGTAATACACTGGTCCTCAAGGCCAGTGTTAATAAGATTGAAGAGGGAATTGTGCATTTAAGTCCTAATGCTGTATTATTGAGGTTAAAAAGGTTTTATTGTGTGTGACACAGATTTCCACTTTAGTAAGGTGAATATCCAAACTATAAGATTTCTAAGGATAAAAAACCGAAAAGTTATGCAGTTGTGACACTACCAAAATTAGTGACAAAGCTCTTATCTTTAGCAGTTGTGCAGTTGGGTAGTTAAATGTCAAAGTCCTCTTGAAAGATTATCAGATTTTTTGTTAAATGTGTAGATGTAAATAATGACTCAGTATTTAGACCCTGCGTTTGCTGTGCACTCAGTTTCTAATCTGTCAGTTGACTGGGATCCTCAAGAACATTCTCTTGTCCTCCAGCTGATCAGTAGATGTCCACAGCTGAGTAACTGATGGGTTATTGCTCTAATTTTTGTGATTAGTTCTAATCTTCTGTTTCCTATTAGCTCTTGATCTGACTTTCTTACTGATACTGCCATATGGCATCTGCCTTCATTCTCCTCCAATGGCACACTGGCAAGGTTTTTATCACAAAACAGAGCAGAGGACTTTCACCAGCTTTAGGCTGGGCTGGGTTTTCCCTGATTTAGAGTTGGTTGGAGCTGTGAAAGCTCCAGGGGAACTGCCAGGAGCACCAGATTGTGTTTACAGATGAGAGGCTAAACTATGAAGCTTAAAGGACTGAGACAAAGGAAAGCCCCTCTGCTGTACTATGGACCAGTGTAGGCACTGGGACTTTTTTGGCTGCTTGGTGGCAACCTTGGGCATCTGGAGAAACAGTCTTTGAACTCCCCAGAGCTCCACTCACATAGCTGTGTTTAGGTACCCAGGGCACTGGTGGGGCATCTGTGGGTTGGGCATTCTGAGGCAGAGGTCTTTACTTTCCACCTGCTTTCTGTTTTGGTTCTAGCTGTTCCTTTGTTAGTCTGGTTTTGAGGATTATCCAAGAGAATCTTAATTTAGTTTGTCAAATGAACTACATAAGCCTCATTAATCTTGAATAACAACTATAGTAGTTAAGACTTTAAAGCCCAGATTTCTACTTTCCCTAAAACTAGTTCCTGTTTTGAAATGTGGTGATGTGTTTCAAGAACCACTAATTAGCGGTTTTCCTTGCAAATGCACAAGAACTTATTCTAAGAACTTTTGCCTTCTTATTCCAGCATGGTTTTTTTATAAATACCATAAATCATGTAACTGTTCCTACATAACTCTGCTCAATTTTATCCTTAAATAATCAGCATCTTATTTTTAAACAGTAGGATTAGATCTCTTACTCATCTAAAGTTAGATGTAAGTGAATGGGTGGATGAGGCATGATACAGCAGCAGTTTACAATATAGATTTTGAATCCTGGCATCGTATGTTGGACCTGCAGCAGTGCTCAGGGGCAGCAGTCACAATCAGAGCACAAGCCCATGGAAGGATGGATAGAGCCCCTCTTCTGAACAGCTTTCCATCATGTGTGAGGCAAAGCTCATCTAGTCATTTCAGTTCCCAAAAGGGGCAAAGGAAGAGAGAAACAAAGAATACAGCTGACCAGTAACCCAGCTAGGCACTCAGCTGGGTTTCCTGAAGCACTTAATTTCTCATTTATTTTATTTTTAGTATTTTGTCCTTTTTTGCCTCTAACCAAGCAGTTGTTATTTCAATTATTTGTGTGTGTGTGTGTGTGTGTGTGTGTGTGTGTGTGTGTGTGTGTGTGTGTGTGTCTTAGCTGAATTCTGCTCTGTGGATAAGAAGAAAGTAGCCAACTGTCCCAAATTAGTTGGGGGCAGGCATTTCATGCATCTAGGAGATAGGATACCGTATCAGTAATGTTTAGAAGACTTCATATCATGTTGATTGCCTACAAAAAATGTATGCAGCACAAAGGAAATAACCAGCAACTGTTCTGGTCTTCTTCAGATATTCTGAGTAGCATTAGACAACTGTTGACACCATATATCTTAAAGTTAGTGTAGGTGGTATTGCATTTTTTATTTAGTTAAAGGAAGACTGTGATGCCTAGGACTTTTACTTATGTTTTGAGTGGTTTTATACCCTCAGTATTTGCTCAGTGAACTCAAGTAAATAAAGGCAATGGGCCTGCTGTGCAGAGCAGTATGGCAGTAAGTACAGCTTTCATGGGGCTGCCAAGACCTGCTGCTGAACAGGAGATGGGAACTGTGGCTCTCTGCTAAGCCCACTCTACAAACCAGAGAGGACATTGAGATGTTTGCCACTTCTCTCTTGCCAGAAGGATGACTCAAAATTAAATTGTAAATATTTAGTCACAGCCTGGCTCATGGCCTGCTCAAGGCAAGATCATAATGTACTTGTCAAAAACATTCTTCTAATTGTTTTAATTACCCTGAAAAAAATATAAACTAATTTTTTCTACTTACACTGTTACTATGGCATATATTTTATATTTTTCTGTGCTGATGCTGAGAAGTCATAGAGAACCAGGAATGCTGACAAGTAGGTGAAGCTTTGTGTATTCCTAATATGAAAGTTCTTGTATCTGAAAGATGTTGCTAAGAGGTAGTAGCCTGTTACATATTTCTGTATTAAAATTTAAATACCAGACAGTTTATAAAGGTGCTTGGAGACAAAAAAAAAACAAAAACAAAACCAACCAACCAACCAAAAAAACCCCAAACTTCTATTACTCTAGAAAAAAGCTTATGCTTCATACTGATCTGTGTGATTATTTTACATGGAACATAGCATGACTAATAACAATTGGATAAAAGGTTGGGCAAGTGTTTCTTCTGCATTTCACTGGGTAGGTGTTCTACTAATTAATAAATGACAGTGGAAAATAACGACCCTCAATGTTTGGGGGTTTTTTTAATAACTGATTTGTCAAAAAGTTAATCAAGTTTTGTCTTTGCTGTCATAAATCACATTTTAGCTCATCTTGTAAACAGAGATAAAATTGCCTTCCCAACATATTCCATGTTTTCCTGTGTAATTAACACCTCGTTCACAGTTGTGTCTGCCAGTCAAAGCCCTGTCTTCTTCCTGACACTTCCTTGATACTTTGTTTAGACTGCTGAGATTTTAAGTGTCATCCTCAGGATACTTTAAATAAGTCCAAACAGGAAAAGGAAGGTGCTTCAAGAAGTCAACACTGTAGATCATTATAACTCGGAGAGACTATTTTAAAAGTATGGAACAATTTATCTTTGTTTATTCCTTAGATTATTACCTCTCAACCTGTTTTTCATACTTTCTAAGGGAAGTTTATTGGGTGGGGGTTTTCTTTGAGTCAGGGATTAGTTTCCATCTGTATTTCTCAAGTAGAGATCAGTCCAAAAGTATAGATCTGTATAACCACAGCTCCTGTTCCTTGTGCGTGTGTGCCTGTCCCACCACTGTGTCCTCTGTCAGGCCAGGCAAGCTCCTCTGTTCCTCAGGGAACTGCATGAGTCAACTGACCAAAGTCAAAAACTACCCCACCTTCTGTGGGCCATCCTTAGCCAAGAACAGTTCCCAGCTCTGGCTTGTCCTAGTGCTGCATGGACAGTGTCACCAGCACAGCAGAGGACATGCTGGGGGTGGGTAGTAAGGGGCAGTACAGCCTCGATCCGAGTTTAGGCCCCTAGTAACATATTTGGGTTCTAAAAATCTATCATGAGCTGCCCCAGTTAGACCCCTGCATGTGCAAGTACTGGTGGGATTAAACAGCTCAGCACACAACATATGTCTCAGCTAGTTAAGACCCAGGAATTTGGCACTCCAAATATGCTGAGGTGGTGTTTTTTTTCACGCTGCCCTTAAAACACACTGACTGACAGAGGACCTTCACAAAACCATGGTGGTAGTGTACATATTACATGGCACAACCCAGTGGCTCAAACACATCCCCACAACCTTTGTTTTGTTGGTTCTTCAACTTGAAGGGCTTCAGATACCTTCAGGACCTCTCTCAGGAGAGTCCCTGGCTTCTAGGCAAGAGATTACTGTGGCGACCAGCAGGGTGGGAGGAAGAGGGATTTTTCACCTTTACTGTCATCATCTTGTTCCCCTCAGCGTATATCAAGATTAATGAAAGGCAGAACATGAGTGGGGTTTCCTTCAGATCAGGATTTTCACCTGGAAAGAGTGAAACTGGATTTTACTTTCTGAGATTACTTCTGCAGTTTGTGTCAGATTGTTACTTAATAAAATACAGAAACAGACATAGGAGTAGGAACCAAAGCTTACAGAAATACTCCTATGTGTTAATTGTGAGCTGTCAGCAAGCATTTTCATTTTTTCACTTTTTAAGCCAAATTTTCCCTGGGACAACTCCCTGTTGCTTAAAGTTAATTTACATTTGCCATATGCAAGGGAAAAATTTAGTCTTAATGGGCATAATACTTTTTTTCTTTTCTTTGCCATCACACCTAGATATTAGTTGTTCTCAGCTGTTGTTTCTAAAAACGTGCATCAGATTTCAGCTTGGCAATAAAGATGTAAATTCCTGTAAATTACTTCCATTTTTATGTTGATGTATCTAAAAAAAAGCACGTGTGAAAACAGCAGTTGTTCAAGAAAGCTCTGTAGTAAAAAATTATAATAGTTACATATGCATGAGTGTATAGGAATCTGAGTGGAAAGTCTCCCTTAAGTAGACTTTTATGGACCTCAAGTTTTAATGCAAATGATTTGCGTGTGCATCATATACACACGGATGGTAGTAAATGCAGAAAAAGGTGAATTGTTTTTGCAAATAAATCTCTGACTTTTGTGCTTGTTATCACATCCTGGAGAAGAAGGGCATGGGTGTTTGTTAATTAAGTTATATTGCACATAGGTACTCCCTGTGCAATTCAGACTGCTGGAGCACAGCTTAACATCCCAAGCTTTGCTGTATTCTGACAAAATATGATTTCTTTACACCTCATCAAGATGCTTTGTTAATAGCCCTATCAGTGTGCACTCACATTTGAGATAAAGCTTTAAAATGTGACAGTAAATGTTACAGGGATGCAAATACAGTTTGTCATAACTATTAAAACCATCCTAGTAGATAGTGTTGCAGTGACTGATACAGTATTCATTTTGGATCTTTTTTTTTATTTTTCTGGGGTTTGTGCTAAGTAAGGCAATAAATCTTTTCTTAAAATTCTTATTCCAGATCAGTCCTTAGCCACAGCATTTATAAATGTCTCTTGTAATTTTTTGTTTCTAGGGGAGACGAGGCAAACCAGGCGTCCCAGGAAAACCAGGGCCACCAGGACCTCCTGTGAGTAACTAACAAGGGGAATGGGAAATTTTCACTCTAGCCTCAGACTCTGTTGGCATTTTTATAGCAGGCTACTGGATCATAATTATAGTTGAAAATAGTTGATCTGTGTGCATTCTGCTCTATCAAACAGCTACTATTGCTAGCCTTTTGATACAGTAAGGGTAAAAGGACTGAGTCCACAAATACGAGGGACTACACAGGAGGGAAAGAACAAGATTCAAGCTTCAGCAGAGGAAGCAGAGATTGGCATTTCAAAGAGAGACTGGCCATGTATGCTAAATATGAATACTGTGCATTCATTTCCTCAGCAAAATATGTGATGCTCTGTAGAAGAAGGGATAATTTCTGTCTCAGAGGGGTAATTTGAAAGATGAAGGACTGTGTGAAGCCTGTGCCAATTGTCTGAATGGTGGGGAGGATTATACCCAGTGCTGGAATGAGCACTCAGCTGTAGTTCAAATGAGTTGACTGAAGAATTAAAAAGATTAAGAAATACATGACTCTATGAAAGGATTTGTAATATGAAGAACTAAAGGGTTTAGCTCAGATCTAAGAGGTTTGGGATTTCACTTTTTTTTTTAAGATAAATTCCTTAAAATTCGTGTCATACATGGATGTATATTAGTCTTCAATGAATGCAGCCTTCCTTGGGTAGAGGAAGACTTGGTCATATTAGTAAAATTCTCTCTATATTATACTGTGCCCGGCAGTTCAACGCCTCCCTGCCATCCCATCCCGTCACATCTTGGATGCTCAGCAGGGTCAGCCCCGGTTAGTACCGGGTGCTGTGACAGTCCCGAGGACTTCACTGTCACTGTCCAAGCTCGCTCGGCCGTGGCAAATGAACCTCAGGACTTAAACGGTGAGGCCAGTTCTGCGCACGCTGTGCCTCACCTAAAACATCCACTGCGCAGGCTCGAAGGGCACACCCACGTGGGGAGAGCCCTTCCCACATCTTCGTTCGCGAAGATTGGCCTTTATATATTATACTGTAAAAATGCCATCGTTCACAAATACAAAACAGCTGTTCCTAAATTAAGTAAACTTCTGCTGCTTTAGGTTCTTAATATAAAACAAATATTTCATAATTCCTTTTTCTGCTTACCTGAAACAGGTAAAGCTAGTAGTTTATGCGTCTGAACATTTGATTCATGTGCTTCAATCTCATCTTGTTTGCAGAGAAGAGAATAATGGACTGCAGCATGAGATGCAATGACAAAATTGAAAGAGGTGTCATCCAGCCTCATCTAAAACTGCATAAATTTTATGAATACTTTTACCCTGAAAAATGTGTTCAGTTGCTGACGGAGTTCAAAACTAACTAGTTAAAAATTAGTCTTTTACACAGTTTGGGCTTTCTGAAATGTTGCTGAATTGGTCCTGCAGACTGCAGGAGGCCAAACAGAAGAAAGGAGTGATGCAGAATCTTTCTTAATAAAAATGCCAGAAATAACCTTTAAAGGATAAAAAAGCAAGCCCTAACAGAGGTCAATGTTAGACCTAATCTACTTAGCTTTTTGTGAGCCCGTGAAAAGCTGTTTCTCCATTACAGATTTCTGCCATCACAGATTTGCTGGCAGGTCAGGTTTTGGAAGATTTATGATCCTTGACAGATATACCAGAAATCTTGAGTGGAAGCTAAATTGCGCTTCTATTACAGAGATGTTTTTCAGATTTTCTTACAGCAAATGGAAAGCTCGACTTTGTCAGCATGGCAACCTCCCTACAAGGAACTCTGTGTGAGTAGTGTAGCCCAGTACTACATACCAGAAAAACATTCCTCAAGCAGTCATGGCATAAATATTGGTTAAAAGTATTTGTTTCTGGTATAACTATCTTGATGCACTCCTTGCTTTGGATACAGCTATACCACCATCTTGTGTCCCTCTTCCAAGACTGAGAATATAAAGCACAGAAAAGGCATACTCCAAAAGCAGGAATGCCTGCTAATGTGCACTGGCAGAATCCCTGTGTTTTAAAGTGCCACAGCTTGTACATACCAAAAAAAACCTTCAACATAATCCATCATTCCCTGTGTCTTTTTCAAGGCTCAAACCATATTCAGTTTTGCTATATTGTGGTTCCAGTTACCCCTTCTCTGCTAACAGTAGGCAGCTGCCTCATGCACATGGATATATTGTCAGCATTCACTTTGGCGATTCCCAAGTCCAACAGAGCTGTCACACCTGCAGCGTGGTTTCTGTCATAAGTTTGGCATACACAGGGTACAAAATGGTTAACAGATTGACTGAACATATAAAAATTACACTCTCCACTATAAACAAATTTGAGGTTTGGCTGATGTTTCAAAAGAATATGAAATTTCTATTTGAGAAAAGGGAGATTCAGTCCTTAATTATCAGGGTAGCTACAGCACACACTATGTGTTTGAAATTAGTAAATTTATCTAATTTATTTATTAGTTTATGTCATGATGTTAAGTATTTAATTTAGGTATTAGAACAGTCAGGTGCTCAGTAATGCCAAAAAAAAAAAGAAACAAAAAACCCAACCTGTAAGAAGTTAGTGTACAGCATACAATACTCAGGGGATTTATTATAAAAGACAGTCCTAATAACAGTGTGCTCAGATTTGTGGGGAAAAGATCAGGGGTAAAATTAAAGAAAACTGGGAAGTTTCAAAAATTGCTGTGCTTTCATGTGACAGCATTATAAGGATGCATTCAAATAGTCAAAAATCTATTTGTCTTATGGCAGCATTTAAGACTCCTAACCTTTTATCAATATCTCATCTTTTCTCTTTTTTCCCCCTAACCTAATTTCTGGGGATTTTTTTTTTAAATTGATGCTTGTAGTGAGTTTCTAGTCCCTTAACATCATCTGCACATCTTTGGTTAAAAACCTTTATTGGTGTCAGAAACTTAGATTGATTGGCAACTGGTAATTAAACTACTCAGTTAAAGTGGGACTTGCTATGCAATTTCTTCCAGATATCCTTTCTTTTGTGTAATTTTCCCCTTATACTTTCTTTTATGTAATTTTTTTTCCATTTGAAGCAAATTCTGTGCTCACAGAAGGCAAGGAGTCAATGAGAATTTTTGTTGATCAGTTATATAAATATTTTTGTAAACCTACCCAGGTACGTTCCCCCATTCGAGTATTTGTTTAAAGTCTATTAAATATGATAGACTTTTAAAGTGTTCTTTTACTCCCTCCTGTTTCAGAATTCATGGTATGCATCCTTGCTGTCTGATGTTGGGTTTGAGTACTGCTCTGTTATTTCAGGACAGGAGAACCGAGGTGTGTGCTCACACATCTCCCACTGCGGCGGGTAGAGATTTGTGCTGAAGACAGGAATTCAAACGGGTTAAGTGGAGCAGCAGCTCCCTCTAGTGCTTTTCGGCCCCTTCCCCACTTTAAAAGAGCTTGGATAGTTTAAAGCTTCTGTTAAATACACTATTCCCTTCAGTCTCAGAAGCATTCTGAAAGTTGTAATTGTGAAATCAAAATCTCTGTATTCTTCAAATGTATTTTATATATTTGCTTGCTTCAATTATCTTCTAAAGCCTTCTGAGAGAGAGAAAGAGACTGTCTCTTCCGCATGCTGTTATCCTTCTCGGCATGGCTGTTCCCTGAAATTGAAATGCTGATTTTATGAAACAAAAAGAAATACTGTGATAATAGGTTTCTCTGAGGTTGTAAGTACAGCATATTGATCAGATTAAAGAACTAAGATGATTGGGTTTTTTCTGCCAGAGCTGTTAATAAAAAGTCTACAGGACTTAGAAGCACAGAAAGGGTTCCCAGCAGACCACAGCTTGTTTTGCATTATCTATAATGGCTTTCTAGTTACCAAACTTTTGGGGTTTGGGGGGCTTTTTTGTTTGTTTGTTTATTTTTTTTAAAAGGTAGGAAACATGAAGACTACCTATTTTGTCCAGGTGCCATCTTGTCCAAACTGTTGCAGTGGTGGGAAAGAAATTTTGGATGTGCTAAATCACAGGCTAGTAAACTTTAGTCACAGTTATTCATTCTCTCAAACCAACACATCCAAAGCTATTTTTTTCAACCAACAGATTTAATAGATTTATTTCACGGTGGCTATTAGCCCTTGAAGCTCATCGGTCAGTTCAGCTTTTACTTTTGCAAGAGGCTGAACTTTTTCGTCTTCTCAAGGAACTTTACTTGGAAGATTAGCTTTGTGTTATTCCTTAAAGTCTGAAATGAAAATGGAGTTACATTTTTGTTTATGTTGCATGTGATGCAGCAGAAAATTTCACTTGCATTTCTTCATTTAATTACATACACTTTTGGTCTTGTGATTCAATACGTATGTCATTGCCACTAAACTAGTTATCTTAAGTAGCCAGCAGTTCACCTTGGAAATTTCATTTCCTCTGCCTCAGGAAATACTGTCATTCCTCTACCAATGATTTGAAAGTGAGTGAATCTTATCATTTAATTACAATAAACAGAAAATCAAAGCATAAAAGTGAAAAGCAAAGTGAAAATTGTCAGTAGCATTCTGGTTTTCCTGGACTTTTAGCTGCTTTTTAGAAGATTATTGGAAATGCTTACATGGTAGGATGGCAATGGCTGGCAAGGACTGGTCATATTGCTTGTTTCTATGCATTAAGTTTTTCATCCATATCAAAATGAAATTTATTTCATGTATGCTGTTGTGGCAGACATAATGCCTTCATCATTCTTTCCATTGCTCTTTGGAATATTATACAGTATTTCACATCTGCAGTGATGAGTTTCACGATGTTTTGCATTACAGTAATCAGAAAACCAGTATTTTATTTAAAGGACAGGCACCAATAGGAAATAAAAGGATAAAGTGATTACACTGAGTCACTTGCAAACTGTGTTCTCCAAAATGGCCTATTCTTGAGATGCAACCAGTGCAATTTCCTTGTTACACATTTTGTTACATGGACTGTGAGACTGGTAGACTTTTTCCACAGTCTCATCTTTACAGAAATGCAGACAAACTATAAAAGTAAAGACAGGAAAATATATTGTAAACCCCAGTGATTTCACAGTTTGGAGCTATTTCCCTTTAAGCACCTGTGTTTCTATTTTTACCTTGTCTATAGAAATATAATTTGAAACCTGATTGTAATTTTAGAAAACAATCAGGACACATTCTCAGTTCTTTTCTTATTCATGCAACTGTACTCTCTCTGTGCTTCGCTTCTCTCAATTACACAACTTGATATTAAAAAAGCAAAGAGAAATCCTGCTCAAGTGAGCTTCAAAGTGGCAGATGTGCAAAGTTCTCATTCAAAAGCTGGAAACTGCTGCTACAATGATTCCTCAATTGCTGTTAATTTCATTGCTTCTTCACTTGCAAACCAATGCTACTGGTTGTGGGTTTTTGTCTGCAGAGACTTCAGAGTGGATTGTACAACTATATTAGTGGAAAAAACCAGTGTGGATAGGAAAGAAAAAAAATACAGTTTAGGAAAAATATTTTCTGTTGTACACTTGTTTAAATACAGTGTTATTGTAGTTTTATTATAGAAATAATGATGAAAATATAAAATTATTAAATGTGTCAATTTTTGAAAATAGAAATTGCTAAAACCAGAAGTCGCCCATCTCTGGTAAGACAAAGGTGTGTCATGGTCAGGAATACAACCCAAATGCCTTAAGTTCTCCTTGACAGTCTTAGTCATGAGACAGTTCTGGGGTTTTGTTGAGGTTATATCTGTTTTTCAAAACTATGACATGTACAATGGCTTTTCATTTTGTCAAGAATTATTTATTTCATGTACAAATAATATCTGAAAGATTGAGGTTGGTGCCAGATACAGCATTCAATTCTTCCTGGGTTGTGTGGCTGCCACAGTTTCATCTGTGGGAAAACAGTAAAAGAAACAACATGTAACATGGTGACAAATGCAAAGGGAAAATAAGTTATTATTTTTGACTCTTTGAGGGATTGTAGAATCCTGCAAGGATCCTGGGTTCAAGGGTTCAACACCACAGGATTACAGTGCTGAAGTGGAGTCATCTGGGCAGTGTCATCACTGTTCCGTCCCAATTCTGGATTGCCATCTTTAATATGGATATCAAAGTAAAAAGTCTGCCATTAACTTCAGAAATCAGAGTGGAGTGAGCATCTCAGTGAAAGTATCTTGACTATATTTATCTTATTTTTAACATGAAATTGAAGTGACAATTCACTTCAAAATAACATGAATGGAAACATTTGCGGCCTTGTATCTCTTCTGATGCTGGGAACAAAGAGGGAGTGAGACACCTCCGATGTTTCATGTGGCTTCCACATCTTCCTAATGTCCCCATTAACACAAAAGCTGCAGAGGGTAAATTGTGATCAGAAAAAGCCCCAGAGGAGAAGAGTTGCCTTTGTGCCCTGTCTGTGTTAGGTACAGGTCAATTAGACTAAGTGACTGACTTTGTAATCTTATTAATGTAGTCAGATGTTTCCTACACTCATTGTGAGTGGCTGTAGCTCATATTACATTGTGTGAAAATTTCAACTTAGGGAGTAACTATGCTAATTCATAAATTTAATTGTGTTTTGGTTCATAAGTTCTTGACTGAACTTTCTGTGTTTTGTTCTCTTCTACAAAACCTAAAAATCTCATTGAGAGCATCTTTTTGGCAGATTGTGCCAAAAGACAGGGGTTTATTTGATGTCCGAAAAGGTTTTTTTCCCAAGCACATTTTTTAGTCTCTGCACCCTAACCCTGCATTTGCGTAGGAAGTTCCTTTTTCATTACTGAATATCTTGATGAAAGATGTGTGTTTAAGTACAAACTTGCAATCCTATTAAAACTAGGAAGTCAGTTTTCTGGAGAATTCTGACATTCCTCAATTTCACTTTCCTAGGTTAAGAGTCTACCTGTTTACTCACACTAGGAGCCTCTTCTACATCAAAACCTATTCTTTGAGTTAGTGGAAGGAGCTTTAAAATGCTGCAGAACAAAGATGTTGCTCACACCAGAAGGGATTTGTATTAAAATTGATATGGATGCCGCTAGTGCCTTCTCTGACAGACCAGTTCACTTCAAAATAAGTTGCTGGTTTTCAGAACTCAGAGTTAGTTTAAAAAATAACTTTCTGCCTCCTCTGTGTCTGAGAAAAAAAAAGTTACAATAAAGTTACAGAAAATAATTTACTGTATGACCAAACAAAAATCTAAACTCTTTTACATCTCACAGCTCTTTGAATAGAGGTATGCAAACATAAACTTAGTTCAATTAAAATGACCTTCTGATACGTATTTTTTCATATAGGGTCCTTCTGGACTTGAAGGAATTCTGGATTCGTTCAACAAGCACTATAATGAGGTATGGAGATTTGATGTATTATCTGTGTGGGTTAATGACTAAGAAATATCTAGGGTAGAAATGACCACAGTTTTGATCCCTTAGAACCACATGCCCAATTAATCCAAAAGGGTAGTTGCTTCCTTGTTCCCTTTCTGCATCCCTTTACAGGCTCAGTCCACACTCCAGTCACATAACTATAGTGTGATCTGTCCTGCTGTCTTGCCTCCCATCCCTCTTCTACTCACTTGTTTTTGACTGGTGTAACTCAAACAGGAGGTGGGTGGACCACATAGCTGTTAGTGGGAAGCACCAGCTCCCCATTTCTAAAACTAATTGGTCTAAGCTGTATTTGACATTACTTTCTTGACCTACTCTGTTATGATTCTAAGATTAAAACAGAAAGACAAGGAGGCATAGTTTTGAAAAGATCTGCTAGCAATCCATGAGAATGTTCTTTATGTTTTTATTATAGACTAATAAAAATATTGCCTTAATTATAAAACCACCTGGGGCTAAAAACACTTAATTGGAAAAAAATACATAGGACACTATTCCACGTGACAGAGCTTTTAAATTCTTACTACAGATATTTCAAATTATTTAAGCAGTGGTAGTGTCTGCTACTGTAAGAGATCATTCTGAGTTCACACAAATTGGCTTAATTGATGCCAGAGTAGTCAATTTTTCTGCTAAGAAAATTGTATTTAATTCAAAGACTTATGAAGCACTACTAGAGCAGTATTTGTTCAACATAAAGGCTAATGTGTGTATCACACCTTAAGTCGTTAAGGTCAAGCCTGGAAGACATCCATTTCTTTTAATATTAGAATGCAAAACTATAAAGAGCAAGTGATTTCAGGGTGTTTTTCTCATATAGCATTCCCAGACAAGTACTAAAATCTTTTCTTCAATCGAGATTCTAGAGATAAATTCATGTCAAGTGTATCTTTCCAGTTGTTTTTATCTGTGATTTCTCTGTTATTTCTGATATTTAATCCATTCCAGACCAGTATATCACCTTAGAAAGATGCATTAGGAATTAAGCATGGGGCATTTTCATGCCTAGAGACTTCGTTTCTGGGTTTGTGCTTCAATTTCAAATGTATATGTTAAAGTTCTCTATCTTTTGGGTTTACACTTTGGTTTTCTTACTGGTTAATTTTTTTCCACCAAAGAGCTTTCACTGATACCAGCCCTGTTTCCTCTAACAATACCATATTTGTTGTAACTCAATCCCTATCTGCACTATGAATCTCTTTTATCCTGATAATACTTTTAAGGTTATTCTGCAAAAGGAAGTACAAACAGTGGTGATCTTCAGGAACTGAAATGCATCTGTGCCCCCCAAAAAACCCCAAAACATTTTTCTTATTTTAAGGCTCTATGTCTTTCTAAGGTGGTTTATATTTCCTAATTAACAATATTCTGGAAACAAGTGTAGACCAGCTGCTATTTGTCTATAAATTAACCATCTTTTAAATCCTGTACAGCTTACCAACTTTTCTTCCTTCAGCTGTCTAGTTTGAAGACTTTAATGACTCTGTCACAAGCAATTAATGTTTAACAAGGAAATGCTGTTTGATTCCAGATGAAAGAGGAGATGACTTTCTGATTCAACCAGCAGGTTCTCGATATGCAAAAGTTCTGTAATTACATGTTCAGAACATCCTAGACTCAAATGAAGTCTCCAAATGCTACAGCAAACATATTAGTTCTGATATATTTTAGGATGAGAATGGGACATTTCCATCAAGGACAAGACAAAGAGGTCATCAAAGACAGGGGCAGCTTCTCTGCTCTGCCATTGATTCATTTAGGCTGGTATATGCCCCAGTACCTTTCCTTTTTCCCCCACACTGTGACAAGAAGTGATTATGTCCTTTACACCTTGGAGACATCAAGCAGTTTTTCACATTCCAGTATATAATTTGCAGTGTGCCTCAGTTATTTGCATTGGTAAAATAATATTTGAGTGATCTTCTCAGGTTTTTGGGATTCCTTAGAGCACAGGAAATGATCTTGTCATCTTCCATCATTTTATGCATGTTCTTAAGGATCTCATAAGGTCTTTTAGTTTGGTCTTTTGAAGTGTTTACATTGTGACCACATTTTGGTTACTGTAGATACTTTAATACCTTTTTTCCTGATGATGTTAGTATGGCTTCTTTGTATTGGTATTTTCAGGAACCATGAGAAAGTGTTATGAAGAAATGTGGTGGTTCCTAAGACCCATCATAATTAATAATGTCCTTTTTTCCCCCTCTAATTTCTCTCTTTCTCTGCTATTCTTCTTAATTTTGTATGATGTCAATAAGGAGTTGTAATTGCATGATGTATTTAAATAATTTATTGCAACCAAGATTTTTCTGGCTCAGTACCAGTCACTTTATTGTGTAAGGAGGCTGGAGTGCAAGTCTTTAAAAGCATAATATCCTTGATCCATCTATACAGTGAAAGAAAGCACTATAAATACAATTGCTGACTGCAGCAGCAAATTGTGATGAACAGCAAAACAAGATCAGCAATCTTTTTTTAATGAAGGTGAGGGGAACCTGCTGAGAATTGATTGATCCTTAATGGGTTGGGAGACAGTGCTGGAACATTTCTTCCCTCACTCTTCCTTTGTGCCTATTCTTGCAAGGCATGTGACTATTTTTATATTCCTTCTTATTATGTATTTTGCACTTTCGGTGTAAATGAGATGCTTTGCATGTGTTCAATATATGCATTTTGTTCTCTTCTTTTTGCCAAGAAACTAGTTCTGCCCTGTACTGTAGGTTACATTCTTTCAGTGATTGCCAAACAGCACCTCATGATTTTAGTTTATATACATCAGGCCTGGGCTTTCAAGGCCTCTATCATCTTTTTTACTTACCAGTTTTCCACATGTAGATAGAAGGTCACTTTAGTCAGACTTGCTTCTAAATATCTTTGGAAAATGCATGTAGATCAGTTTAATCTAAAATGTTCTCCAACACATAAAAATAAAAATTAAACTAAACACAAAGAAATTAAAACTATATCACAATCTGCCCAGGAAATGTTGCACAATAATTCTAATCCATAGTAATTTTAGATTATTCTAGAATAATTCATTACTCGTTTTCTATATTTTTTTGCTTCGTTGTATTTTACTTTCATTTTGTTGTAAAGAGCAAATTACCTATAAATATGGAAAGACCATAAAAGTAGTTCTTTCATCTAATAGCCTTTTTTTTTTTCAAAAGAAATGCACAACTCAGAATAAATCATCAGTTATAGTGTACTTATAATAACAGGCACCTGGATTGTTCTTGGTTCAGTGGTAGTCAACTACTTCTCAGAAATGCTCACGTTCCTTTCTTTGGGTATCTGCCTCTTAATTCCAAAGCTGATTTTGATAATTGGTGTACCAACAGTGCTTACAAACCCTAAGCACTAAAGAAGATCCATCAGGACATTAGCATTTCTAGAATAGATTTATTCACTTTATATTCAGTTACCTACTTCCAAAAATATTAACAGAGTGTAAATGGAACTTGTATTCATCATCCTGTTTCCACATTTTAGAGATACGGAAACTGGAGCATGGCAGGGGAGTTGGCTTGCTAAGGGTTCCCATTCAGCCTAGTGGCACATGTTCTAGTACTTGGATTTCTTGGGTCAGACTGGTGCTTATTTGTCAGGATCTTTTTTTGTTTGTTTCTTTCTTTTTCCGTGGTCATTCAAAGAAAACACATTCCCCTTAGGTAGTCAGAGTCTGGCTTTGTGAAAAGGAAATCATTTGCTTTGTATTTTATTGTGTCTTAACCTCATAGAGAAGAGTAAATAAATGCAGTGCAGTAAACACCTGAACAAGTGTACAACCTGATTCCCTGGTCCTTAAATCTGTCTGTTTTCTTTGAGGAGCAGAGTGAGGAGCCTGTTGACCATGGTCATTCCCCTCCTTCTGCCTCACTGCTGTAGTAAATTAATTCTAGATTTCATGTTGCTCAAAAGTAAAAAATTTGTCATTTGTCGCAGAAGTGGGTTTTATTATTTTCTAACATACTTGAGGAACATACTGTAACAATACATATAAAAACATGTTTTTTGCATTGAGTTTTTAAAAAATCACAGATTTATGTAGCAATATTCAACATAGACATTTGCCTTTTATGCTGTTGCTCATCTTCTAGTCTGGCTGGAGTATGAATGCAGCTTAAAGGACATGTTGCTGCAATGTATTACGTAGTTGTACTGCATAGGCATTTATTATCTCTTCCTAGTAGTAAAGATAATTTACATGCTGGTAAATTACAAGAAATTGTTATGGTAAATAAATTGTTATTGTTAATAAATGGTGATATTTTCTATTTCCTGATCTTTGTGATGATATTTATTTCCAGAGTGACACAAGACTACTAGGATTACTTGGGAACCCTGGACTTAAAGGCCAGAAGGGAGATGCTGTAAGCATTTGGGGTGAATTTGGAGAAATTTCAAAGTGCCCATTTAACCTGTCTCTGCCACCCTTAACACAGTATCTTTTAATTGAGTTATCACAACAGGCTTTGAAGGAATAGGTCTTAGAGATGATTGGTACTTTGGTCTGTGTAGTCCAATATCCAGATCATTGTGCTATCCAGCAGGAGCAGCACAGGATCCTTTATCCTCAAGAGTAAACAGAAAGGGAAAATGCTGAAAGGATTAAGTGTGGTTTCTGCAATGCTGTCAAAGTCAAATGATCTTACCTGCCCATTATGTTGAAAAGACTGAAAAAGTTGAAATTCAGAAAATATTTTGAATAGAAAGTCATGAATATTTAAAGCTGCTTCTCTGTAGCAGTGGGACTTTCTATACTAAAAATACCTATAAACAGCCTCTAAAAATTACATGGAAGTCCAATTCTGAATCCACACCATATGACAGTATGTTGCTGATTGTCATCTGTCCTGTGTAAACAGTGGAATGATTTTTTAACAATTGCATGCCTTCCAAACTTGTAGGAGAAGAGGCAAGTGCTCTGGATACGTGACAGAATTGAAAACATTTTTTTATTGAGAAGCCTGCAGCTCTTTTATAGAAAATAGTCATTTGAATTCATTTGTACATGTTTAAAGCTTTATTTCCATGGCAATAATAGTTAAGATTTTGTGGCTTTCATAGAACAAAGTACAATTGAAGAGGAGAGGTTTATCTGCATTCGTCAGAATATAAAAGATTTTAAATTTCATTCATTTTGTTGAAAGGGCCAAAAAGGAGAATTCGGAATGACTGGTGCAAAAGGAGAAAAGGTAAGTTAATTCATTGCTTCTGTGCTTACGTGTGATCCTGGAACTTGACTAAATGTACTGGTTATTAATGATGTCTTGGAAAATATACAGACAATCAAGAAAATATATTTGAGCATAGGAAAAGTTGTCAGTTTCTGAATAATTATTCAGCCCCATCCAGGAGCAGGTATTTACATATGCAGGTAAATTCGCTGTTCTAACTGCTCACAAACTCCTTAGCTTTAAAAACGTTCAGATTTTCACTGAATACCAGTTTAAAATTGTTTATGTAAGTTTATGACCACAGACTCCCTCATGAATTAGGCAACTTTCATATTTTTTCAAGTTATGAGTGTGATTTTCAATATCTGTAAGAAAAAATATGAGTCTTTAAATCATTAAAATTTATAAATAAATTTTCCAATTTAGTATCTAGTTTTAGCATAAATTTTTGAAAATGGTTCAGGGGTGTGTTACAAGTGTGTATTATGCTTTTATAGGAATGTGTGTTGTACCCAGTTCTTCATCTACTGGTTAATAGGCATTTTGTTTTAGCTGCTAGGCTTTCACTTGGTTTCTTTGGTCATATCTTTCTATCTAAATAGTTTTCATACAAACAGAAATTTTTTTCACACTGCTGATATCACAAATTTTGGATTTTGTGTGCTATAGAGCACTTGTGTTCAAGAATTTCTGAGTTTTGGATGCATTATCACTCTCTTTAGTTCGTGTTCCTGACCCTCCCTCCTGCTCCTGCTTGAAAGGATCACATAAGCCATGGGCTTAGCATTAAATCAGCATCAACCCCTAAGTAAAGTTTTGTCCATATATTTGTATTTTATATAGCTTAAAAAAATTGTTACATCTTTCAAGGATTCTTCAACAAAACTAGACATAGGGACTACTTACCATTTTTAAGAAATCTTTGTTAACCTCTTCCCTACATTTCCTTAGGGAGAACCTTCTGAAAAAGGGGAAAAAGGGGATCCAGTAAGTATAGCTTGTTTTGAACTGATGTGAATAATTTACATTCAAGATTGTTTTGCATATCATATTCCTGCTGTAATTCTTTTTCTCTGTACACATTCATTAGATTCAGGGATTATATGGCATAGTGTATGTAGTGTCTCCTTCTTACATGTGCATCAAGATCACACAGGTTATAAATAAAAACAGAGATGCCCTGTTCTTCAGCATTTCTGCTGTTGGTACAGTCCATGAACTGAGTTTAAAGCACACAGGTTTTTTTTGTTGTATGTGAAGATTCTTCAGTTATTTTACAAAATTGTTTGTGTCCTGAACTGTATTATTTTGATGCCACCAGTGTGGTATTTAACATCAGGCAGTTTTCATATAGCCATTTTATGTGTGCATAACTTTGTTATTTTAGAGCATATTTTCAGAACACTCATTCTGTAAGTCTGTTTACCTATTTACTTATTTTTAATTAATTATTGTCTCCTCTTATGACATTTGACAAAAGCTTATTATCTTTTCTTAAAATACAACTCAAGGTTGCTTAGATATTTGTGATTAACATATTAAGGCTTACTGTAATAAAGTGTGGGTTTGGAGGTGAGTGCTATGTACCAGAAGAGGTCTAGTGGTGAAGAATAGGCTTTTGAGTGGATAAGCTTTTAAGCAAATATCGTGTGTTCAAACTTTTTTTTTTTTTTAAGTATTGGGAAAACCTGAAAACAAAATTAGTTTGTTAAAGAGGAATGCCTTTCAAAGTTTAAACAGGGCATCAGAGATTCTTTAGTGCTTTCTCAATATTTGTTTGCAAACTGTATTACAATATTTTAAGGTAGCAAAATAAACTCTTAGTTTATATTAGTTAGTTTTACCTTCTTATGATTGTATCTGCTATTTTCAGGGAGAGACTGGAATGGAGGGATCAAAAGGAAATAAGGTATTTTTTGAATTGTACATACTATGTACATTGCTAATATACACCAGTGATACTGAGAGGCATAATAGTAAACTTGGATTTTTTTGTTTTCTCAAACAATATCATTAGGGTGAAACAGGAGACCCTGGACCACCTGGTCTTACTGGAAATCCGGGATCAAAGGTAGGTGAAAGGTAATTTTGTGGTATGAACAGCAAGCACATTCTGTGCTGTTAAGGAAGAGGACTCTGAATGCTGTCAGCTCTTTAGCTAGTATTAAAGGATGGAGAATGAAAATAGTTTATATCAAAAGTTTGTGCTTGGATCATGGCTATTTTACATGAGATTTATATTTTACGTGAAGTTCTGTTGACCTGAGGGTCCTAGTGAGCAGCAAACTGGCCACAAGCCAGCAGTGTGCCCTTGTGGCCAGGAAGGCCAATGGTATCCTGGGGTGCGTTAGGGAAGAACATTGTGTCAGAAGGTTGAAGGAGGCGTTCCTGCCCCTCTATTCGGCTCTAGGGAGGCAAATCTAAAGCATTTTGTCCTGTTCTGGTCTCCTAAGTCTGTCCACAAGAGAGACATGGAGTTCCTGGAGTAGGTCCAGTGGAGAGCAACAAAGATGATTAAGAAACTGGAGCATCTGTCTTATGAGGAAAGGCTGAGGGAGCTGGACCTGTTCAGCCTCATGAAGAGATGTCTGACAGGGGACCCCATCAATGTCTCTAAGCATCTGAAGGGAGGGTGTCAAGAGCATGGATCCAGCCTCTTCCTGGTGGTGCCAAGCAATAGGGCAAGAGATGACCACGAGAAACTGATGCACAGGAAGTTCCACCTGAACTGTGCAGGTGAACAAGCACTGGAACAGATTGCCCAGAGAGGTTATGGAATCTCCCTCAAATATTCAAGAAACTGCAGTGTGCTCTAGGATGACCCTGCTTGAGCAGGGATGTTGGACCAGGTGACCCATTGTGGTCCCTTCCAACCTTATCCATTCTGTGATTCTGCAAAGAAAGCAACTGAAGCACAAATGTTCTTGAGAATCTCTCATGATGCCTTGAGCAGTATCAAATAAAGGTAGAATTGGAAACTGTTAAAATTTAACCTCCACCCAACACTACTCATGTTAGATATGATAGTACCCAAATTTTAGATCATCTAAAGAAGGCCCAGTGATAATGGATGTGGTAGTAGAATCTTTTCTTGTTCTTTTGTTAAGCTTTTGCCTTTAGGTATTACCTTTGTATTGACATGTATTTGCTTTGTATAAATACTTTTGGGTTGGTACATTATCAATCCCCAAGGTTTATTGAACTAAATGTTAGAATAAGAAAGAATGAGCAAACTTTCTACTTCTTACTCCTTGTGGAAGATAATTTTTAATGCCAGGTATTTTAATCTATTTACATGTAAGAATGGTTTACACCAAGTTACAGTTATGTGTTGATTTTACCTGTACTATATATTTTCACAGGGACTGCAAGGCCCTCCAGGACCTGTTGGACCCAGGGGACTGCCAGGAGAAGTTGTATGTATTATGCAGTTTCACCAAGCTCTGGTAGTGCGGTGTGTGAACAGTTAGCCAGTGAAACAGTTGGGCAGAAGTTATCACAGCTGCTCCTTTCGTGGGTGGTACTATTGCAATTGTGTGTTGAAGCACAGTTGAATGGGATGACTCCCTCAACAAAATGTCTGTATCCCGCTTCCAGTGCCATTTGATATTGGGATTTATTTAAGAACCATTGAAATGAGAGCTTTTACCCTTCTTGATTTTCTCTCACTCATTCCCCTGTTAGCACTATATTCACTGAGTCCTGACTTCTCTTTCCAGCAGGGAGATTGTTGCTTGGTTGGGATGGTTGGGCAGGAAGTTGTCTTGGTTTTTGATATGCCCTTCTCACAGTTACCAGGCACAGGTGCTGCTGGCTAAGGCTCACCAGAGATGCAGTGTGCCTGTAACCTTTATGTCTGTGGGTGCAAAACTGGTGGGTTGGGAGTGGCAAGCAGTGGTAAATCTCAGCAGTTTGAATTTTCCTGTAGTTATTATGCTTTTGAATGTCCCACATTCAGGTCTGCCAACTGAAGGGATTTGTCAAGGTTTGTCTCCCTCATGGGGATTTAAGTGTAACTGTAACCACTGCACCACTGGGCAGCAGGCTGGTTGGTGGGTCTGCTGGCTGGTTGAGATTTCTCAAACTGGTAGGGACCTGCCCCAAGAGCCAGCACACCTGCAATTCTTGTGCCTCTGGGCAAGGAAGAGCACAGGTGAAACATCAATCCAGTCTGAATTCTGTAGGAAACATCTTAAACTATTCGGCACCATTACACTCAACTTGAAAGTTCCATGGGCATTTGATCAAACACCCTAACATAGCAGGAGCCTCTTCTGGGAAACTGACTGCCTATCTCCCTTCCAAATTACAGCACAATCCCTCTTCAGGTACGCAGGCAACTATGTTCTGCCTAATCCCCCCATGTAAACCGAAATTAGATTTCAGTCCAAGACACCAGTGGCGTCATATAACCTATCAAGTGGCACTTTACCTCCTCCTCTTGGTTCTTGTATCTCCCTTCCTCCATAAACCATAAATGGCTTTAAGTAGCATTCTGAATATTTGAGTGATTAGATCCAAGAACTGGATAAAGACAACCAGATAGTGAAGACCTTAGTTTTAGCCTAGCAGTTCAACCATTCCCCTGAAAAGGACTGGGATTTTGATCTTTGCTCTGTGCATTGGTTTTGGTTTTTATCATTTTTCTACCAACAGAACCATTTAGGAGCTGAATTTCCTGCATTTTGTCTTGGGCCTTTTCACACATGCTCTGACACTTCTTTGCAGAAGAGACCTCTTATTTGAAACAGACTTTTAAGTTGTATACTGTATTGATACTAGAATACCATTCTAAATGGTACACAGCTGGCAGTTTTTATGTTGATGTGTAACACGTCTAAGGGATATAAGCAAAGGGACAACTAGAGTACAGCATCTTCAGCTCCTGGCAGGGGAAAAAGTACTAGTATTCAAATCTGCATGTAGTCATTTTGTACTGTGTTACTTATTGACCATTTCTTTATACCTTATTTTCCTACTCAGCTGAGGCACACGTTTTTTCAATTGCCTGATTTACCTCTCAATCTATACCATAGTTTGTAAGCCTTATCTGCTGTGCTTCTATTTATGTATAGATCCCCAATCCTACTGTGAGAGATAACCTAAATGCTGCATTCTCACTTTCTCGTGTTGCCATCATCCCGCTTGAGTTCATAAATGCTGCTTTTGAAACTGCTGTTGTGGATCTTTGATAAAGTGACATTTTGTCCAGATAAATACTGGGTATAACATATGTAGATCCTAGAGATAGGTGATCTTGAAGACTCATATTTGTACATGCAATTCTAGTATGTAAAAACACATTTAAATGTATTATAGAACCATGTGTTTATGTCCAGGCTCATTGTATTGTTTTATCTTCTAAAGATTAGACATTACAGATTAACAAATGTAATAATTGGTTTTATGCAGTATGATTAAATTATGAAAGGCTGAAAATTGTTTTATTTTCACTTATGTCATTGAAGAGTCATCCAGCAGATAAGACTTGTTTTTTTAATATTCCTAAGAAATCCCTTGAGTTTGGTCCAATCAAAAAAGAAAAAAACAAATAATTGCAGAAGAATTGAAGATAGGGTAGGCCATGATGCCTGATCCATAATTAGTACATTTAAATTTCCATATATTTTTATATTCTTCATTAGGGTACTTGTTTTTCTTTCTTATGCTTCTAATTTGGATGATTTGGTGAAACAAGTAGCTGTTTGTATTAAACAGAGAAGGCAGCAGACAAAGCAAACACACAGCAGTTGAACCTTCACTACTGGCATGAAAATGTTGTCATCCATCATAACGTCAGTGCTCACAAAACTTTGTTTTACACTGCAAAGAAAAAGTAAAACAATATGTGTTTCTTTGTATTTTTCTTAGGAAGGTCATTTTCCAGTCCAACGTCAGTTTCATACTTGGATTTTACTGTTCAGTTTGGCCAGTTTTGTCCTTTACTGTGATAATTGCTGGTATTAACAGAATACTTGACTAAATAGTTGGTTGAATAACATTGAAGGGTCATGGAAAAAGTTTTCTGTATTTGTTACAGCATAGTAAGAGAATCCAATTAAGCCTTCCTTATTTTTCAAATAACTTCTATTTAGATGTCAATCTTTCTTACTTGTCTGCATTTATAAAAATCCTTCATGAAAAGGACAAGGGAAAATACCCAAGTTAAAATCAAAATGTGAAAGATGAAAACATTGAGACATAAGAAAGGATGGAACATATTTTATTTGCTGAAAATATTTGACTGTCCATTAAATATCTAAAACATTTTAAAGGAGTTTGTTGGATTAAGTAATGTGCGGGAGTAGGAATTCATTGAAGCTTTTAAGATACCAATTTAAATAATTAAATGATGTAGGAAATCATGCACCCTTCATGGGCAAAATAGATGAGACACTTATTAAAAACTCAAGTTTTTATGTGCTATTGACTTCCTTGAAAAAAGTATTGATTTTTCAAGACACAGAATTACTTGGAAGTAGAAGAAATAAACCTTTGTCTCTGCCATTCTGCCCTGATAGGGTCCAGAAAATAATCTTACTACATTTTAACTTAAAAGAAAAATAATTCCTGTATTTATTTAAAGAAGCATTCATTAACTTCTACTTTTTGACATTTGGGGTCAATATTAATGCATAGTAAATAATCCCGTGTAAACTAGTTTTCATCTGTCATTTTAGATAACCTTTAAGGGAATAGCTATAAAAATGTACAGTTATGTTTTTATTAATTCCAGGGCTTACCAGGAGAGCATGGAATACCAGGAAACCCGGGAGTTAAAGGAGATAAGGTACGTTTTAAGTGTTTGTAATTAAGCTTGATATGTTAGAGCATATTAAATTGTCACCTCCAAAATAACCTTCCATCCTTCTGTAGTGCATCTGTGTGGCTGCTGTATGAATTGATTTTAAAATGTACCAGCAGCAACCTTCTGTCTGCTTCTTGGAGATGCTGCAGACACATTTGGCAACCCAGTTTCTCTTTAGATTTATAATTTAGGTAATATTTCAAGGAGATTGCACCTTTACATTAAATCTGTGCAGTGCAAAAATGTCGGTTCAGATCCTGACTACAGAACACTCTTTTCTATGCAGTGCCCTACCCAGACTAATGTGTAAAATCCCACTTGACACTCAGATATGTGCATCTTGGCAGAGCGCTGGGGCAGCTACACTGTCTCAGATGCAAGCCAAGGCTATGTATGTTTATGACATTGAATTTTGCTGTGTAGAAATCCCTTAGTTAGAATTCAGCTACATCAGCAAGATTTAAAAATTATACATGTGTGTATATTGAATGTAGAGACAGGGAGAAAAGAGGATACACAGATGTACTCTGAGCTATGTGATGTGTTACAGTATTTCTACATTGTGGGGTACAAGGGAAGCTAAAAAAATCCATTGATAGTTTGAAGAGTGATCCAGAACACAGACAGAAGGAAATAAGAGGAACACTGACAAAAATCTACTCATCTTACAAAATGGGGAGTAGTGGATTCAGAAAAAATCGCAGAGACAAGACAAAAGAACAGCATAATATAAAGCCCAAATTCCCCTGTGTAAGCTGCAGGAGTCAGAGATGTGGAATGAGAGACACTGCATGCACGGATGGAAGAAGCAGAGGTGTAAGCAGGAATACAGTGAAGACCCTGGTTTTATCCCTAGTGGTAGATAGCTGGGGAAAGACAGCTGTTGTTTCATCTGTTGCTGTGAATTAATTGGAAGGGTTTAATGAAAACCTGTGTATTAGGGGCCTGGGGACCAAAAAATGTAGATCATGCGCATTTCAAGCATGGAAACCCAAGACATTGCTAGTTAAAATTAATGGTTGTATAGTCTGTACTTCCTCTTCTTCTGTAACTTTTTGAAGAAAAATATTATGGTCTTTTTTTCTTCTCTATTTCTTCTCAAAGTACTGGCCCTTGATAATATTCAGAGGTTTTTTCATAGGAGAAAATTCTCACTTTTCAACTAATGATTAAAATTTATTTTGTAGGGTGACCCTGGTGGAATTATGGGACCACCTGGACATCCAGGTCCAAAAGGTGATATGGGGCCTCCTGGACCCAGTCTGCCTGGAACACCAGTAAGTTCATAATCTGAAAAGGCTTTTCTGGCTTCATTTCTTGTAAGGGCAACTGCTAAAGAATTCTCACCGTGCAATAAAAGAAATCATAGAATCATAGAATGGTTTGGGTTGGAAGGTACCTTAAAGGTCATCTGGTTCCAACCCCTTGCCATGGGTTGGGACATCTTCCACTAGACCAGGTTTCTCAAAGCCCCATCTAACCTGCCCTTGAACACTTCCAGGGATGGGCCATCCACAGCTTCTCTGAGCAGCCTGTGCCAGTGCTTCACCACACCCTCACAGTAAAGAATTTCTTTGTCTCATCTATACCTACTCTCTTTCAGTTTAAAGCCAAAAGCAAGTATTTTTTAATGTAAACTCAAAACTTAAATATATGTTACAGTGCGTATATATATTACATAAGTGCACTAAAATATAGTCTTAGAATAGTATAAGACTCACACATGCTCCTACTGACAGTGGTATTAACAAGGAAGACATATGTAAATTTTTTGTATTTTATTTCTGAAGGATGCATAGTTTTGGTAATAAAATTCAGCTACTCTCTTGGATATTAAAACATATTTCTTTCCCTGTTTTTTATTTTATTTTGGTCTTTTAGGGTCCCACTGGTGTTCCTGGAAACCCAGGTCCAAGAGGGCCAAAGGTATACAAAATACATTATTTCTATTTCTGAGAAAAAAAAATGTAGTTTGCATTTTCAGGCTTGTTGTGATGGAAAGCCTTGTACCTTCACAGGGAGAAAGAGGACTACCTGGTGTACAGGGAGCACCTGGGGAGATGGGGCCCCCTGGAATAGGCCTTCAGGGATCGCCAGTAAGTATCCCAGTGCCCAGAATCTGGACCTCTGGCTTTGCATCACTGTGAAACTGCAGGAGGCAAACAAAGCACAGTAAAAAGCCATGCCATGAGCTTCCTTCTGACTTGACTCACAACTCCCAGCTTGTTTCACATTTTGCTGTGCAGTTTAAATTCAAACATGAAGCATGTTGATATGGTCTGCCTAAAGCATTCATACTGAATAACTTGTACAGCAATAACTGTTTTGGCTGTTCATCTTGTTTCCCAAGTTTCTTACCATTGCCTTTAAATAAAGCCTTCTCTACTGTCTTCAGAGTATTCAGTAAAAAAATTGGCTGATACTGATGTTAGGTGGTACGTGAGTTCTGCTTCAGTGAATAAGATAATCTTTCTTCAGTCCAGACCAGTATATATCAGCTTCAGTTTATGGACAGTACTCTGGTGTAGAGAGAAAATGTTTGTGAAAGATGACTAGATATTCATACTGAATTCTTAATCTAAAATAATAATCCTTAAAAATATTTTTCAGTTAAAATGTTTTCAAATCTGAGTTTTAAAAATTATCAATTTATATCTAAATAATCTAATTTGTTTTTATTCACCTGCTCATCAGCTTTTCTTAGGAATATCCTAGCTAAATAAGAAGTTTCACCACAAATCATTACTTTTTTTAATTGCCTGACCTTAAAAATGGGCCTTAGCAAAGTCTTGAATTCTCTAATTTTGACAACATTAGGTTTAGATTTAAAGCCAAACTTTAGAGAAAGTCTTTCTTGCAATGAAAACTCCACCAATATCCCATATTCAGTAATTGTTAATCAAGTTTATCTCCCTTATCCCAGAAAGTGTAACTACTGATTATTTGGAGTTTTCTTGCAGGGTCCTATAGGTCCGACTGGATCGGCAGGTGTGCAGGTAGGGTATAAGTTTTATCTTTAATATAAAAAGCATTAATTTAGTTTAAGAATTTACAGAAAAAGTACTCTTATATCCTAAATGACTTTTCTGCTCTTAGGGCCCTAGGGGACCGCCAGGGTTACCAGGAACTCCAGGTACCCCTGGTATTAATGTAAGTGAGAGTTTTCTATATATGCAACAAAAAGTAATGTCCCCCTCATCAATGATTTAAGGCTATCAATTTTTACATTTTTTTCTAGGGCACTCCAGGAAGAGATGGAAAGCCAGGACTGCCAGGCCCTCCAGGTGATCCTGTAGGTATTGAGAGAAAACTTGTGCATTAGCTTTAGTGCAAGTATTTTAGATTTAAAGGAGGGGAGATAGCATAGCAAATCTAGAAGCACCAGTGATGTGATACGAATAATAAAGAGGAAATAGTTCCTTGGGAAACACAGGGAAACAGTCATATTATGTACTTTGGCCTCAAAAATACTTTGAGACTGTCTTCATGATGGTTTTGTAAGCAAGCAAAAACCACTTAGAATTATAGTTAATGCTCATAAAAAATTATGGGTCTGAGTGTCTATCAGCAAAACTGTCAAACTTGGAAAGAGAGGTCTCTCCCATGCTCAGTTCCTGTCTGTAATTTAATTTTATTAGGATAAGCAGAGATAAACTCTGAAATTTGACTGGGAAAGATGGCTTGATTTTTGAAGATATAATCAAAATTCAAAGGCTGTCTGAAGTCAACAAGACTTAACTTGAGACAGATGAGCATAAAGTGCTCAAGGAAAAACAAAAGCCATAAGTAGAATGTGTCTAGAAGGCACAGTACATTGTAAACTAAATATAAGTAAAAGATTGGATGCTGCTATCAAACAGACAGGTCTAAATGGTAAAACTTACTAACAGGAGAATTATTGCCTTCTGTTCTCTTGAAATATTCTTCTCCTTTGGAAAGAACATTTTTTAAAGGAAGATGTAGCAAGCAAAAGTGATTCTGGAGAATTAAGGTCATTTTAACATTTTCAAACTCCTGTTATATATTGTCCAGTTATTCAGAGTTCAGCACACAGAGTCATGATTCTTCAGTGTGTGTGCAGCTGGGCTGACTCGTGGTGCATAGAGAACAGAGGAGCTGTGTGGCACAAACACAGGAGGCTTGCTCTCATACCTGCTGTGCCCTCGCACCGGGATTTTAGCGCTGTTCCACGCTAAGGGCGTGGCATCCTGTGTCATAAAATGATATAGCAGCTAAAATAAGAAAGTTAGAAAAGAGGAGAGACTGGGGAAATTGCACTTCTGTGGTCCAGCAGGAACCCTAAGTGACATGATAATAACCTGCCTAGCTGTAAAATCTTGTCATCAGGAGAAGGAAGAAAAGTCAGGTCCCATAGGGATGTGATAGTTGTTTTACAGTCCTGTTACAGGTTTTTAAGAGCAGATGACATTGTCTGTGTACAGTTTACCTCTGTGCAGAGGATAGACTTTCACACCTTACTTGGTTATGTCCTTAGGTTGTGTTAGGTGTAGTGTCTAACCCTAGAAAACTCATCAGCCTGCTTTCAGAGGTGGTGGGTTTACCCTGTAAATGGTGTACTCCTGATTAGGTTTATGGTTAAGTATGTTAAGCAGTGCATCTCTTGAGCTGATATTGCTGTTAACTGGCAGTTTTTCTAATATGCTATGTTTTATTTTTATTTTTCAAAATGGAAATGCTTGAAACAGACTGAACAAAACCAGTTATCCTATTTAGAATGTGCCTGATTTTATAGTCTACCCAGGGCAATTTTTTATTTAGCAATTGCCAGAAAAAATGCGCGTTGGTAATTGGAGAGTCTGTTAGTGAGTGAAGCTGTTAATAACAAGGACAATGAGTTTTTACAGGGAATCTTTAAAGAGGAGTTTAATGGCAGGTCTCGGAAATTTGAGATGTGCTGTAGTACAGTGTAACTCTATTGACTGATCTTTAAACAGGTCAGCTTTAGTTGCCAATTTAGCAGTGGCACCACAGAGTTATACACTTAATGTTTAAAGGTGGGACAAAATGCTACATATGTTGCTCATGTTGCTGTAGCTGGGTTATTTCCAGTATCTGGGCTAACTTATGGAAGTTAGCTTTAGCATTTCCAGAACTTTTGCTGCAGTTGACAGTAGAGTCAAAGCCTAGGAGAAAGGGAAAGGAAGACAACCAAAGATAATCAAGTGAGAATAGTCTGTGTGGCTTGAGAGTAGTGTTAAGTTGTTGCTGATATGCTACAAACCCAACAACATTAGTATGTTCAGGAATTATGCTGTTGTCATGGTTTACGAAAGTTCATTGAAATTGTAACAAAAATTTATAATTATTAGGTTGGATAGACAGTGATATTTAACTATATTTGCAACTCTTTTTTTTCTTTTGAGTTTCGATTTAAAAAAGCTTCAACCAATGTGTGTGCATATATATATATATGTATATATTCAACTCTCTGTGTAACAATATTAACTTTAGAAGTAATGAGAACACATCAGAATTAGTATAATAATAACGGCCAATCTTCGCGAACGCAGATTTGGGCAGGGCTCTCCCCCCGTGGGTGTGCCCTTCCAGCCTGCGCAGTGGATTTTTTTTAGGTGAAGCACAGTGTGTGCAGAACTGGCCCCACCGTTTAAGTCCTGAGGTTCATTTACCACAGCCGATCAGAATTAGTAGTGTTGGATAAATTACTAACTGCAGCTGCCTTTTTTAATTTCAGGTTGCGCTGCCACTTGTGGGAGACATGGGTGCTATACTGAAGGTAAATATTTTCAGACATTAAATATAGCTTTTTGCTATAAACATGATATTTAAACCAAAATATGCATTTTAGTTTCTGTAGGCTCAATCCTGACCCATGGGTCCAGCCTAAAATAATTTCGAGATTTTTGTTGATTTTCTTTTTCCGAAAAAATGCTCAAGAAACGTGTTTTATAGGAATTTTGCAAAATAGTGTTTGAACAGTATGTGAGGCTGTAGGCAGCAAATGTCTATTCAATGCATCCAATCCACAGTATAAATTGCTACAAATACACCCCATTCTCCACTTTATTATGCAGCATTAATTTCAGTAATACACCTAATGGGGAAAATAGTCTAGAATTTCTAAGATATTATTTTGAAAAAATAATGAAATTTGGAGTGACTCGAACATAAACACAGGTGTGTCTGGTACTATTTGAAATGAAGTAAAATATGTGTTAGCAGTACTTGAGTGTGAGAGTGATGGGGAAAGAAACAAAGAAGGCTCTCTGAAAAAGCATATTGTTTAGAAGAGAGTAAGGACTGAAGAGAAGGCTCTAGGGTCAAGTGAAGGCAAGCTCAGAAAGGCAGGCAGGAAGCAGTCTGCATAAATTGGCCTGCAAGGATCAGATCTATGTCACAGAAACATTTGTCACTTTGCGTTCTGTCTGTTCCACAGGGTGATCCTGGTACAAGAGGTCCTCCAGGCATCCCTGGTAGAGAAGGGCCAAAGGTAAGTTTGCATGGAAGTACTTTTCATTGCTTTGTTTCTTCTTAAAAGTAAATTACCCCTGGCAGTCTTGACTTTCTTGTCTGGTCCCTCTCCCTGGGGCATCTGAGCAGCCTAAAGGTTCAAACAATTTTTATTGTCCAGCCTTCTTAGTGCATCAGTTCACCTTCTCTCTAAGGAAAGTGAGCAAAATTGCCTGAGTTGAGTCCCAGGCTGGAATAGCTCTTCTGTGTCTTGCCTCCATTAAAGCTTGCTCAGATTTGACTGCCCAGTAGTGCATTGCTATCTATAAACTTATTTAGATGAGTCAGTCATGCAAGAATCCTACGGTGAAGAGGAAAACTTCCCATGTCTCCCTGAAGTGTGCAACAGCTGGACAGCCCTGTGCCTTTGCACCCTGTTTCCATGGGAATAACACAGGCATTTCACTGGGACTTGAGGTTTCACTGGCATCAATCAAAACCCTGCTTCACTGATCAAATCCTGCTTCATCAGACCAAATGCCACATGGTTTGGCATAGAGGTGTCCTCTATCGTTGAGCCAAGTGAACTCTCTCCGTTTCAGCAAGCATTTCAGCTCTCTGGTGTTAATGTCTCCATCAGGCCTCCTAACTAGTTTGCCTCCTGGGTACAAACCACTCATGTCCTTTCACCTCGCTGGGAGGCATATTTTAAAGCTTTCAGGTAGTTTTGAGCCTTTTTTTTTCTGTTTTAGGCACTTATAGCTGTAAGGGCTTTATGCTAGTATATATTAAGTGTGGGCCATAAAATGCCCTACGGAGCATGAAATTCATTGTTCTCTAATAGAAAGTATTTGTTTGACTGTTATGTTTTCATAGGGAAGCAAAGGTGAACGTGGATTTCCTGGGCTTGTGGGAGAGAAGGGCGATGAGGTACAACTACTTCATTCTTATCTGAACCTGAGTAAAGACTTAGACTGAGAATGAAATGCACAGGGTGTTTAGTTTTTTAAAACTGCTGAGATAGTCATGTATTGCTACAAATAGCTCTCAATTCTGAATGTTCAGCAAGATTAAATGTTATTGTTCAATTAAATAGGATCTATTTAATTTTTTGTGCATTTTTGTTCATTTGAATATTTTAAAGTCTCATATACATTTACATGCTGATTTTTAAGAGTATAGCATAGAGCAATAAATAGGTAAAAGTCAAATATTTTCTGAAAATGCTTCATATTTATAATATATTTACTTTCATTTTGTTATTTCCCCTTCAGAATTCACTTTTGAAAACATTCAATTAGACAAATACTCTGATGGGAACAGTCACAGCAGCAATTACTATTAAGTGGAAACTGGAAAGTGTTTGAAGGGAATGAATTCAAAGTATTTACAGTACTTTGTATCATATACTGCTTTCTTAGAGTGATTTTTATGGGAGAAGGAAAAAAGCCAGCAGTTGTTGTGCCAAATTCAAAATAACTTCCATGGCTTTCATTTTAAATTTAAATATTTGCAGTTAACAGTTCAAGAGCAATCCCTATCAAAAAAACCAACCAAACAAAACAAAAAACCAACCAACCAACAACAACAAAAAACACACACAAAAAAGCAGAAAATCACCAAAGCAGAAACTATTAAGCAAATTAATCGAGGTATATAAATGCATTTCCTAGTGGCTTTAGCCAATTGAAAGAGTGAAAATAAGTAGTCTGTTACAAAAATGTGGTAAGCACTTTGGAACTCCAAAATATTTAACTGACATTAGGCAGTGCAAGCTACAGGACACAGCACCTGGAGAGTATGAAAGGAATTTAGAGTGTATTGATTCTTTATGATCTTTATTGATTCTTTATGAGTGATTGCAATTCTTTATGATCATTTTACATTTCTTTAGTGCTAAGGCCATGGTATCTTCAGAATTTTCAAAAAGTAGTAGAATGAGAATAATTTTCAAAATAATCTGTGTTCGTCAGGATCCTTGGCTTCCAAATGTAAACAGTTACATGAGGAAAAAAATATACAGCAGAAGCATTAAATATGTATTTCTGCTACTGTTTTGCCCCAGAGTTTAGCATGTTGTCAGCCTGAAGTATTATGCTTATTTTTCCTTTATTTTACATGATATATAGAACTTATTAAGTCTTTGTTTCTTATTGAAGCAAGTGCTTCCTGGGGTTGGATTCAGACCATACTTCCTGAAATGATGGGGCAGCCATAAGCGAATTTCGTGCAGAATTTTACTTAAAAAATAAATGGGAAAGTAACACATCCTTCGTGTGCCCTTCAGGATACCTCTATAATTCAATCCTAGCAGGTAGAGGCATTAGAGAAACAATTTCAACAATTCAAATACTATTTAACTTCTGAAAACCGAGTGAGATATTTCAGGCAATTGGGAAGGTAATAAGGGAACAGCAAGTTTATAACTGGCAATTAGGTTTTTATAAAGGACTCTGGAGTAAATTCACTGTAAATTTTTAATTAACTCAGTGGGGTGTGATGCTTTGTTAATAAATTAGCCTCGTGTGCTTCTTCACTGTTTGAGACCTTGTTACCTTCCTTAGCTCTGGTATTTTCAATGTGTAGCAGTAGCTCTTGATTATGACATTGCAAGAGTACAAATTATTTTCTTTTGTCAGAAACACGTAAAAGACCTTATAAGTTTAAAAGTCACTTTTTTTACAAATTCTAAAAAAATGCATTTATTTTCAATTTTATGATTTGGTTACCATGAGAATGGGAAGAAAGTTTGAGAAGGCCACCTGAAACTCTTTGCAATGCACTCATCAACTTCCACATGCTTCCAAATATGGAATGTAATCTTTGCTGAAGCTTAGTTCTCTTCCTTTTTTTTTTTTCCCCAGAGAAGGGTTCTTCTAACATCAGGAATAAGAATTGCAGAAAATGTTCCTTTGTCTTCATATTAATTTGCCACGTGACTGTACCATCAGAGTAAAGTAATTCAAAATGAACAGAGAGCACATGAGCAGTTACTTGCCACTCTGAAAAGCTGCAGAGGTGGATCAGTGCCCTCTGTGTGCAGAAGCAAGAAAGGGAAATCAATGTCTCTCTCCATCTCCTCATTTTTACTGATTTGTTTCTGTCTGAAGCTTTCCCTCAGTCTCTCCTTCCAAGCACCTGTTTCAGGGCTTCTGACCTCTCTGGCTTTTTAGAATGGCCTCCTTAGCCATTCCTTATTAAGCACTGCATTTAACTTGAGAAATACAACTTTTTTTAGGTGATTCTTTTTGTCAGAAGATGGACAGAAAAAATTAATTACTGCTGGGAGGTTTCTATTTTCATTTATGGACTATGGGGAGAACCATGAGTGATTAGCTCGCATTAGTACATTAGTATTACATGTCTAAAATTGCACCTACACCTAGTGTGGCAGAGGAAAGACTTTTAGGGACATGCAGGCTTGTCCCAAATTTCCCCTCTATTTACTGTAGTAAGCTGCACACATGTATGTTAAGTAAATGGACACCAGAGCCCATCAGTTTTCCAGGAAATCAAATAGGGTAAAAGCAGGAAAGTAGATCATTAAGTACTATGTAAAATGTCATGTTCCATTATCAAAAAAGCAAAATCTATAACTCAGGCAGAAAACAGCATTTAGATAGCATCAGGTAACATTGAAAAGTCTGAGTAAATGTCTTCTCACTAGAAAAAATAAAAAGCCCTTTAGTGATAGAAAATAGAAAAATTAATCTCTAAAGAAAAGCCAGATGTCTTATTCTTATCTGCCCAACTAAAGACAAAAAGATTTACAAGACATGAGCTAATAATGTGAAAGGTTGAAGGACAAATGATGATTATCACTCAAGCAAGAAGTTGTCTCTAACCTTGTTCAATGATAATCTCTTCCCTGAATGGTGGGGTGTTGGGGTTTTTTCATTACTAAAAATAATGCCTACCTTTTAGAAAGAAAAACACTCTTTAATATAGTCATAATACTGCTGGATGTGCTGAATATAAGTATTTTTGATACAAAAGTGGGAGAGGAAGTAGACATGTGCTCTTTTAATTTCCAGGGCCTTCAAGGTGCTCCTGGACTGCCAGGCGTGCCAGGACCCAGTGGACCATCTGTAAGTGTTTGGTATCACTTGTGATCTCCTTTATCTCTGCAGAGGCTGCTAGAACTGCCTCGTTTCTTGACCTTTCTTTTGTCTTCTAGGAGAGGAATAATAAAATTCTACCCATACTGGCTCTATTAAAGTAAACTATATTGATGTTGATGTTTCTGAAAATACTGTCATTGTCTGGGCTCTTAATTTATGTAACTTAAATAGGTTTGAAGTTTTGGCATTACTGGAGAACCTGTGAGGTTACATGACTTACAGTGTGCAAACTTGCAGTGAATTATGTGTTTGTACCCAAGTTAGTCATATGAGTAATGAAAATCTAAAAATAATTTCAGCTTGTTATTCTGCGCAGTTTAAAAATGAATTTTGAGAATAAGCTGACAGTATTTAAAGACACTGAAATATATCACTAAAATTTTTGGTATTATTGGGAAAAGTCCTCTTCAATGTTTTTTCAAATTTTATTTTTTACATATGGGCTGAAGTCACATTAATTAGTATGATTGTTATTCATTCCTAGGTTTCATGACATGCTTTTTTCAAAACCTGTAGCACATATAGAAATTTTAATGGGGAATACGCACACCGGCATTTTAGCAGTAAAACCTCATTCTTAGCAGTATTGAGACCTGCCAGGTAGGGTCAGCCCATTTAGCATGCCAAGGTGAAAATGCAACTGCAAACACAAGTTTTACCCTTCAAAAGATTTATCAGAAGGACACAGCTGCCGTATCAGGCAGAAGAGAAATATTTAAATCTGAAGAAGCAGCAGAATTAGATTTAAATGACCTTCAAAAAGGAAACATTTTAAAAACTTAGTGACAATTAAAAAATACTGTGTTTCATTCTTTCCTATCTAATATACAGAATTCTGTGTTGTGCAGGGAGTCACAGGAAGGCCTGGGCACCCCGGTCCAGCAGGGGCAAAAGGAGAAAAGGTATTCCTTGCTTTTAGCCTTGCTAAAGATCTGTGAAGGTTTTGCAGCCCCATTACACCCCTGTTATTTGGAGCTTCTTTAAACAAGTGCAGGAGTGCAATCAGGAATGTGACATAACATTTCCAATTTTTATTTGTATCTTAATACGAGTACTTTCCCCAAACAATGCTGTGCATATGGGTTTCTATTTTGAAGTGCAGTTCTTGCGGTGTATGTAAGTTGCAGGGAATGTTCTGTGGGTATAACTTACTATATAAAGTTTAGGAAAGTGAAAATACATTTGTGAGATAGCATGTGACTAGTGACTGCTTGCTCTGCTTCTGGTTCTTTTATCAGTATTATGCCCAAATGTATTTACAAGTGCTTCACAAACACTGAAAGTTATTGAGTACTAGTTATTCTGAAAAAATATGTAAGCTTCCTTTATACTTAATTTACACTTTTGTTGCACTACTTTTTATCAGACTTTTATGTGTTCTTTTATTAGCCACTCAATATTATCCATTATAACTAAGAGACAATATTCATTTCTCAGGCACCTCAGATCAGCAAAATACAGCAGAGACAAAATTAGTTTGCTGCAAAATACTTTCTGGGACAAGTTCTCCATTTTGTGTATGAATACAGCTTTTTTTTCCATATGTTACCCTGGAGTTTCTCAGGCATAGCACTGCCACGTCAGTGTGTGGGATCCTCCTAAAACTCTACACAACTTTGACTCTATATGAGTAAGTAGGGAAACTATTTTGTAAAGCTCATAAATTATTTCACTATGAAATCTGAATGAGAGTTGTGTCCTTGCAGACCACAACAAGGAAAGTTTACCCCACTCATTTCATTTTTATGTAACTGACTGCAAAACACAAGTCTTGTTAGTTCCTTGTTCACAGTTCACAGGTGGGAATGAAAAGCCACTGTAATTAGTGTCTCACAGCACAAAAAGGGCAAAAGTCAGATGGCTGAATAGTGATGAAGTAAACTGAAATGTAGTCCCAGTAATTTTCTTCTCCTTCCTTCACGTGGGACGTGTTTGAGAAATGATCACATAATAGGCTTTCTAAAGTAATAGTATTTTAATTCTCCATGAAGTATTCCAAACCACACTTTGGAGGCTGACAGTTTCTATCAATTAGCGGCACCATTTGGGAATTAGCCAAGTATAAAGATATAATTACAATTATATTTTTCTCCTGAGCTAATTATGGGCATTGAATGCTTAGCTTGACTTCTGCCACCTTAGTTGTTTTAAATATTTGACCTAAGGGTCTCACTGACATATGTTTAAAAGATCCAACAAAATCAGTGAAAAATTCTGAAAGAATTGTTCCAAATTTAACAATGTATTTAACTGAATTTTAGTGAGAAGATTTCAAAGACATTGTTTGGGAAATTTTATATTGAAACCTTTGTAGTTCTATACTAGTCAGGGACCCCACCATTCTACTGGGGAAAAATCTCAGCAGCTGGTTTGGTTTGGGGGGTTTTTTTGTTTTGTTTTTGGGGCTTTTTTGTTTGTTTTTTTTTGTTTAGTTTTTGGTAATAAAATCATTTCAGTACACATCAGAAGAACAGACCACAGATACAGGTAATGATAGATGAATATTTTATAGTAAAAGCCAAAGGATGTTCATTATGTCTCTTAGTAAAGAATTTTTTTTAAATTAATTTTTATTCAATATGTGTCTAAGTAAATAGAACTTCTCAAACTGTAGCTCTTCATTATTTACATATGAATGATCAGCTGAGGACTGGCTTTTACAAAATAACATACAGAGCTTAAAATGAATGCTAACTTATCTGCTGATTGCTTAGAAATTCATATTCTCAAATCTTTTTTTTTTTTTCTTATATCTTCCTCTCCCTCCTGGTGCGTGTGAAATGTTTCACAACCAAGGTTACCACTGTTCTTTTGCCATAAGGAAGTTCCTAAAGCAGCAAGGAACTAACAAAATAAAAAACTAGTACAAATTAATGATTCATAACTTCCCTAAAACTTTAGCAGGAACCGGACAGGAGAATTTACTCTTGATATTACCTGTTCATATTGACTGTATCTCCTGTTTCTTGCCATTATGGTCATTGTAGCTTGAGTTTGGAGTAGATCTGGACAGTTACGATAAATGAATTTTATGAATCTCTTGCTGTATTAGGGTAGTGAAGGTTCTCCTGGGAAACCTGGACCACCTGGACCTCCGGTGAGACATTTTGGTTTATATTTTGAATGTTATATTAGGAACAATATACTGATAGGTAAAATGTAATGTAGTAAAAAGAGCTGACTCTCAGTGTAATACATGTTAACACTGCAGGTAGACAAAAATTTCCTTTTTTTCCAAAGGTTTCTATATTACCTTTGTTTTTTCTTGCAGTTAATCGCTGAATAAGTTCAGGTCACTAAAGCCATCCTAGAAACTTGAGCAAATTAGTTTCCAATGTTACTGGAGTAATTTTAAGAGCTTGGGTACCTGAGATCAGAGAACTCAGGGAATCTAGGGAAAGACTGTGGAGCTCACTGGACTCCAAATTAACTAGAAAAGTACCTAGCACAAAATTTATTCTGGAGAATTATAATAATAAATACCAAAATACATTGAGATTTACATGTTTCTGGTTTTATCATTCAGAAAAAAGTCCCAAGGTGCATTGGTATGTATCTTATATTCTTCTGAAATGTCTGGAATCTTTGACAAATTCAGAACAAAAAGGATACCACAGCTTTCCCAGGCTACAGGACTTGAACAGGGCAATAATTCTGCCTTTATAATTAATAAATGACACTTACTTGGTTTTTATGCTTTAAAGGGTATGCCTTACAATGAAAGAAATGGAATGAGCAGCTTATATAAACTGCAGGTATTTCTCTTTAATGTTAATTTGGGTATTTTTTTAGTCCACACTTAATTTTGGCCCAACTCAACTTTTTAATTTGCTGTTACAGGGAGGTGTGAGTGTCCCTAGTTATCCAGGTCCACCAGGACCTCCGGTAAGTATTCTCAGAAATCCAATTTCTAAGAGCTAATTGACATAGTAACAAAGAGATGGGTTAGTAGTGTGGAATTTGATTTTTTATGTGAAAGACTGAAAAAGTAAAGATATGGTTGCCATGCAGCAAATGATATAAAGTCTGTGAATTTATTCTTATTTAGTATTTTAGGAGTTTATTTTAGGTATTTCACCCTAGCAAGTAAAGGCTGCAGAAATGGTACATAATTTTGTATTGGACTCCTTAGTGAAGATATCCTAATGTCTAAAAACGTGTAATATTGTATTCATTCTTTGTGATGGCACAGTTTTATAGTGGATTATATTTGGTGCCAGAAACAAGAAGCTCATGATTTCTGGTCTGAGTTCTGTCACCTATTCACTGTGCATAGCAGAGAAATGTGTAAAGCCAAGAATTAGCTTGTGGCAGCACTACCGGGCTGGTGTGTTCCAGCTGCAGAGAGCAGCTGCAGCTTTGCAGCTGGATGCTGTTGCTGTGGTCCCATGGAGTCAGAGGGGCTGTGCACTTACTCATTTGCATCCTCCTCCCTGTTAACATCGTAGGCAAGTTTGACTGTTTTGAGATGATTTTGGTAACCACATAAAAATGTTGTAGCCATCACTGAGGACCTTGTCCTTACATAATGTGCCATTTATGGTCATGGGCTAGCACTAAAGTACAGAGCTGTCTTTCTCTGTATTCTGTAAGAGCAAAACAAAACACAAATATTACTAATATTATACTAAATTACTCAGCTGAGAGGACTGGAATTAATACTGGTTCTAAATGCACTGCATTGGGAAAGTATACTCTTAATGCAGTCATAAAAAATATTATCTTATTGTGTAACTGTTCTTCTTTAAATGTGTTTCCCCTTTGTTGGTTTTTTTTTTCTGCAGGGTCCAAAGGGAGATCCTGGAACAGTGGTATGTATGTATATTTTGTTCTTGGTAGACAATTCCCCAAGTAGTTTCACACATGATGGTATTTACAAGGGTAGAGGAGTCTATTAACACTCTTTAGCAGGTAGTTTACCTCTGAAAAGTCAGTACACCTGAAAAAATGTTTTTAATTGCCAGGCTTTTGAATTATGCAAATTTGCTAAATAGCTCTAAGTGATAATATAAGAAATGACTGAACATAGTATTAACTGCTCATGGATTCATGTCTGCTCAACTGTTTCTGGATATATGTAAGAACATCTGAGAAAGGTGAAATAAAAGCAGAAAGTATTTTCAGAGCTATTTGATTGTTCTTAGTATTACATTTGAAAGTGGTAAGAGTGCAGGGACAGTGTGTGCTACATCATCCCAGCTAGTAACAACTAGAAGTTGACGTTTTCCTTGAAAAGGGCATGATGGCTACTTACAGTATGATCACATTGCTTCTTGGAAGCAAGAGGATGATGATCATGGGAGCCATTATACCTTTCAGCCATGCAGTTTGACATTCAAAAACACATCCATTTAACTTTTTGATTTTTTTTCATTAAACAGTGTTATGTCTTTTTCACATGATTGTTTTTTAAAAATTAGGAGGAGGGGAAAGACAAGTAGGGGAAGAATACTCAGTTGCACAGGAATAGCTGCCAGAAGAATGTAGGTCCAAAACTTGACTGGGTAGACGTTTTCCTAAGTGCTTAACACATGTGTACCTTCCCTTTTATATAATAGAGAACCTTTATTTTTCATCATCTTGCAATGTGCTGCAAATGTTCCTAGCCTTGAAGATGGCAAAGTTGAAACTCGCAAGTATTGTGTCTTGATGACTGGACATCAGTGAAAATACCCAAAAGATGACAGTAACATTTGAGTATTGATAGTTTAGCCCCACAGATATGATAATATCAAATATCATTTTAAAAGGATATTGTTTTAAAAATTGGATAGGTGCTTCCACAACAGTTAAAATTCCAATACATTTGTATACTTCTTTTTTGAGTCTAAAAATTGTCACATAACTGCATAATGATTATTACAGCACTATAACACTGCAAGGCAATGAAACAAGTGCTGTTGTTAATGGTTGGTGTGGTAGAACTGTGTCCAGCAGGTATCTTCTGGACTTCAGGCAGTATGACTGAATTGGGATGAGTACTATTTGTCAGCTTATGGAAATTGATAAGAAAAATTTGCTGATAAAATCAGTAGAGGCTGAGCTGCTTAGGAAAGAAAAATGTGCCCAGTCATGGCTGTGTTCCCCATGATCTGCTGGTGAATTATCTACTTGATAAAGATCAGGAAACTCTGAAAAATATTGGAGAGATCATTTTTGAAACAAAATCATGTCCTTTCCAGCAAAGCAAATAACATCTCTGCCTGCTACTAATGACATAAATTACTGCAGGGTTCCATTCAGGAGTTCATTCAATCACCAAGGAGCTGACACTAGACCTCTTCAGCTGCTGTCCTGTCTTCAAATTGTTAGTCGTGGGCACAATAAATAAGGAGGTGGTTCAGCCAACCTCTGGAATCATGGTAGTAAAGAAGCAGGGTCAGAGAAGAACACATGGATTGTTTAAAAGTCACTGGAGATTGGCCTTTTCTGAACACATCAGACCACAATATTTGTAAGATGATGAGTGTCTTCTCCATTTGAAAGGTTCATGTCTTCTGACTTGGGTCCATATCATGGAGTCTTTGTCTTCAGTATCAGTGTGAAACTAATGAGAAATGTCTCTACTTATGAAAGCAGTATGCCAGTACCATTTAGGTGTACCTTTTTTCCTACCAGTACAGGCACAGTACCTAAACATACACTGCAGCAGCAGAATTAGGCACAGCTTGCTCACATTTTCCCAGCCAAGATCAAAGTGGTATGGGAAGGTGACACCTTTAAGAGCTGGCTTGGACTTCATCTGTCATGAAGGTGCATAATCTCCACTCAGCCAACTTGTACAGGATTTAGGAATGTGTTTGATTCCTTGCCAAGTGTTAATGGAAAGTCAGCTACGTGATAAAGTACATTTTGATCTATGTACTAATAGGAGAACTGTGATTCTCAAGGACAGTAAGACACCCAAACCAAAACCCCTCAGCAGTGACAGAAAAATATGAAGTTTTGCGATAGTTTCCTAAAGCAGTTGAATAATCTGTTTTCAAAAAAACCTCTTCTTTAGCTTCACCATAATGCCCAAAAGCTGAATACATCTTTCTATAGCAGCATCCACTTCCTACTCAGGAAACACCAACTACCAAACACAGCTTAGGTGTGGAAGGTAGGATCTGACAGAGACTTCAGGAAATCCAGACAGCAATTTGCTTGTGGCTTTTGATTTAATTGATCATTGCTGAAATACTGGAATTGTTGGCTGTAGTTTAATTCTCCATAGTCAATCACCAATTTTCTTTCAAAAAACAATTACTAGCACTTCCCTTCTCTACATGTTAAGCTGATTTCTCCAGTGGAGCTTGTTTGTGGTTTTCTTTCAAAACTTGAAGACCTACACAGGGATCCAGTCTGTGCATCCCTTGGTGCAGAGTAACCTTTGTTTAGGGAACAGAGCACAGTGTTGCTTGGAGGTTGGTTCTCTGCCTAACAGTGCATGCTTGCATCCCAGGGCTCTGCTGCCTGGGTGTGCTTTAGAAGTGACCTTGGCTTGCAAGAGCACTGGAGTGGAGTCTTCTGGATTACGTTCTTCACCAAAATTAAACTAGTGATCCAAATATTCACACAGTGCCTCTGGGAAAAATTTAATTTGCAGATCAGTTAAACAGGGCGTATCAAAAGCTGTTCACCTAATAACTGGTTAGCTGTTTTATTAATCTCAGGTTAATTAGTCTGCTGTTGCTTGCTGCTCAACATTGCTCAAGTAGATACAGAAATTCTAATGTATACAATCTTTTATAATTAAAAAAAAAATCAGGGAGACCCAGGACCAATGGGATTGCCAGGACTGGAAGGACTCCCAGGGGAAAAGGTAGGACTCTTAAAAAGAAGTCATGGCTTGTTCTTAGTGGCCACTATGTGGAGCTAAATGTTTTCTGAAACCACATTTGATTATTTTTTGTGTGTGTTAATGTTTCTGCATGAAAAATTGTTGCATATTTATCTATACTTTCCTTTTTGCTTTACCATGACTCTAAATCCAACATAAAATTTCATTTTCTGCAAATGGAAAATCATGTGTAGGAGGTCTCGTAATACTTTGTTTTCTTAACCTGGTAGAACACTTTTGTATTTGATAGTAATATAGTTAATGTTTCTGTGTGTGGTCACTAGTTCCTGTTCTCTATCGAATACTGTCTTATGCTTGCAGTCCGTCTGTCTTGTCAGCATTTTGCTTGCTGATTGTGGAGGCTGATTATGAATTTAGCTTGTCATAAAATGCTAAAAATGTCGGTATTTTGGTATTCCTTTCAAAATGTGGCAAAGTACAAAACATCAGAGAAATGAAAAAAATCTGTAAATATGTTTCGTCAGCAAAACCAGTTTGATTTTGCCCAGAAATTAAAGAAGAAATATGAGTAAATTCTTTTGTAAATGAAATATTTGTTCAGCTTTTTGAGTTACATTATTCATTGAGTTCATACAAAAATAGTTTACAGAAACTTATTTTTCACCAAAAAGCAATGTAAACTAAAGTTTCTCTCTCGATATCACTGTGCATTACTCCTACTTGTGCAGAGAGTGGGGAGTGACAAGATCTAAGGTAGGTGTCTATACTAGATGTTTAAATTACATGAGGTGATTCTTGCTCTGGAAGACTACAATTTACAAGCAAATAAAGAGTAGTCTGATTTCAAAAAGAACAAACATAGGGAGATGTTACAGGTCTAACTGAGATGACAGGGGGACAGGAATTAAATAACAGGAATAAGCAATAGATCAGATTATATAAACCAGCTAAGTGAGTGTTTGGCCCTTTCCCAAAGTAAAAATATCTTTTCCTTAACTAAATTTGGTCAAAATTCCACATTTCTGGGGCAAATAAATGAACAGAATCTCAGAGCCTGCCAATCCCAACAGTATAGCTTGTGTTGGTTTTTAATATAGAACTATTATGCACCTCTGCACAGCAGAATGTTGTCTTCTACAGACTGTAGTTGGCTGTAATTTCATGATAATTTCATGAACTGGCTTAAGAACTTTGTGTCTCCTGGATAAAATGCCCCTTCTCTCCACTGTGCTGACACAGAAGTTTGTGCAGCCATGCCGCAAACCACATTGCTGAAAGGACCACAACAACCCTGAAAGGAAAGAAAAGGAAAAAGTTTGCAAGGGAAGTGTTAGGAATTTATAGTTTCCCTGTCACAGCCAGCACACAGAGAAAACACCACAAGGTTTGGGTCCAGAATAACCACTGGGACAGTGTAGTACTCCAGACAACATGCCTTGCCCGATGCAGCTGCTCAGGGCTCACCTGTTCCCGAGGTGCATGTTGTGTCCCTCACTGAGGGCAAACATGCACTAAAGGACTTCTCTCAGCCTGCAGAGCAGGAGAGGTTGAACTGTGGCCTGCAAGCAAGCTGCTTCCTCTGGACTTTTAACTTGTCATCTGTCTACACTTCGTAATGGAGTTAAGTGTTTCTAGTTACCAACGTTATCATTGTGCACCTGAACAAAATGATGAGACTGAGACAAACCAGCATTAGTTAAAAGAGCAGAAAGCAGAAATCTCAGCAATCCCTGGGGCTCTTCTGCACAGCAAAACGTAGTTGTAGCTATGCTGGCAGAGCTTTGGCAAATCTGCTCCAGCTAATGTAAACTCATCTCAGAAAAATATTTGCCTGTTAGTATGCCTTTAACAGTGCCAGGACTTTTCTGACAAATATAGACACTAGGAGCCTGATTTTTTTCTTCCATTTTTAACCGACGTTACTCTAGCAGAGCATGATGTTGCAGACCAGCACGTCAGCAGTGGGTTAGAGCAAATACCACTGTGTAGAGTTTACCACTGTTGACCTCTGCTGCTTTGGGTTTTAGTCCCCTCAAGAAGGATGAATTTGTGCCCATAACTCATCATCTCCAGCAAAAGAAACCCCATTGTCCTAGCTCAAAGCATAGATGAAGGTGGCTGTGTGTTAAAAGGGGAACCTTTGCCCTGAAAGGGCCATGGCATAAGCAAATTGAGGATGCTGGCTCATAGTAAAAGGATGAGTAGGTTGCAGGAAGGCAAAAAACTTCTTTGAAAGTTACATGTTAAATATGGAGATGTTGACATAAAAGTGAATTACCCTGTGTGAACTCTGGTCATTGTCATGACCACAAGTTATAATTATTTGGAGAACTACAGATAAGTCAGGGACTTTCCATCCCTTTCCAAGGGAGGCCTCGAGCAGAATCAAAGGGATAGCATAGAAACATAAGAGAACCTAAACAAAGGATTTTTCTTACTTGCTCAAGTCTGTAAAATGAGCCAGTGACAGAGAGAAATATTAGCATTTATTAGAGCCTGGCTCTTGTCCTCATTTTCAGTTCACTCAGTAATTCTTCCTCCGGTTTTAATGGGAATTCACAAACAAACTTCTGTTTTGATTGTTGCCATTTAAGTATAGATTTCTCTTTTCTTCAGGGTGACCGTGGACCAGCTGGCCCACCAGGAGTAGCAGGGGCACCGGTATGTATAGTCATTAAAGAAAACTCAGGTTTTTACAAGCTGAAAAAACAGGTCAAGCAAGGTACTGAACTGTAATCTCTGTCATTGTGAACACCAGTGCTCACCTTGTAGGAAGACTGCATTTTCCCTAAGGAAATTAGAGTTTTATTAGCACCAAGAGTTCATATTATTAAAACGACAAGGAGGGAGTGGTGTGAATATATGATAAAGCTGGAATTTGAAGCTGCATATGCTTAGTTAAGAAAGCATATCAAATTCTTCTTATTGCCTCTATTTAATATAGATAAAGGGGTTCCCTGTGTTCCTAGGCATGCACAAATTTCTGAGCATCTTTCCATCAAAAAGAAAAATTATGAACATCAGTTATTGCAATCCACAAGGATCTGCATATCAAGTCAATCAAACATTTGCTTTAGGGGAATGCTTTGTCAGCTATTTCCTGTGGTATTCAGAGAGGTTTCTGAAAGTCATCCAGAAACTTTGTTGTAGGTGAAAATAAATGCAGCTAATGATAAATTGAAATTATAATTATTCATTTGTGTTCCTAAAGGAAATGAATACATTATATTGCATTCATAGTTTAATAAAAAAGTTTATCCATATTTTAGGAGGCAATGTGGAGTTATTTATATGCAAATAGATTTATTATTAAATTTGGGCAGCTACCAATCCATTGAGGAGCTGTTTAAATTATAAATATGTTTCATGAAATAAAGAGAAGTTTGTGTCTATGCACTCCCATTTCCATTAGCCACTGATTTAGTCTATTTGCTGTGAGTTCCAAGAGAGAACATTATCTAAAATAGCTTAACTTCATTAGGTTCTCCTAAAGCAAATTGCCCATTTAAGGGGAAAAGAGAGTTTTATAGCAGATGTAAGAGTTTCAAAGTTGTTACTCTGATATATATTTCACATTGTGAATAATATCCCAGTAGCTGGTTGGGATTATCACAATTGTTCATTCCCTGTGTATTTCCCACTGGATATGTTCCAAGTGTCATTGGATGTTCTCTATTCAAGTTGGATATGAAATATTTAATGAGGTCCCTTTATCACTGACGGAGTCACGTTTGGTTGATTGTATTTAATTCTAATAAAATCCACTGAAAGAAGTTACTTCCTCCTGAAATAAATTGTTTCCTTTTATATTTTTTGTTAAGCAGTTTTAATTAACAAATTAATAGGCATATAAGAAATAACTTTTTCAGTAGTCTAGGAGGAGTGTGAAACATATTCACATAACTTACTGGAAAAGAATTTGTCTTTCTTACCTGTCATTATTCCCTAGATTAAATAGGGGACTCTTTTTCCCATCTGGGAATATAAACTTTAAGTAATAATGAACAATAACATTAATATTTCATTCATATATATATTTTCTTTTATTTTTGACCTAGAGAAAAATTTTGTTTTGATTGCTAGTAATTTGAATCTGTACTATTCTCTGTTTCCAGGGAAAGCCAGGATCTCCTGGGTCCCCAGGGATGCCAGGAGAACCTGTAAGTACAGATTTCAGTTCTGGACTCTTATGGTAATACACAAGTATTTCAAACACCTAATGCAAGATTTTTCTGACAGACTTATATGCGTATTTTTTTCTTTCTTAGGGTGAAAGAGGACCTATAGGAGATATAGGTTTCCCTGGTCCAGAAGGGCCACAAGGAAGACCAGTAAGCAATTTTATACTGAATATATCCAAAAGGATGTGTCTTAATTTATCAGAAGTTACAAAAGAAATGACATTACATCTTGCTTTGTGTTAGGCTAGGTAATATCTGAAGAACACATTGAGCTGCAGGGCTCAGTATTAACCACCCAGAAAAGAATTCCTGGTATTGTGGTGTTTTAATAGATAATTTTACTGAAATGTTGCCTTTAAAGGTCTTAGGAAGGTCATTTGGCATTTGTTGACATAAAGGTTCCTCTTGTGTTTTGTCCCAGGGAGAATATGAACCCAGAAACCCAACACAGACTATAAAGGATGGGGTGGCAGAATAGGTTCTCAGTTTCAGTTTAGATAGAGAAGCACGTGCTTCATGACTCTGAATAAACTTTGTGCCTCTTCAAGTATACAGGTGATGTAACACAGCAGCTGAGGCGTTTACTGTTCACTTGGGGTATGTCTAATCTGACTTCTTTATTTAATAAAAGTGTGACAGCCGTGTAGTCAGCACTGTCGAAGATGGTTTAAAACAGCCTGTTTTATTATTCTGTAAGGGTTTCAGCTAGGATAGCACATAACTCATTATCTCCCCAGAAGCTTGGTGGTTTTTGGATGAGCATGAGAAGCAGACCATTGCAGCTTGTCAGCACATCTCCACATTACACTTCTGCCTTGAAAGAAGAGACAATTTCTGTAGCTTCAGCAGCAAGTTAGCCTGAGGTGCCTGATCTGTACCAATACACATTTTGCAGTGTAAGAGGGAAAGAATTATTCAAGATGTCTCTGCTCATGCAAGTCCTTCTTTCTCACTCAGTGAAACAGCAGTGAGTTTGCTACATGTGCGGGGTCCATATACATCCCACAAAATTAACAGTGCCAGAGTATTTATCTTGCAATTATCTGGCATTGTGCAATTGTTAATATACTTTCTGACATTATTTTGGCCCATACCAACTAGGACTCGGATAATGCTACGTTCCAGTTTGGAGGATAACATGGACCGGGAACGGTTTCCAGTAGGGAGTATGAATGAGACCGCCCTCTTTTGGGAAGGAAAAAGGTGTGGCACAGGAGACCATAACTGTGCTGTGCTACGAATCCTAAGGACTAAAGACGGGGTCTGGCAACTTCATAGTAAGGCATAATATCTGCAGGGCTAATATCTAGAAAAAGGGCTAATATCTAGAAAAAGAGAAATCTCTTCTGTGGTTATATAATGACTACTTGGGACTGAAAAAGTGCATGCACAGATCCATATTCCACATTTGCAAAATTTCCGTATAACTTGTCATTTAAAATTTTATGCTCATAAACTTTCATGCACATCTTGATGGTTTTCTGTATTTCTATATTATAACCACACAAATTCCTGCCTCTGCAGTTTCAGAATATTTACTGTTATGGCACCAAATGTTGAGTTTTACCTCTTATATTTTTAAAATACTTAAGTCTATTTCTTAAAATTTTTTTGTGTGTTGTCTTTTTTTTTCTAGGGAATCAATGGAAAAGATGGATTGCCAGGTCCTCCGGTAGGAAAATATGCTTTTGTGTGTTTTATTCTTAACAGATACTATAGCTGTTAATCCTAGGCAGTTGCATTCAGTTCTGCTAATAAATGAATGTACAACAAAGCCTTTGACTGATAGGTTTATCTTTTTTCAAAAAACATTTTTCAGGGTGCTATGGGGAGACCAGGAGACAGAGGACCCAAAGGAGAACGTGTAAGTCTCCTATTATGGTAACTTTTTCTCTTTTTTTACTGAACATCTAAGCACCTCATCAGCACATATTTTATGGGCAAAACCAAGAAATTAATTATCTTTGAACTTCAAGCAGTCTCTTAGACACCTAAAACATTTAGTCCTAGATACCCTTTCAAGCAATTAGAGTTGAATTGTCTTCTGCATTTAGAGGAAAAACACATTTTATAGACTTTCTAACACAGTTGGCCTGGACAGTCTAAATTGGTCATTAATTTGAAAATTGTAAAGTAGTTAATATTGTGTTGTTGTCAGATTGCAAAAGCTGTGAACTTGTCCTGTCGTCATCCTTGGGATCTTTGTATGTCACAAACTCAAGTCGTGTTTTATAGAAAACAAGCTTGTCACACTCAGGCAGCAGACATGCCAGTGCCATGCCTTACTTCTTCCCAAACTCTATAGACAGTTCTGTTAATGGTAACAAGATCATGGTGGACATGGGTGATTATAGGAGGTGAGAGATGAGTTGTTCTACGTATACATATACACACACACACACACGCACACACACACACACACACACATATACATATATACACACATCTATACATGAGGTGCTCTTGTTTCAACATTGCTAAAGCTCTGATGTCCTAATCCAATGGATACCACATTTATTTGATGAATCAGAAAAACATCTCCCTGTATAAACTGGAAAAGGAAATGCTGCTTTATGATGCTGAGGAGACATGAGGGTTTAACCATGTTGCAATTTTCAATGTTCTATTTTTGCCTTTAACAACACAGGCCTGCATCTGTGAGAAAGTTTGCAGTGATTATAGAAAACAAAGTCAAAGTTTTCTGGCAGCCATTATTAATACTGCTGTACAGCATGCTCCTTCATTTTGAGACCAGCTGATACAGTTACAGAAAAGAGAAGTTTCAAAATTAGAATGAGAGAATAAAGCTCTTGAGGTTTTCATGTCTATTATAAGTATGTCCTCATAGAATCCATTTTAAGAAGGAATAAGCCACCTGGGCTGAAATAACCATATGTCTTGTAAGTGACTAAACACTGCTGTTACTACTGCTTTATAAACTGAGTGACAAACTAGTTTAAAATATGTGGTTTATACCAATCAGAAATACAGTTTTCAAGTTGTTTCAACAGATAAAACTACTAGTGGCTTGTTCCGGTTAATAAAATACAGACTCCCTCCCAGGGAAGAACGAAGACGCTTTATTGTAAATAGTATCCAAGTAATATATTCTTAGTATAATTAGGGGGCTGAGTTATGCTAAATGTGGGAGGGTTTATATTAACTAAGGGATAATCATATGTTAATCATGGGGAGAGCAGGTAACTAGAGCTAATCCATTATTCGTGAACACAAGAAAGGGGAACAGTAGATGTTGCAAAACAGGTTTCATACAAAGCAGGAAATACACAGAAAACTGTAGATCTTGTCAAATGCAAGGGCAAGAGATGGGCCCATGTCTCTAGACTGGATTAAGTCTTATCACCTGAAGAGGCTTCTTGGGTCTTGGTGGTTTTGAGTTTTGAATCCCAACAGTGGCTGGCTCATTTATTGCTGTTGCCTGCACACTTTGATCACAGACTGAGCCTGCTGGACGAGAGCATGTAGAAACCCAGGAAAAACAATAGTTACTTATACATAGAATTTAGTACGATATAATATACAGGAGATGGGAGAACCCTAGGAAGGAGGAGGGCTGAATAAATCAGCACCTTAGGCAGAGATCATAAAAAACACAAATGTCCTGAGTTTTGTACAATTCATAGTAGAGAGTTTATAGGGGAATTTGGATGAAGATATGACCTAGTTTTCTGAGTTTTTACAAGAACCTTGTTCAAAACACAAGGAAAACACTGGAGGCAGTTAAAAATGCTTGTTTGAAAAGTTGCTGTAGTATTTGATTTACTTCTACACATTGACAGCCTGTAAAATGTGAATTGTTTAGAAGAAAAGGATCAGCTTCACACTGCCATGGTCCTAGAGAAACCTGCCTTTTTCCTTATCTCTAGTAGAAGACCTATCTATACCTCCTCTGCAGGGTTATAAACCTCAGAAAAAGTATGTCATAGAATCACAGAATGGCCTGGATTGGAAGGGACGTTAAATATCATGTAGTTCCAATCCCCCTGCCATGAGCAGGGACATCTTTCACAAGACCAGGTTGTTCCAAGTGCTAGACAACCTGGCCTTGAACACTTTTAGGGATGGAGCATCCACAACTCCTATGGGTCACCTGTTCCAGTACCTCACCACCCTCACAGTAAAGACTTTCTTCCTAATATCTCATCTAAACTTCCTCTTTCAGTTTAAAGCCAGAACACCTGTCCTGTCACTGCAAGCCCTTGTAAAAAGTCCCTCTCCATCTTCCTTGTAGACGCCCTTTAGGTACTAAAAGTAATTTTTGTGCTAGTTGTTTCTTTGATTAACTAAAATTTTGTGTCAATGAAGACATAAAATGTTAGTCTTCTAGGGAGAGTTACAGGAGAAATCCTGATGCTTTATTCCTGTGTGAGTTTGAACACCTAAATTTTACTTATGCTATAGTTGACATTTCTGGATCCTTGTATAAGGGCTCAAAACGTTCTGTACCCAGGTTCTGCCTTTGAAAAGTGGGTTAAAGAGTAAAGCTATTTCTTCTTTCGTTGACTTCACCATCAAAAGCTTAAGAAAACAAAACTTATTTTCAGAGACAAGGTTTAACCTGTAAAATCAGCTTACCTTCATGACTCAATGTATTTCTGAACAGGCAAGAATTTTCTCTTTAGCATTCTTGGCTGACTTTTCCAGGTTTGTTCCGCTATGTGCAATGGTTTTCTTTCTGCTTTTATTTTACACAGGGAGATCAGGGTATTCCAGGGGACAGAGGTCCACAGGGTGAACGGGGGAAACCTGGCCCATCAGGAGAAAAGGGGGATGTGGGTCCTGTTGGCCCACCAGGAGACAGAGGCTATCCAGGATCGCCAGGTCATCAAGGCCCCCCAGGTTCTCCAGGACCCCCAGGGTTTTCAGTAAGTAAATAAGTTTACCTTGGTTGCTTGTGAATTCATGCAATGTAAAGGTGGCATGTGCTGACCAGCAGAAATTCAACCAAGCAATACCACAGCCTTAGAAAAACTGAGGCTTTCTCTCAGATATTTTCAGCCTTCAGTTAAGGTATGGAAAAATATATCCAGATGATTAGGCTGTTAGTTTTAATAATTATTTTTATATTTCTGCTATGAATAGACTTTAATTATTTGGTGTTTTAGTTCCTGCGTATCAATATGGCTACTCAATACAGTTAATTTTGACATTTTCTGTAAGCTTAAGATGTAGAGTTAAGTCTTTGCAACTGAGAAAGAAAAGGAGGCAGACAAAATTTACTCTCAGTTGATGGGAAATCAGCATTTAAAAAGACACTGAAATGCTGCTGGTCAGTTGGAGATATCTTGGTTTGTCTCCATGTGCACACAGGCGCACATTAAGGTTATGGGTTCTTTTTAATCTCAATCATATAAGGTAAAGCTCTAAAACACTTTTCCAGTGAAATTACTGGTGCTGTGGTTCTGTTCTTGTTGGCTGTGCATCAAATCAGTTAGTCCTAAAGGGGTGGGGAGCTGCCAGATGCTATGCAAAAGGCAAGTGAAGCAGCGTGGTGTCACTGGACATCCTTAATGTCTCATGTGAGTTAATTTCCATGCACATAACTTGCTGGTTGTCTTGACAGCTGGATGTGCCTCTTCCACTTCATGGCATTAGTGTCTTTATAATATATAATGTATTTTCAATAAAGTTGCCTTTGCAATGAAGTAAATAACACAAATAATATTAAAACACTTATTTGTTGTTGAAAGGTTTATATTTTTAATGCTAATTTCAGCACATTTTTTTATTTTTGTAGCATGATAAAGTGTACTCTGCTCCTTCTGATACATATGACCTTTCTTTTTCCTCATCAGGTTGATTCACTTTCACTTGAAGAAATAAAAAAATATATCAGACAAGAGGTTCTGAAGGTTTTTGAAGGTAAGAAAATGAAGTATTATACAACTTAATATAAATCTTAAACTCTGCTCTAAATTTCTTTATATGACATCTAGCTTACAGTACATTTAGTAGCTGCCTTGTTGCTGCAGCTGTTTGACAATTCTCCATAACTGTTCAAACAATTAAAAGCTATAGTATCCGTTAACCAGAGTAATTTTTTATGTAAAAGATTAGCTTTAAAAGATAGTCTGCTCCAAATCCTAGTAGCTAACAAAGGTATGTATCATTGTAGATACATATATGTGCCATATATTATTGCAGATACACGTGTATTTCTAACATACCATTAAGACATTGAAGAATTACTAAAGCAGAGACAATAGAAATATCTAATTAGTTTGCCCTCTTAATGACTGACTGTTTAAATGAGATAAAGGCTCAATAGCTTTCAGTCATGCAGATCTGAACTGCTGTTCAGTTTGCTAAGCAAATATCCCTGCTGAGTTCCACAAATCTCTTGCAAGACCAACAAATTCTGGCAGTTTTAGGCAAGTACCAGATTTCAGCCAAGGCCTTTGTATTACATAAGATTTCTTAGATTAGTCCTTAATCTGAAAAGGCACTATTTTTCTTCCCCAGTGTTTCCTTAGTCATGGTTGAAAAGCTGTGACTCAAGTAGGTGTCTGAAACAAGATTCTGCTTGGACACCCTTTAACAGTGGCTTCTCTTCCATTGTAAAATCCATTTCTTATATCTTCACTATGCTTTGCTCTTTTGTCATTAATATTTGTGGGTAAAACCCCTTTTATCTTTTAGGGATAAAAGAAATAATGTAAAGCTTGAGACTTTTTAACCTGTTCAGATGGTTTTGCACCTTGTAACAAGGCAATCAGTTTGGGTACCCTCCCCAGAGTTCAGCCCCTCAGGATTTCAACCTACTGCATATTTCAAGAGTAGCTGGTTGGCTGAAGTCACCTTCTTCTCCCATTCAAATAGAATGGTAACAAATATTTAGTCTGTTCNAAAATTCTCATGACTTAGAGCAGCAAGCTTCTCCAGGCTGGAGCAGCTTAGATTGTTCATAAATCCACTTTTCTGCAATAAATCTCTCAACATTCATAGAAAGAAAGTACTAGAAGGTGCCCTGCCTACAGGAAATAATGGAGTTCTGTCTTTTTAGCTGTTCCATTTTCTGCACCTCACTGGTGTTCCCACAGATCTTCCATTTTGGTGTTGTTTCACTTTCCTACTTTCTATCAACTTGCTTCTTTTTTTTTTTATGCCTACTCTTCTCTATTCTAATTTTTTTCTTAACTCTTAAAACTCCACCACAGTAAATACCTGATAAATTGTGTAATGCTTGGGGGTTTAATCTGGTATAAATTGAGGCAGGGTCATTTTGTTTTCCACTAAGGAACACTAAAATGTTACCAAGTGCAACTTCTTCTGCCAGCATGAACAGTTCATCATGAAATATCTTCAATTAATAATCTTTGCCGAGAACTTTCAGGTTTTGTCTCAACTGTTTTCAGGGTTTCAGTACATTCCAAGAATTATTCTCAGTATTTAATCTCTGCTTTGCAACTTAATATGAGTTACAAAAATATAAGGTAGCCCTTCATATGTGTATTAAGTAATAATTATTCTGTGTTTATGTATTTTAAGTGTTTCCATGAACAGGAATCAGAAGTCATTTGAAATACTGGAATACATTAGTAATAGAGAGTAGTAATAGAAACTTTAATACAAATTCATTCTAATTATTTCAAAGGGTAAAGATTCAGACATGAATCGGTGTGGAACTGAAGGTCTCCATGCATGTTGGAGCCTTTTAATACCTTGATGTTAAGAAGGATTGAACACCTTACTTTGAGAAACTTTAGCTGGGGCTTTGGGATTTATTTATTTTCTGGCATTTTGCTAGCAGATTTCTTACCTACTTTTTCTTGTGTCTTTTATGAATGAAGAAAGGATGGCTCAGTTTGTATCCCAGCTGAAGCTGCCTGCTGCAATGCTTGCTTCCCAAGCCCATGGTAAACCTGGGCCCCCAGGAAAAGATGGGTCACCAGGGCCACCAGGAAAGGATGGCTTGCCGGGGCCACCAGGAGAACGTGGAATCCAAGGTAGGAATTCCAAAAAAAGGCCCCAACTTGAAATCCTTATACACTTGCTAATTATTATTAAATAAGCCAAGATTACCAAACTAGCTTCCTAATAATTAACTTTTAAACTTATGTACTTATGTTTTTCCAGACTAGATCTAAATATTAACCCAAAGTAAATGTGTGGATTTTACTGATTAAAATCTCCTAATCAGTGCATTTTATTCTAATAAGTGATAAAGTTAATTATTGACAGATATCTAAAGCTGACAGAACTACTGCAGCAGTTATTTTTTTCTCAAAAATACCTTAATAAGAAAGAAAAATTATGCCAGCACTCCAACTATTTAGATCCTCATTCATATTGAGTGATGTTCTTATTTAAGAAACAAAATTTGATCCCCTGGTCTGAGTCCTCTCAGCTTTGATCCAGAGACAACATAGGGGAGATAAAACTGAAGGCAAATACTCTTGAGGAAGCACTGAAATATTACCACATGAAGTCTTCTTACCGTGAAGATACCTATTTTCACAAAAAAGAAATTCAGAGTAATCAGCTTTTGCTGTGCCCCAAAGGGAAATTTGTGCATTGCAACGCATTAGCACAACACAGGACTTCTGCTTCACTGAACTGTCTTTTACTGCAAAATTAGCTTCAAGGGATCTGAGCTCATTGCCATTGTGCTCTGTTGTAGAATCAGCCTCTCAGACATTGAAAGGAAGTAGAGAACAGGCTAAAAGGAAAAAAAGAATTTATTGATGAATAGTATTTTATGGGTGTGTAATATGTAATTTGCAGTTTATCTGTAGGTAGTTCTTTATTATCTTTTGTTAGTTTGGTCTGCTCTGAAGTCAGACCAAGTCAGACTGGAATGAAGAGCATGAGAGCAAGGCTGAAGATGTGTGGATCCTAAAGCTATCAGAAGAACAAAGACTTACTAACATTGATAAGCGCAAACCCCTGACAGAAGCTTGAAAAATGTGATGAGCTCAGGATGAGAAGAACAAGAATAAAGTATCAAGGAAAACAATAAAAGGCTTAGAATCTTGCAACATTGACTTCATCATTACCTAAATATTCAGATCACCGCAAATAGTCGACTTCAATGTCAGTGCCAGATTGGTCAGTGATGACGTATGTGGTGGATAGTCTCAGATGCTTCTGGGAAGTGAAATGTTGTACTAGATTTCATTTCCAGCTAGTCAGCATTAAGAGTAAAAATTATAGTATGCTTGGAGGGGAGGGGGGAAGGGAAAGCTGCTTTCTTATGCCTTATGCTTCAAGTAAAAGTAGTGCCCCATGTACAGAGGACTTTCATTTGTTTTACCAATATGCTCAATTCTTTTTTTTTTGATTAGTAAAAGGTAAGCTAAGTGAGAAGCATTTAATTCTCTGATACATCAAAAATATATGAAATTAAACTTCCAAGGAAAGAAATCTTTCTTATAGTCTGAATAAGACATAGTCTTCTGTGAGAGAAGGACACTTACAAATACCCTTCATGCCTTACTCAGTTGTGGCTGTGCATGTTATTGTTTTGTGCCAAGAGTAAAAAGAATTTCAAATCTCTGAGCATATTGAAAAGCATCCTTCTGTATTCCAGCTGTTTTCAGACATAAAATACATATCAAACAAGATTTCTTCAAGAAGCACATTATGTGCATGTGTGGCTTAGACCATCAAGGTAGCATGATGTGTGTACAAGTCCTAATACACCTTTGGTATTGACTGAAGGATACTCCTTATTATAGTTCTTGCTTGGGTGTAGCCCAGATTGCAACCTCCAGGGATTTGCTGTGTGCAGTAATACATGTCTGGGCTGACAGAGTGGGTCACTTATCCCAGACAGACTGGGAGAAGTAGTAGATGCTTCTTGGCAAGCAATTCACAGGACCTTCCCTGTTTGTGATGCTGGGCAGACAGCCTGCTAGAGAAGCCGGCAGAAAAGGCAGGTGTGTTGGATGCTGTGTGTCAGAGGAGGTATTTGACTTTACTTGTGGATTCATAACGGTCCCTCCATACACCTTGAGTGTTGTGCCAGTTCCCGAAGTTCCCCAGGGAACTGGTCTTTACTGACTGGGCTGGATTCCATCACAACCTCCTTCTGCACAGCAAACCAATAGATAGGGGGTTAGTCCCAGAAGCAGAAAACATAGATACTATGTTTTGGAAATGTAGGCATGGTTTTCAAAATGTGTACTGAAAGAATAGCTAGACTCTTGTGCATAGAGTCATCCTCTTCTAAGGAAGCCCAGAATTTTTACCTGCTGGCCTTCAGCAAGATTGTTCATAGTGTTCCTCAGATACTAACCTGTGGTTCGGGTGCAAATAATTTACAGAATGGTCTCAGTAAAAATATAGCCTGCAAGCAAAATATAATAGAGAATTGCAACTTCAATTGCAAAACACATAATTGGTATTCACATAGTGATTGGGATTCTTTATCCTATGGCATATGCATCAGCAAGCTGATACTCTGAGACAGTGTCGCTGGTGAAATGTACAGCATCTGCTTAAGGGGGCACAGAGGAACTTTACTCTGTATGAGTTTTAAAGTATGTTAATTTCTCACAGAGAATTAGAAAGTTTATTTCAAGACTTTACTTCAAGACTTTCTAATTTGTCATCTGTTTGCAAAGAGCCAGACAGCTTGTTATGTATTAGAGGATCTAACTCCATTAACTCCATTTACCTAACTGAATTTTTAAAACTGTAACAGAGAGTTTTGGTCCATTAGATGAAATGCACCTTGGGATAATTTTGCAATCCAGAGATCCTTTGTATTACTATGACTATTGGGTTTTTTTTCCTCACTAGAGAAAATATTTCATCTTAGTTAAAATTCACTCTTTCTATGAAATAAAGGAAATGAGTTTTTTATAGGTCCTCGTAAGTCATGGTAATCTTAAGGAATCAAACATCAGAGTTCAGAAAATAAAAATGTGGTGTGATGAATAGCAAAAGCTTATCTTTATTGGCAATCTCCATTGTAAAATGTATGTTTCTTATAATTATTAATTTGCATGGTGGAAGCAGGTAGAGACCTGGGCTGACACCAGGAACCCATTGTAGCAGATGTTCTCCAAAGTCACTGTTCTGAAACAGCTGCACTGGTTTCAACAGTTACCTCTTATTAAATGTTCTCTGCTGTGGAGGTTGAAGTTAACCTGTTTTATCTTGAAACCCAGCTACTCCCTCTCAGCTGAGAGGTTGTAATACACAGAAGGAATTTGGAGTATGTAGTAAAGGCTGGATGAGAGGGCTTGCTCTTAGCACCCTCTCTGCTGCTTTGTAGTCTTCTAAGAACACAGAGTATTTGCACAGTAAAACATAGTGGGTACTTTGGTCTCATTCCCTGATGTGGTAATGTTTGCCTTGTATTTGTATTAAAGAACCTCAAATTTCTCTAGATATTTGACATGGTAGTTTCAAGTGCTGCATTGTCCATGCTAATGGAACAGCATCTCCAAGATACAGGTGGAATACCTTCTGGAGTAGTTTAAATACCCTTTACCTCCAAATTCATAGTCATTTCCATCTAGAGCTGAGGGTGTTGCCGTAGGGACACTTCTGACTGTGATGTTTGTGGGGAGCACCAAGCCAAGGGCTGTATTTCAGCTCTCCATACTCATCTGGGAGCAGAAACTTATCTGTTTGAACACACACCTGCTATGTGCTGCTACCAAGTGTTTACCATACTTCCCACCTTGGGGACATGTTTATAGTACCAGAAATTCTTGGTTGCAGAAATCACAACAAAACCTCTGGAACCCAAATGAAAGGCTTTGATAAAACAATTGCTTTTTGGGTTAAGCAGGTGCCTCTTACTGGAATTGTAATTTCACCAGTAAAAGTAGATAGCATCTTACTTGTGCCTTTACATTAAAAACAATAAATAAAAATCTGATTTATGTGTATGGTAGTACTTTCCTTTGACTGTGTATGAGTTTGTCACTCTAAGCTCACAAAGAAGGTGATATTATCCTCTAGAAGTGTAATCATGGCACTGCTTCTGAGCAAAATATACCTCATTAAAAATCAAAGATCTTTCTGCCAAAATTACACATTACATTGTTCAGATTGTTTACATATAGTTCTGTTTACTTGCATCCTATTAAATAAAGCCTTATTGTCAGAGAAGATGTCTGGAAATTTTTGTATTGAACTTCAGTGTAAGCAGAACTTACCTGCCACTGTGTACAAACTGCACCTTTGCATGTGTATTTGAATGCAGCCAGTAATTGTTTACACTACCCTGGATCATATATTTGCATTGACAGGCTGGTTTTTGTCCTGTTGTGGTTTTTTGTTCTTTTCCTTATTGTCTTGAATTCCAGTGATGTTTACAGAATCATTCAGTCTTAGGGCCTTGCAGTTATGATGTCAGAGACCTACAGTAATGGTTATCACAGAGATTATAAATGTGATGTATGGTACCTGTGATTTCTCCCTCTTACCTATGACTAAAGAAATGTGAAAACAAATGATTAGTGGCAGCACTGCTTTGTAAAATTGTAGTTAACTGGGTTTGTAATGGGAAATGCACTGTAACTATGAACTATAAATTAAAATACATAGAGAAATATATAATAAATAAGATAATGGATCCTGTGATTGTATGATTGAGCTTTTCAAACAGAAGCAATACTATGTGTTGCATAAGATGTTTCAGAGCAAACCAACTTGATGTAGTTCTAGATAATACCGTGGTCATTAAAGAGCCAAACCAAGATTCAAGTCCAAACATCTGCATGTTCCTTTTTTTGAGTCTTTATAGCTTGTGTGCATATATGCCTTGTACAATTCTGCATAACACAACTCAGTGACCAGACTGCATGATTAATATTTTTTGGTTTTCTGTGAGCTTTTAAACAGTTGATTTCCTTTGCCTATGTTACGTATGTCACTCTGCATGCATTTTCTAATGTTTTGCCCACTGTTATTTCCTTATTGCAGTGCTGAGAGAAGAGTAAGATGATTGATGATCTATTTTGAAACCTAGAATGATTGCAATAGATCATAGACACTACCAAAATGTATAATATGCTCGTGTGCAACAGAAAGCTTGAATAGTCTGTATACCATTCCTGCTGCATTGTGTCTGTTGTAACAACCCTGAATTGGTACCCACAGCACCCACAATAGTTTGCTTTTGGAATATCCTGTACAGTATCAGTGTTGCAATAGACCACAGTGTACTGACAAGACACCCTTTGCCATCCACTTGCCAGTGCCTGTTAATCTTCATGAGACATCAGGTGGATTGACACCACTATGTTGGCTGGTCAGCCATGACTCCTCTGTTAATTAAAACTAAGTTACAGTTCTTCACCAGACAAAGTTAATTGTATGGCTTAGGTGACAGTAGAAATATACTGGTCCCTGAAGGAGGACAAATTTAATTCCAAATATAAGCAGAAACTGGCAAATTAATCTTCAATATTTGTCACCTTACACATCTGAGGTGGGAGGAAGAAGGTTTCCTTGGAAGGAAGGTGGTTTCCTTGTAATCTCCTGTAAAGTAGGGGGTTGTGGCAGGTGTCACGCCTGTTATTTTAAAAATGCCTTCATCCTCTGTCCTGCATAATTTACATGATCTGAACAGAAATGGTACATTTTTAGATGGATTCTTGACTTGAAATATTAAGGCAAATGTTTTACCAGTAGCCACACGTCCTCTGCTCTAAAGCAGCCATGGTGTTTCCAACTAATAAAATGCTTTAAAAACAGTTAAAGGACAAAGAAACAGTCATTGGGCATGAGTGGCAGCACCTGAGAAGGTGAAAGCTATTTAGATAAATACAAAGCTATGGCCTGCAAAGGAAATTAACTACATTATTCCAAGGATAATTAGTAATCACATATTGTTAACAATATAAAACTGCTTGGGTCAAAGGAGGCCTGAAACCCTGTCTGCAAGCTCTAAAGATGGGTATTCCACACGAGGGCTGCTGGGTAACACTGGCAGGGGAGTGGGTTTCCTCTTGCATACAGGGAAATGTCTAAGCATAAAACTGCCAGTTTGCAGTTTAAGGAGTGCAAATGTAAGGATTTATGTAGAACAGAGAGGGTGAAATCTTGCTGAATTTGTGGGCTACAAGGGAAGGGCTGCTCAGACTGCAGATGGCCTGTGGATCGGTGCCTTACATCACTTCACTGAACAGGGAACACCAGAGCAGAATACACATTTGGCTCTTTATTGGAGGAACTTCAGAAAGGTAACTTAAAAGCTTGAGGAAAAGTCCAACTAGTGAACAAAGCAGAGGATGCAACATTTAGTACTAGAAACGCTAATATTTTCCCGAAGGAACTTAAAAACTGTCTTAGAAAAAAATACCAGTCTCTGAAAAAGAAGTGACCATGTGCTTTCCTGATTACATTTGTCTTGGTAATTTCCTGTCAACAGAATATACAGAAGATCACTGTTTATAATAAGAGAGTGCTCTTATTTTTTTATCTTTATTCTGTATAGGTTATAGAGGACAGAAAGGGGAAAGAGGCGAGCCTGGAATTGGACTACCTGGTAACCCTGGACCACCTGGCCCTGCAGGTACAAGTCTTCAGATTTATTTCTGCTATTGTTATTTATGAACTAACAGGCCTTTCTGCTGTTCTTCACATTGTTTTTATGCCCCTGCCTTTCCTCCCAAGCTGGGTCGTAGCATGCAGTCAGACCCACCTGCCTTCTCGTGGATGAGCTGCGTGCACCTGCCTGTCGGTGATGAATGCAGGGCACTGCACATGCTCTGCCTAGGACTCTGCTAATTATAACTTTGTTTTCCCAGCTACTGGCCTGCCAGGCCCACCAGGAGCACCAGGCTCAGCTGGACCACAGGGGCCACCTGGACCCAACGGGAGATGCAGTCCAGCAGATTGCTATTACCACATATCACAGACTCGGTCACACACCAGCAGGAAATAAAAACCCTCTCCCCCAGGCACTTGGGTTCACAATCAATTTTCACTCCTTCCAATAAGTTAATTTAATTTTTGAAATATTTGGTGCATTTTTATTTTTTTTCTCTTGACACTGCATGGTATATAGATAATTTGTAAGGCTCAAAATTGAGCCTTTTTCTATGTTATTTGCAGTGTTAGACTTATGAAATGATGATGTATATTTTCCAGAGTGCATTCCATGTGTTGTTTCTCATATTTATTTAGCTTAGAACAGGAAATAGGCACAACTAATTTTCATAAGCTTCTTTCTTCAAGCAAAAAGTATTTTATTTTTACTTAAGATGCTATGTATGACCCAGTATGTAAGCTGGCTTTATTTTTCTTGCTGGTGCTGAATTTTGAATGAAAATATACATTTCTGAAGTTTCCAAGTGTACTCGTTCATGGTGAACGCAGGACCTGAGCTAGAGCACTGGGAACTCTGGTCAGACTTAAAGTTCATGTCCCTTGAGGAGGCTCTGGCACACCTTCTGGAAAGAGCCTTTGTTGTGCATCACAAATGCTGCCCCCTTTTTCAGTCACATCCAAGATGTTGAAGAAAGAAACAAAGATGTATTCATGATCTCCCTAATCCCATCCAACGCTGAGCTTCAGACTGACTGGAAAATTGTTAAGTGTAACCCTAGAAAGTGTCTCTCCTGACTGGATGTTGTTGCAGCTGGGCGGCTTGTATGTGTCATTTAATCATGGCTACAGGTATTAAACTGCAAGGGGATGATGTTAACGTTCCCGACTGAGAACCAGCTCATCTTCCAACCATTACATGGACTAAGTGTACCATCACTGCCTGTAATCAATCTACTCTGTGATTAAGTCTGTCTACAGCAAAGATGACCCCTTGCTTTAGAGCAGAGAGTGGCGGATATGCAATCCAAGAAGGGAACTTCACAAGCCTCTGTTCTTGATAGTGGTACAGTTATCCTCTTCCTCCTGCAATAACCACATGCTGAAATAAGCTTGAGAAGAAAACAGAAACTGTAGACTGCAAAACTCACAGGTCCTAATAACTGGCGGTAAAAAATCACTTGTGTTCAAGAGAAATTGGGAAAAAAATACAAAACCCTCCTTGAAAAGTATACTACCAGGAGCACAACAGCACCCGGTTTTCAGGCATTCAGAAAATCCTACAGGACCAAACAATGTCAGAGATAAGCCAAATAGAACCTGTACATCCTGTAGAACTTGAGGGTTGAGCAAAAGAAAAGCTGGAGAAAATTGTACAAAAAGGAAAGAGGAGGTGTGGCCAAATTTTCATTTTTCATTATTAGGAAGCAGATGATCCTGGGTTAGTCCTGTGGAGTTTTCTGCAGTGAAACAGGAAGTGAAGGTGCCATTTAGAGAATATAGACAGCTATAACCCAGAACCTCAAAATACATCAGTAGTAAAAGCCATACTGAGGGCTCTTACCCTGTCGTTAGGAAGCTGGTCACTCTCCCACATCAGGCAGGAAAGTGGTTTTGATGTCTTCATGTTTGATCAGTACTGAGCTGCTAGGAAAGCATCCTCAGGTTGGAAGTGCTGGCTTCCAGAAGAGCTGTTGTGAGACAGGAATCTGGCTGTCTTCTGGGTATTGCTTAAAAACAGTTAAGGAATGACCAGTGGGAGTCTTTGTTGAAAAAAAATACATTGGCATTTGTTCTGAATAGAGTTCCTAGCACTTGCACCCAGAGTGGAGAAGCAAGATGAGAGCAAGAGGTGACAGAGTTAACCCAGGCAACTGAGGAGCTCAGGCACTCATTCTTAGAGGGTAAGCACACATCCCTGACATGTTCATCAGTAAGATGTTTGGAGGAAAGAAGGTGCTTGCTACAAAAAGATGTTAAAGGAAACACAAGGGTGGAAAGCTAAGAGTAAACACCTGGGACAGGAGAGGGCAACAGGAAAGAGGATAGCAGAAAACCTGTGGCATACAATGAAATCATCTCCTGAAGGAGATGTAATACACCCTACAGCTGGGCACCTCTTGAGGGGTCAGAGTGCTTTGTATGTCTCATGAGGTTGGGGATAGGCAGGTCAAAGCCCACAGTGGAACCCCAGTCCTCACACCTCCTCTTCTGCTCAGCCCCACCCATCTCTTGAGTGGACATAGCTGCTCTTTCTCTAGGCTGGCCCATCCTCCTCTCTGCAGGTGGTAGATGTCTGTCCCACCAGGGTGAAGGTGCATTTGGAACAAGTGGTCCTGCCTGTGCTTATCTCAACACACCCTGCTCCTGTTCCAGACCTCCTGTGCCTATGGAGCATGTTTTGGTTTGCTCTGTGGAACTGATCACCTTTCCAGATCTGGTCCTCAGGGCACCAGAGCTATGAGAGCACTGGGAACTGGTGAGGCAGCTTAAAACCAAGCACTTGCCTGTCCTGAGGTACCTCCTGCTGTGCGGGCTCCGAGTCTGCCAGCCCAGCGAGGAAAACCCGGCACCAATGCGTGTCTCGGTGTCTGTGCATGTACACCAGTGGTGGAACAGCCCTACATACTGGTTTCCATTCTGTGAAAGGAACTGCTGGTCAGGTATCTTGCATGAGCATTTTCTCTCTCTCTTTTTTTTTCTTCTTTTTTTCTTGTCACTTCTCTAGTAATTCCAATATGTGTAATAATATAAACATTTTTTACTTTGTAAGTTAATTTTACGCTTGATTTTCTGTGATAATATCAAAAGGGTGCTGCCTTGTGAATAGCATTCATGCAACATAGAGGTTCCCAAGCAGCCCCACCCTGGAAGGCTGTACATAGACTATTGTGCCGCGTTAGTGGTATCTGTATATTTTGGCCTTTTAGCTAGCTGAAACCCAGCATCTGTTATCTGCCAGGTGCAATTGCTGTATGTTAATTTACTTGAACTTATTGGAAAGCAGAACACTTTTTATATTTGAAAAAGTTTTATTTTTTCATCTATGTTTCCTACAGATGCCTTTTTCTTTTTATAGGCTCAAACATAAAAGTCTTTTTAAAATGTATTTGAATGCTTTCAGTTGATTTGCAGGTAACTTGGTAATTATCTTGTTGAATTATTTTTATTTTACTAAAAGCCCACTTTAATTTTCTCACATGAGAAAACGGGTATTTTTTTATATGGGCTATCTGGATACCTTTTTTAAGATACCATGTTCTTCACTGAGGTAGAACAGAATTAATCCCAGCTTAACTTTACTTTCACACTGGCTTGCTCCTGCTCCGTGTTTTTAGAATTGAAAGTGGAATGCAGCTAGAAACGTGAGTCTGCATGGTTTTTCAGGTTTGGCCTCTGAAATTTCTTCACAGTTTCAGACTGATGTTGTCTTAGGTTTTGGTGAGGGGCCAGGGAGAGAAAAGGGGTTGCTAATCTATTTTGCGATTTGCTTTATCAGTTTTGTATTTGTTTTGAGCACTTCATGCTGCAGTAAGCACTGCAAGGGACTAAACACAGGGGATTTTTCTTTTCCAGTAGCCTAAGGTCGTTTATTATGATTTGGGCATGTTTACATGCAGCAAGACTCAGAAGTGAAATAACTTTGACAAAAGGTTTTAAACCTTTCTTAAAAGCTCTCTGAGCTTTATCCTAGTTCAGGGTCAGACTATATTGTATTTTATGGTAAATTGTTTTTATGACCTAGTAAGAACATTTTGAGATTTTCTTGAAATAGCTATGTACAGAACTACTCAGTTTGCCTAAAGGAGGTAAAGAAACTTGTTAAGAGGGAAACTTCCCCAAAGCAGCAGCAAGCCTGCTGTTGTCCACACGGTGGAGTTTAAAACATCCTTTCAGTACAAAGGGTACAGCTCAGGCCTAACCTGCTCAGCAGCGCAAGAGCTGACCCAGCAATGCATATTCTCCAGCATAAGAGTCAGTGTTTCTGATTTTGTTACTGAGCTTGACTTTTTTCCTCCCTCCCTCCCCTCCTCCCCCCATCTATTTAGTTTTGCATGGTAGTATTTGCAGAAATACTGCCTTTCTTGGATAATCATTGTCAGGTAATATTGATTAGACTTTATTTGTGTTTATTATTATATTGTGTTTTGTGTTTACTATTATATTGTGCTTTCTGTGTGTTAAAAAAAGAGTATGAAGTAGTGGGGCATCCTGCTTTCAGGCATCATTTATGTCCCCTGCAATGGTGTTTGTCTCCAGGGGAGGAGGGATTTGCCTATGGTTAGTAAAAATTGCATCCTTCATGCAACTGAGCAGCAGTGCAGCCTCCAGACCAGTATTCTTGTCTTAAACTGGATTTGGTTTCAATGCTAAAAGAGCACTATGATACAGGAACAGGATTGATTGTATTGTCCATCCTTCCTTTACATTTTGTGATTTTGGGTTATGAGAAATGTTAAATATGCGCAACTCTATTAAATAAGTGTATTTTTAAATTTAATACTTTAGAGCTTCTTTTTCACAAGAGTGAAATACTATTTTTCATGTCAGTGTACACTCAGTTTTTTTCTTCTTTTTCTGAAATGTTTACATAAAAGTCTTGTAAGAACCCCACTGGCTAAACTAGCATTGTATAAACTTGTTTCTCCAAATGTACTACATAAAACCAGTCCCTAACGTTGCATTTTATCAATGCAGTAGAACCGCTGCACTAATGTGACATGTAAGAGAAGTATCTCAGAAAATATTGTTCATTTAGCCTGGATTTTTATTGTGTCTTTATTAATTTCTGGATGTATCGAGTCATAAAAATTTTCTTTGACATCTGGTATGTCCACTACAACTATATTGTACTGGATGGATGTTGAAATCCACCTCCAAACGCATAGGTGGATGTAGGCCATGGAAAACAAGTTTAACCTTAACCTTGTCATGGTTGGTGTTTAAATGGAAAACTCAAGCTTCACAATACCTTAATGAAATGTGATTTTCAAATATTAATTGCAAACAAACATTATAGATTCTAGATCAAAATAAGTTTGTGGCTAAAAGATTGGAAGGCTACATATCTTTTATCAATTTTCTTTCTGAGTCTGCTGTTTTATAAACACAAATGCATTTAATGATTTGCTGCCGTTTTAATTTAAATATATTCTGTCTCCAGTCAGTATGTTTGAAGGACGTACCTTACTTTTTGTATTCTTTCATTTCTGAATGATATGCAGCTGTCACTGAATGAATCACAGTACATGCTGACTGCTTGCTTGTTTCCTTCCTTACATTTTTGGTTTGCAACATTTAGGGTTCGGTTCAATGGAAATACGTTAAGTGGATGGAAAATTGCTTTTTACATTATAATGCAGCCATTTCCATCTGAAACAGTATTCCAGCTGGAAATGGAAACGTTTATATACTTTCTGTTAGTGGCTCTGTCAGAAATGTCAACCTTCTCTTCTGTGTCAGATCACAAGAGGGAGGATGCCACTGCAAGTGGGAGAAAGGAGAGGCACAAAGCCACTGCAGCGAGCTCTGGGGAGCAGTCAGGGCAGGTTGGCTGAATTTGGCAGGGTTGGGTTTTGACCACACTGAAGTTGTGCTTCCTATGAATTGGTGAAACTTAGGGGTCTACAGTCTGTAGGGGGAAAAAAAAAGTTAAAACCCATGGCCCTAATGTGTATATAATTTATGGAAGTTAATACATTCTGTGAATCAGATGCAGATAAGTTACTTATCTGAATACGAGATAAATGCTTTTTTTCAAGAAACTGATTCACTTAAATGTTTAATTTTGGGGAATTTTAGGCATTTTCATTATTCTCTTGCTGCCTAACTCTCACAGAACAAAAAAGAGAACTCCTATGCCATTGGTATTTTAAAGGATGCTAGGGGTAATAATTTGACTACTAAGTTGATTTTCTTTCTTTCAGTTTCATAGTGGCTTCAGCAAGTTCATTTCAGTCATTGTCTGAAGCTGCCAAGCTTACTTATCCCTTTGGATACACATGCAGCAAGCAAAGCAGAGCAAGAGTAACAAAAAATTGAAGAGAAGAGAATAAAACTGAAGCTGTAACAAATCATAGAGTAGTGTCATATAGGATGGATGGGTGTAGAGAGTGATAGTGAACAGAGTTAAAGGCAGCTGGTGGCTGGTCACTAGTGGGGTTCCCCAAGAGTCAGTCCTCTTTAATATTTTTGTCAGTGATCTGGACAAAGGCATTGAGGGCATCTTCAGTTTTCAGACAATACCAAGTTGGGTGGGTTGACCTGCTGGAAGGTAGGAAGGTTCTGCAGAGGGATCTGGACAGGCTGGCTTGACAAATGGTGGGGGTTCCCCTGACCCACGTGCAGGACCTTGGATGTGTTGAACCTCACGAGGTTCCCATAGACCCACTTCTCAAGCTTGTCCACGTGCCTCGAGATGGCATCCCTTCTCTCCAGTGCGTTAACTCCACTGTATATTTTGGAGTCATTCGCAAACTTGCTGAGGGTGCACTTGATTGCACTGTCCATGTCAGGGACAAAGGCAATAAACAGTGCCAGTCCCAACACAGACCCCTGAGGAACATCACTGGTCTCCACTTAGACATTGAGCCATTGACCCTCACTCTCTGTGGTCACCCAGGTCCATCTGTCAAATGCATATCTCTCTAGTTTAGAGACAACAATATTGTGCAGGACAACGTCAAATGCTTTGCACAAGTCCAGATAGATGATGTTATTCCCTCCTCACTCATCTACCACCACTGTAACCCTGCCATAGAAGGCCACCAAATTTGTTGGCAGTGCCAGGTTAACAGTCAGACTCAATGATGTTAAAGCTCTTTTCCAGTCTAAACAAGTCTATTAAGTAGTTATCATTTTGAGGACAGTTAAAGCATTTTCTCTGGGTTCCTGCCTACACTGAACTAACTGAGGAGCTAAAACATATGTTCATCACAGGGCAATTAAACCTCCAGAATTAGAAGTGGTGATGGAGAACATGACTGGTAAAAGTGATTTTCACTAGTCTTTTTTTCAGTAAATCTCATAGCATTTTATGAGGCTGAGCCTGAAGGAGAGGAGAACAAGATTTACTTGGGACTTCACCAAGATTCCAGGAGCATCTAGTTAGAGTTGGTGGCATGCTGTCAGTGGCTTGTGAAACCTCTGTCTCTTTGCATTTATTTGTTTGAACTGGCCCTATTTTTTCTCTCTGTCAGAATAGTTGATACACCTTTGTTTTAAATTCACAATCCTGCTTTATTTTCCAAGTCTTTATTTACTTGAGTGTGCTGTCAGTAAAAATCCAGTCCCTGATGTGTTATGGTATACAATCTACCCTTCATCAGGTACCTTTTTTCCACTCTTGTGCAAGGTCTGAAATTGGTAAATACTTAGATAAACTAACACATCCCACACTGACTGACAGTGGGTCTGAGGATTTATTCTTCAGTTCTGTATTTCAAGTTAAAATTTGTGAGTCATCTTGAAGGCAGAAAATCTGTCACAATCTTAAGCTATCCACTTATATAGATTCTGCATTGAACTGACCCTCAGTGTTCAATTTGTTTGATTGTAATAATTCTTATTTGGTTTTTTGCATATGAATGTTTTTGCTTCTACATGAGTTCCCTTCCATAGTGGAATTTTGTGCATTTTTCAGACTATATTTTTAAAGCACTTCACATTTGTATTTAAATGTTGGGGGGGTTGCTTCTTTTGATTCGTATGTTTATGCATTACATATGAAAAACAGTATTTTCATTCTGTTATCAGGTCAATTTTTTTTCTTTTCAACAGTTTTACACACTTTATAGTCAAAATAAAAGTTCGCTGGTGAAACTACAGTTTGTCATTACCACGACCATGTTATTTGTTGCACTACATGAGTAGTAGTACTGAGGATTATGTCCTAAATCAGTAAAAACTGACCTAATTCTAAAACTTTCAGAACACCTTTATGTGTGCCTAAGCCACATACCTTGTGTGGAATCTTCTGGATTTGTTCCTCCAGAACTGAACTCTGCACTCACCTGTTCTGGTGACCTCATGTAGTGTTAATGTAGAAGATGGCTGTGAGAGAGTTTGGCAAAGCTGGAGGTGCAGGAAAACCATTCTGTCCCAAGCTTTGCCCCAAGTCTCAGGGCAGGGTGGCCTGGGTTTTTCCACCTATTTTCTTCCCCCATCTTTTCCCTGAAATCTCACCCAGTGCTGCTTGTCTGGAACTAGAGTGCAGTAGCCAGTTGTAATACTTTGAAAGAGTCAACCTCCTTTATGTTTTATCATCTAAACCACTGGGCTATGCAAAGGACAAAAAGGCATTATCAGAATTAATCCCATTTAACTAATTCTCAGAAGTCTCCAATAAATGTGTAAATATATTATTTTAGTAGGCAGCTGAATCAGACATTTTTGTCCCAAGTGATTTCTATTTAGGCTCTTTCTGTCAACACACGAGGTGCCAGAGAAGTGGCTCCTAGATGCAGCCAGAGCATCAGGTTTGGTTTGAGGAAGGTTTAAGTACTATTTTTCTTCAGTAATATCTTTTGGAGTATATATTATACCGCTACCTTTCCATTTAGCATTATCTTACATGCTACATGCAGAATGCAGAGCTTCATGGATTGTGTTCTTTCTCTCTGTTGTCACATGGCAAGGAAGTCAACTGTTTGGAACATAACCAGACAGTTATAGGCTGGGAAAAACACCAGTGTTTAACACAAGTGTGGCAAAGTTTATATTTGAAAATTTGGATGGCTAGTAATGAAATTAAGGAAATCATAGGATAGTTTCATTGTTGTCTTGAAGGGAGAATAAACTTCAGAGAGGTAAAGCCAAAACCACAAATAGTTTAATTTATACAGAGAGGAACAGAATATCCACATTGCACATTTTCCTCTAAAAACTGAGTATCGAAAAAAAGGCAACTTGGGATATCTACTTGCTCCCTTCTGGCTGTTCCAGTTATCAGTACTGAATAACTATACACAAAAAAAACTATAGGAGATTAAAACATTATTTATTTGGGGGTTTGTACAACCACAGACATTACTTCAAAGTTTGTAATCTTTACTATAAAAGATACATCTCTTGGACTTAAAATCCTCTTGAAAGTGGCTACTAGCCTTTTATTTAATTTCTCATAGAAGGAGGCAAGCTGAAATAGGCTTCATATGATATTACAAATGCAACACAAATTGGAGTCGAAAATGAAAAGGTTATCCCACATGGGTTATTCATGAGAACCCAGTGATTGTACCTTTACAGAGACTGACAGCAGAAAAGGTGCCAGGGGTAGCAGGTTTTCATAAGAACAGTCTCCCAGCTGCGTTTCTGCAATTGAATTGAAGAACTGAAGGAGGTTTAGTATATGCTGTACAACACATACATACAATGAAATGACTGTGTATGAAGGATATGTGCTAGAATTTATTTTATAAGTATAAAAGAACAGCTACAATAGCAGTAAATAAACTGTCCTTTTTGATTTGATGGCTGAAGTAATGTTATTTCACTGTACATTATACATAGGAATTAAGTAGGGGAGGAGGAAAAGTCACTGAAACTCTTTATTAAACAAAAATAAAAAATAAAAATACACAACTGCCTTTTATCCTTCTCAAAAGGAGAAAGAGCCAGAAGGCATCACCTGTGTATTTCTGCAAGCACCATTATTCCAGCTTGTGTTGCTATGTAAACCTTTTGAAAGAATGTACAACCATTGTGTTAAAAATACCTTACTGAAACTTTGGTTGAAAGGTTTATCCGTGTTTGCATTTCGCCTTCATTCCTTTTTCTTCGGCTGCGTGTGCAGGAATTCGTGCCGACACGTGGTGGCGCTTGCATTGCCCACTTACGGCCCTTTCATGTTCTTACCCACTGCTCTCTGTCCTGCCTGCACTCTGCACGACGCTGGCTCACAGTACCCAGGAGGGCCAGGGGGGCCAGGGGGCCCAGGGACCCCAGGCTGCCCGGCCACTCCAGGGGGACCTCGCTCACCATCGCGGCCTTCCCTGCCATAGCTGGCTTTGCCTGGTTCACCTGGAAAAGCAGATGCAGCTCTAAACATTGGCAGCACACAACATGCTTAGCACACATGTAGCTTTATTGAACATCCTGTTCTCAAAAGCTGTATGAAACACAGCTTTTTGCTGCTCCTGGGGGATTGTCAGGGGGGTGCTGACTTGGGGGGACAGTTTTTCTCTGAACCTCACGCTGCAATTGCACAGCTATAGCAATGAACTCTCAGCCCCAGTGCTCTCCAGTTGTACTGGTGCAGTTCTGCTGCTGCACATAGGTCTGCAGTACAACTGGCTGCAGCACTGCAGCCAACCCTGCTGCTGATGTGCCTGGGACAGGGTAGATGCTACTATAGATTTTGTTAGTGCTCTGGAAAAAGGCATACCAAGAATTTATTTTTATTCTCCACTCAGATGGTTGGGGAAATAGATATATAGATTGGAAATGCTGAGCACTAAAGTAGCTTTTTACTTCTAAGTCTTCAATGAAGATATGAAATACAGTGATTTGGTAAACCTCTTCAAATGATAGATTTCTACAGGAGACAACTCTGAGTTACACAGATATCCTTGGGATCAATATATACTAACCTTTTATTTTTTCCTTTTTCAGTAAGAGAACAAATTTAAGTAGTTTCTGTCTATACATGAAGACAGAGATGTGCTGTAGAGATAGTGATGGAAATAATATGTTTATGTTCATTCCCTGGCCACTAGATGGAGGCTGTGCTGCATCCATCAGCAGGAATCTCTCCTTGAGTCGTATTATATAACACTGCAATTAATTATCACAGAAATAAAGGAATATCCTAGATTATGAGTGGAGGTTTTGAAGACTGCTGTGCCTGAGAGTGAGACAATCTGGGGGTTGTGACCTTTCTTCTTTTAGTTTTTCTATATAGTTATATGTTTAGATACTCTGTATAAAATATAGATTTATATTAAAAGAGGCATTTTTTATTTATCTGTATGTAATTGCCCCTTTTTAATGCTTTGTTTACATTTTTCCTGATCTTTCTACACAGAAATAAATGAGGTGGGGACTTTTTATTAAAAGAGTTTTTAATTCTGATTTTTGACTGAATCATGACCTATAAAGTAAAAATTATGAAGGACTGTAATTTTGAAGCTTATTGCTTAATGGACACCTTTTATCTTTTCAAGGCAGCTTGAAGTATCACTTCTGAGTAAGCTTTTACTACATCTCTTCCTCTTTATCCTAACCCTCTTATATTTACCTGGAAGACCTCTTGGTCCAGGATAACCTTTCAGTCCTCTGCCTGGAAATCCTCTGTCTCCTCTTTCTCCTGGTTCACCTAAAGCAAATTCATTAAATATTAGTTACAGCCTGCCTGAAGTATCATTTTCAGTAAATTCCCTTTAAGAGGTGAAGAGTTAATAAGCGGAGAATTCAGCTGGCTGTATGTATTCTTACCAGCTTTGGCTGATGTCCTGACACATATCCTTGTGGAATGTTTGGGATTTGATTCCCCGCCCTGCCACTCCCCCCCCCCATTTGAGTCATACTCAGAAGCTGACATGTTGGAGGGGGGGAACCCACCTGGATCTGGACAGTAAGTACTGCATGAAATATATCACAGCCTACATGACAGGAATAAACCAAACTCACAGGACTGTACAGAGTCTTTGGAATACAGACTGAGGTTACTGGCTTCTGCAAGTACATGAAAACTCAGGACGGCCAGTGCAGAGAAGAAAAGGGAAGCTGTCTGCACAGATTACAGTATTCTTTTGACATCCACATAAGACATTGTTTTACCTTTATGAAAGAAATTTGTTCTCATATAATATCATGGAGACTTTTCTTTGGTGTGCACCCAGCTCTTTTTCAACCCTGTATCTTGCATCAAACCAGAACCAACTTAGTAAGAGAAAGTTGTTTTGTTGTTTGGGTTGTAAACTCAAAATTCTGTTTACTGTATCTATTCCACAAAATTATGTATATTCCCAGTTGTGAATACCCTATATACTGATTTTTTCTTTTTACATTTTTTTTGCTGCAAATGAAAAGTCACAAATTTATGTCTAATAATATTTTGAGTGAGCTTTATTTTATGCTTTCATACTGTCTTGTACTCCAGTGAGGACAGTTAGAATAGACTGCTGAGTTTGTGGCTTGCCTAGAAATGGCACAGCAGAAAACGAGGAAGCCATGTAAAGAAACAGCACAAAAGTCTACGTTTCAATAGAAGATGCAAACAGGGTACTAGAGGAGGAATCTTATCTCCACGCTCCAGACTGCCTAATCAACATGGAAATCTGGCTTGTTTTTGTAAATATCACTGCTGGAAGCACTGGTTCAGGTTACCCATATATATTTCTCCTTTTTTTCAGCTACCTAAAACTTTGGAATGTTCTTTACTTGAGATCACCCCAAACGTCTCCAACTTCTTTTTGTTTCTGCTTCCCTTCACTATCTCAGATTGCTCAATGAAGTCACTTAAATCTTCTTCCTTAAGCCACCTCTTTTTGACTCTTAAAATCACTGTACCTTTTGTACCTTCTGCTGTGTCTCACGGTTACACATTGCTGTGTTTCTGTCTCCTCTTTATTGTGACCTTCTAAGCCAATCTCAACTTCCTTCTTTTCCTATTTATCACATGTCCTATGTACCCTTTCCCACTCACTCCAATCTCAGACAACTTCCCAAATGGATGGGGAAAGTCAGTTCATCTCTGACCTCTGTGGAACCCTGGGAACTACCAGGAACTTGGAGTGAATCACTGAGATTTTTCATGTTGGCTGCCATGTACCATCATAATAGTTATTGCACATGAAAGCATTCACTTCTTTTGTACCTGTATTTGTATTTCAAGGTTTACTGAAAAAGCAGTTGGATTTTTATGACAATTAGGATAGGAAACAAAGCATCTTGCTTGTTTGGGGGTTTTTATGCTCTGTAGATTTTTTTTTCCCAATATTAACACAGCACAGCCTGCTGTGTGTTGAATAAAACTCAGCATATCCCATCACCTTTGTATCTCTGGTTTTGTTTCTTCTACAGCTTACATTAGATTACACGAAAACAATAACAAAGCTCCAGTAATGATGCCATTAAGGTTTGCTTTGTTTGTATTCTATTCTTTGTCTCAAAGGTTTGCCCAATTTTACTTTCAAATGAAGATTAAATCAAAAGTAAATAATCCAGCAACAGACTAGCTTTGTGCAGAAATACAATTTTAAAATAAAACCTCCTACAAGAAACAGAATGAAATATTGCTGAATAGAAACTAATACACACATAATGGTCAAGAGACTTTGCAGGGAATTCTATGTATAATCCTTCAGAGGAGAACAGAACCTCTCAGTCATGAACAGAAGAGATTAACTGAGATAAAAAATTTTATTATAAAGCATAAGGCAAGTAGGTTTTACTATGGATTTGTGTTTTCCAAAGAATCCATAGATTCTGGTACCTGGTTCAACACTGTTAAATGGCTCAAGGCTTAAACACAATTGTTGTCAGTCACTTATAATGTGATAAACTGGGTGCACTTAGAAAAGTTGACTAATTAATTTAGTGAATGAATCCAACTGCTTTTGGGACCATAAATCTTGCAGAAGTGAGGTCAACAACCAAGCCAAGGAGAGAAGAGAATCACATCTGTTTTTTGTCATCAAACCACTTACACACTGTGAGAAAGAACAAGCATCTGCCCTGAACTAGAAGTAAGCAGGCTGAGTCAGAGTCCTAATATTAATTCTCCCTCTCATGGGCTTTTGAGGTTTGGTTTTTCATCTAAAAACCAGATTTCTAAACAAGCCTTGCTAAATCCAGGACAATGGGCCCTTTCATCATTGTAGTAACTGATACAACAATTACAGCAAACAGCTTACATTCCTAATTTGGAGTCTTTTTGCACTTCATGTGTACAGTGAACATGCACAACCTGTAATCCAAGGAAAAAGGTAAAAAAATCAACACAAAAAACCTTAATCAGTCAACCAGTGAAAGCCAGTTACAGAATTTCTTACCTTTAGGACCTTTACGACCGATCTCACCAGGGGGACCTTTGAGGCCAGGTAAGCCACGAGGGCCAAGCTGTCCTGGGAAGCCGTTCTCACCAGCAGGTCCTGGAGCACCTGGTGGCCCCGGTCGGCCGGGAAGACCTGGAGCACCAAATTCTGGCCTCCTAAGACTGGCTGCCAGCTGTGCTAGTTGTTCTGCAATGAACATGAGGACAGAGTTAGGGAGTAAGTGGATCTAAATGAAGAGATTCCCATGGTGACCAAAGAATATATGTTCTCTGCTATGGAAACCAACTGATTACATTATGGCACTTTCCTTTTGTACAATGCTGTTTACAAAGTTCATTACATAGAAGGTATTATCTTCAGACTACCAGTGGCAAACTGCATATGCAGTGTGCAGAAAAAATTGCCATTTTTTATGAAAAAATGTAATGTTTTTGACCTCAAATTGTTGAAATGTATATAGTTTTTTTTAGAAAAGTTCTTATTTTTCTATATCATTTAAATTACAATCATCTAATAAGAAAGTTACTCATTAAATTTCTGTCTCTTAAAAGAGTAAACATCTCACTTCAGTACTACATGTTAATCCTGTCAAGAAGGGAAAAGTATGAAGGCAGTCATACATGTTGCCTGGAAAGTGCAGGCCTTATTTTTCAGAGGAAAGAAACCCTCAAACTGGTGCTTCTGAAGTCAGGTTTGATAAAGTAATTGAACACTTTGATCTTTTCTTAAGGTAAATCAGCAGGACCTTTTCTCTTAATTAGGCACAGGATCTGCTTGCCACTCCATGAAATGGTCTGTGCTGACTATTCCTGTTTGCTCCTGCCCTTTTCACGCCACTGCTCTAGCAGAGTAAGAGCAGTCCCCTCCTTAATGTTTCTGTTCTAGATTTCAAATCTATCTTCAAGCATGCCTTAGAAATAACTTACTCTGAAAAGAGCCACAGACAACTCCATATGACATTTGCTTTAAAGTCTGCATGTCTTGGAAAGACTAGTTATTTTGTGTCCACAACTAAGAAATATTAAGATGCTATGGGGTGCAGGGGGGGTAGGATCCAAATTAAATAGGAATCATAGCCAGCAGATACACAAGGAAGCCTTGGCATATCTGTCTGCAGGCAAAGCCTGAGGAGCTGAACTTCACTGACACTTGTCTTTAAGCTGACAGGGTTCCAAAGACCCACTTGGATTGAATTCTAGTTTTTTATTTTTCTCTTTTTTTAACATGACAGTATTGACAATTACAGGGGCTCTCAAGAGGGATACAAGAAAAGCAGTCTAGATTTTGCCTGTACCAGTGTCTTCACTGCTAATTATGATGGTTATGAATAAATTCAAAAAACAAATCTGAGTTCACTACAATCCTCCTCAATATTACTATGTCTTTCAAGTGACCACTTTAAAAGGTCTTTTTATCCTATTTACAGAAAATTTTTTAAAAAATACCCTTTGGGGCAGTATCAACAGTGATGACTACTGAGAATTTTCAAATCATGAGCAGCAAATTCATTCTGGTAAACTCTTAACATTACAATGCCATAATATCCCAAAGGCATCTTCAATAGCAAGCACTGAAAATTTTCTTTTGTGCTTACAGGGCAAAATAAATTTTTAAAAACAGCAAATCCCATGCACGCAACCGTATTAGAAAAGCTTCAGATTTCTGTGTGTCTCACGAACTCAGCCAATATAATTAGGGTTTTGAGCATTTACCTATTGCTTTAATTTTATGGTATAGATATCTCCAGAAAGTGTCTCTCTGCACTCCACACTTTTTTTACCTATTTTGCACATAGTTTGTATATGAGTACAAAATGCTAAAAAGTTTGCAGTAAAGCTGTGTACTTTTATGTATGTAGATGTAGCAAGTAATTTAAATACAAAATGCATATATTTCATAAAAAGACTCTGTCTATGGCCTGCTTACTACAGCAATAGCATGGAACTAACAGGTAGTTCAATGAGGCTACAAAGTATGTATAAATAAGGGACTTTCTCACACTGTGTCCACATTCACACCTGGAAAGACTTTCAGCTAGGTCCCCTGCTGAGGCCATAAAATTTGTCCTGGATATGAGTGGGAAAGTCTGGGTTGCCTCCACAGCAATAGATTGTCCTGATTTAAATGCACAAGAAACATGAAATACTTTTTAGCATATTTACCTTGCATGACTCTCATGCAAACCTGCTTAATGTGCTGATCAGTTGGCTCTTTTCCCTAGGATAAAAAAATAACAGATTTGCAAAAAACAGTTGATGTCACAATACAATTTATAAGTGTGCCTGATGCAAAAAAATGCTGGCCAGTTGTTACAGTTTAAACCCAGCTAGCAACTAAGAACCACAAAGTCATTCACCAACTTCTCCCACACCAGTGGGATAGGGGAGAGACTTGGTAGGGTAGAAGTGAGAAAATTCATGTGTTGAGAAAAAAAAAAGTTTAATAACTGGAAAGATGGAGGAGGAGGGATTGGAAGAAGAAGGGAAAGAGAAAGAAGAAAATAAACCCTAAGTAAGACAAGTGATACAAATTAGAGCAATTGCTCATCACTACCTACAAACTTTCCTTTGCTTTTACTGGTGCGGATGATGCCTTAAGGTATGCGATAACACTTTGGTCAGCTGAGGTCAGCTGTCCCAGCTGTGAGTCCTCCCAGTTTTTTGTGCACCTCCAACCTTCTCACTCATGGGGTAGTGTAAGTAGCAAAAAAGGCTTTGATGCCGTGTAAACACTGCCCAGGAGTAACTAAAACATCATAGAATGGTTTTGGTTGAAAGGGACCTTCAAAATCATCTAGTTCCAATCCCTCTACTCAGGTCCCGCGTTGAACTCCCCTACTCAGGTCCCGCGTTGAACCCAGCCTTGAATACTTGCAGGATGGGGCATCCACAACGTCTCTGGGCAACCTGTTCCAGTGCCTCACCGTTCTCCCAATGAAGTTCTTTCTAATATCTAATCTAAAGTGCTCTTTCACTTTGAAGCCATTATCATTAGTGCACTGTAAAACTATTTTCAGCACAAATGCAAAACATAACCCCATACAAGTCACTAAGAAGAAGTTTACCTCTATCCCAACCAAAATTAATCTACCAGTCACTAAAAGGCGTTCTGGTTCCTTCAAGTGCAACTATTCCAGCTCATGTCATTTTGACTAGCAAGGTAAATACTGTGAGTGAGGCACCCTGGTATCAAACACTATTTCATGCACACTACAGGGGTGGGGCAGCATAAGCAAAGTGAGCTGGACTCAAAGTTGAGATACCAGTTACATGAAAACAGTACTTACAGCGGGACCTTCACTGCCAGGCAGACCTGGGGCACCCTGTTCACCCTGCAAGCCTCGTGGTCCAGGGGAGCCTCGTGGCCCTTCCATGCCAGGCAGTCCCCGAATTCCCTCAGGCCCACGGGAACCAGGGTCTCCAGGATTGCCGATCTGATAATGAAAGAGGAATTTCAGTGGACTGCTCTGCTAATGTTAGAATCATTCTGACATATCAAAGTAGTGACAGGAGTTCACAAACGCAAAGCAATGAGTGCTGGCATGTGCAGTTGTTGAGCAAATTCTTTTTAGATAAGCCTCTGGTGTCAGTGGTTGTGAGATTTGTAAGAGGTCTGTATTCATCAGTTAAAGGGAGAAGCGGAAAAAAAAATATATTCTGTCAAATCGGCAATAAGAGTGACATGCTCAAGATGGGGTTTTTTGTCAAGGAATAGAATCTAGTACTTGGTTTTTACTTCTGCCTTCATACATGTCAACATGCAACCTTTCTAGATATTAATTACTGCTTAAGTTTCAAAAATTCCAGCTCCCTGCTTGCTCCAAATGCCCTTCACGCCCATTTGTAGAGAGTACCACAGTATGACCTGTACCATTTAGCCCCAGGCTGTTTGCAAACACACATTTTTGCTTTGTTTGATCTGTCAGGGCCAGAGGTAGTTCCTGTGCCTACTCTTGAGCTTGCTGGCACAGGGGAAGGAACATCCTTGCACGAACTGATGTTGACAAACTGCCCAAAAGAATGCAATGTGACTTTATCTCAGGGATGAAGTTAAGCCCTGGAAGGAGGAAGAGGTGGGCAGAATGTGTTTTTAAGATTTGTTTTACTTCCCATTATCCTACTCTCATTTTCATTGGTAATAAATTCATCTGATTCCCCTGGGTTGAGTCTCTTTTTCCCACGACAAAAACTGGTGAATGATCTCGCCCTGCCCTCATCTCGACCCATGAGCCTTTTGTTTTATTTTCTCTCCCCTGACCAGCTGAGGAAGGGAGTAATAGAACATCTTTGGTGGGCACCCCATGTCCAGCCAGGGTCAAACAACTACAGTTACTTTCACCATAAGTTAATTTACTGCTATTAATCAATAGTAGTACTAACAAAGAAAAAGAACAGGCAATTTTGGGGGGGCGGGGGGGAGAAAAAAACCACGCAAAACCCGCTGAAAGAGATACTGAAGAATTACTCAACTGTGGTATCAGTTAAATCCACAAGATGGAGCCATTTCGGTTCCATCTGTGCTGCATCTCAGACAGTCGATTGCTGTTTATTGGAAGGAAACCCAGTGCGAACACGCTTCAATAGATATATTAAGAAGACAGGGAAATTGCCTTTATGGACTATATAATCAGGAAGCCATCATTCCTTTCTTCCCCAGTCTGTGAGTTATCAGGTTCCCTGATGGATTACTCATTCCTATGTAGGTGCTCACTAGGATGACAAGCACTCAAGGGTCTCATCAAGACAAGGGGATTTTAAAAATCTAGGTGGAAAAAATTATAGATTTTTCCCCTACTCCATCTCTTCCTCTTGTCTTTCTTGTAGTATCTTGATCAGCAAGAATCACTCTCTAGCTTGCACTTGCTTAGCCCCAAAGTTACCCAGATCACTAAGAACACAAGCATAGTTTGGTTTTATTTTTGCTGTTGTTGTGGTTAGCCTCAGTTCCCTGTGGGCAGAATTGTTGGTGTTTTATTATCACAGCCCATACTGTCAGATGCTCTAACAATCCCACTCTTCAGTGATCCTGAAATAAAAGAATGAGTTCAGCTCTCAAATTATTTTTCCTATGTGACAAACAAGCTTCTGCTCACCTTCCACATCAAAGTTATCATTTCACTATTAAAAAAAAAAATAAAAAAAGAGGAATCTGGGTCATATATACTTCTGATTTCAAAGACCTCACAATCCTGCTGCCAGCTTTTTTACAGTCTAAAGATTACAGGCTGCATGCAGCCACTGCACTGAGCCTCCTTTCTGCACACCTACTGTACAAAGAGTACATTCATTTTCTTATAAAAAACATAGTTGTTGGACAGAAAACTGCAGCTGAACGACGCTTGTCTTTTGTGGAGCTTGAATTCAGGAAATTAATTCCTTTCCAAAGCTAATTCATTTTAATATTAACTGTATTCAAAATTTAAATAGAAGGAAAGCTGTTGAAACCCATTCAGTTTAATTGTGATAAAGCTTGCAACTTGCTTTTTTTTTTTTATCAGAAAACCATCTATCTGATCTATTAGATCTCTATATTTCTGTAACTATGCTATTCATTATACTTACAGCTCCCTTTGCTCCTGGTAATCCCACGTCACCCTAAGCAAAAATAAGACAAACTGTATCAGAAGAGAGTTTCTGTTACCACAGACATTACAAAGGCAGTAAATTTGACATTATGGTTTTTCCCCAATAAAACAACCTTCACATATTATTTGATTTATGCAAAATTGCACCAGAAATTAATTACAATTCCTTTGAAAATAAAAACTTGGATTTCAGGGTTTTTTTGCAAAATCCTTTCTCAGGAAGATTTCATTAGGGTGCAAATAAGAAAGCATGTTTTTTATAATTGGTTTTGTATTGCTTATCTTGGAATTAGATACATGGCTCTAATCTCTCAAACCACAGCTACAACACAGGATAATCTTAGAAAATTGCTTGTAAACCTTTAGAGGAAGCATTATTTAATCAGGACTTTCTAGTCTGACAGAACTATGGGTATCCATGTTGTGTTAGCCCTGACAAAACTGCAACAGAAACCAGGCAAGTGCTAATGTGCTGTGAAGAAGCCAAATCCCTAGAACTTGATATTCCCAGCAACCTTGTTCCTGGCTTGAACAGCACCAAGTTCCCTCTTTTGCCTAACTGAGAATAGCAGTCCTGCTATTCAGTTTTTAGTTTTGCCTCTGAATTGGAAAAGAAAAAGTTTCAAAAATCTTGTAATCGCTTACGAAGTTGATTAGCATGAAAACACCAAAGACAAGGAGTTACTCCTAGAGGCAATTCCAAAAACTATTTTCCCTGTTCCTAAATGTAATTGGTGAAATAATTGGCTTCTAAAGATTACAAAAGCCTCTTTGTCTGTGAAATAAGATGCAATGAAATTGAAATAACAACTGTTATTTGTTTGAAACCAGACTAACACACAGCACACTTAGACAACTCATGGCATTACTTCCTGTGAATCTGTACAGTGATTGTAAAGCCCAATTACTAGCTCACCTAGGACATCTAGCTCACTAGGGCTCTTAATTAAAATTCTTTCAGAATTGCAGAGTTTAAGGGGGAAAGTGGACATTTCCAGACCATAACTTGGCTACCATTTTTTAAATAGTGAGCAGTTTACTTCTTTTTGAAAGATCAGGTTCTGGTTTTGCTGGATGGGGCCCCATAGGAGCCACTGGACTAGTGTGTTTCTCTTTCTGTAGGAAAACAAACCCTTTTTACCTAAGGGCACATGACCCAGGCATTGTCCATGTGAATTCACAACATGCCACTCTAATACGGTAAATACATACATATATATGTATATATATACATATATATATTCCTCAGCAATATCACAGTGCCACAGCGTCTTCCCAGACCATTCTCCTTCTCCCTAACAGCCAGTTGCAAATCTTATTTCCAGAGAGAAAGTCAGTACAAAATATCTCCATCAAGTCTGAGTTATTAAGGATAGTTATTAACTCTGCTTCTGTTTCACTTGAATTAAACTACTTTCTCATCCTCTCTGCCTCAAACACCAAGAATTTACATGTCTGTGTATGCATATATATTTACATGTAGAGACAGACTAAGCATTTATATGATACACACATACATACACCCTTCCTGCAAGGCAGTATGTGCAGTATAATGTACACCTAATAGAACGTGTATATTTTAGAGTGCTTTTCAAATGGCAGGAATAGAGTGACTAGGCCAAAAGAACTGCTGTGCTCTGCAGTGGCCAGTTGGTATAAAACTGAAATGTGACTTCCACTTTAAAGGCTTAATTTACAACAACAAAATATTATATCAGGTAAAGAAAAAAATGACGCCTTACTAAGTCACCCTTTTCTCCTCCATCTCCCTCTGCTCCAGGTGCACCCTATATCAGAGAAAGACATACTGTCAGCCTTCAGGTTAGTCAACATAACATGCTGTTGAGTGACTTTAAAGCTCCATGATCTGTAACATGACTTACTTGTTCACCCTTAGGTCCTGGCTCGCCCACTGAACCCTAAAAGGTTAAAGATTGAAACAGAAAGTATTCAGAATTTCAAACTACAGGTTCAAAAGCATACGAAATGTTCTTCAATCCTCCCTGCAATTCAGCAGTAATGCAAGAGACCTTTAAAGCTGCAAGTTTTTAAGAATGACAGTGAAAGCACTTAGATCTTACTATGCCATTTAGGTGACAGACTAAAGGCAAGTACTAGTATGGAACATACAATCCACTGCCACACTGGACAATACAGATTCTGACTGTCAAACAGTGGATCTCCCCTTTACATAACAGATGCTCTTGGCAGCTGCTACAACTCCGCTCTGCAAATTGGTTAGAAGCTATAGGTAAAAAATCCAGTAAGTGTACCACTTTTTAAAGCACTATTAAGTGTCCCATATTGCTGTAGGCTACACTGGCCCTGCTAATGGGGATAAGCAGGGAGACATCCACGAGTGCAGTCACAAACTTGTCTTGCTTGCTGTTTAATTCTCAATATATTTAGCAAAACTATCTCTAGAAATTTGATCATTGCAGTCAAAGCTAAAGGGCTTGTATCTTAAAATTTATATTCCATTTTTAAAAAATAATAACATTATTATATTTCATTTTAGAATCCTTTAAGAAAATGTACCTGTGTGGACAGGGAGGAACCAAAGAGGAATAAAATAATGACCTGATTAATTTCAAACATGCATCACTTGCTTCTATGCTAAAGATATTTATTTTGTAGAACACTGTATTATTTAAGAAAATCTTAGTATTTGTGTTCTGTTAGAAAACCATTCACACCATCCTTTAATAGTCTTTGAAGTCTGTGCATGTTCAAACATATGCATTCCAAAAGAACTATAACTGTGCATGTCTTTTTTTTCTTTTTTTCTAAAACAGAGATACAGGATTTTCTCTCCCATTTCAGAGAGACATTTAATTCACATAACGTATAGGCACACAGGCTGGTCTGACATTTACAATTTAATGAATTCAGACTTGTTCTTATGTTCTTGAGGATGAAGAGCTGATGCTAAATTATTCACAAAGCTAAGCAGCATAAATCACAGAACTATTAACATTCCAACTTTGTCAAACAACACTGAAACTATTTTGTCTGAAGTGTTCTCAGCATTGTGCTGTACTAAGGTTTTTCAATTACTCACTCATAAAACACATTGATTTCCAACCTAACATCATTTTGAGGGTTCTTTTTCTCCACTTACTCTTCTTTAGAGCAATAAAACTGCCAATAGATAAGGTTGACATAGGAGAACCTATTGCTTTTGGAAACCTTGGCCTATAATGTTTGTATTACCAAACATAAAAATCACAGCTGAGACTAATTGAATCTATTCTATATTGACTCCCAGAATTTCAATGGAGACAATAAGGCAAGATGTCAAACTATGAAAACACACACTTTTCTTGATATATGGCTTGTCTACTTGCACAAATCCCTCTCAAATCATATCCAAGATATGTTTGCAAAACTGACTGTCAGCATTATCCAAAACTGTATCAAGGGCTACTTTTACTATTTAGCAGCATCATGTTCCAGTGCCAAGGTCTGTGTTGTAGTTTGGGATTCTTATGTAAATTCTCTCCCCTGCCACTAACTGCCCATGCTAGGAGTTAACAAAAAGAGTCGTTAACTGCTGATTTCTTGGGTGGGGGCAGGTTGTCTCTTTTGTTTTTGGGGACTACACAGGGCTGAGGGGAAGGGGAGTTGGGAGGCGGGGGGGGG
>VWZD01006804.1:747893-779541 GCA_013396695.1 Sakesphorus luctuosus | reverse complement strand
GAAGCGGTTTGCTCTAGTCTGTTTACATAAATATACATATATATATATATATATATACATAGCAGTTAAGAACAGTTATCCTTCTTGTATTAAAGTTCCTCTTCTAAATTTGATAAAGAGTGGCGTGATTATTGTGGAGGAGGCCCCCTCCCCAGCTTGTGGGTAAACATTTTTGTTTTTTTTCTCCTCAAACCAAGACAGTCTGGTGTTTGGCTTGGTGCTGTTTAACTTTACTAAAATAGAACCAGAGGGTCTGAAATCAATTCAAAATACATGAATCAGAAACAGCCTAAGTGGTGAATGCTGGGGTTTGGCCATTACCCATAATGTATGTGCATAACCACACCATTAGATCCTCTGGAGTGTAACCCATTGCTGTAATGCAGTTTGGTACTGCTCTCTGTGCTATAATATGTCTGATGTGTGACAGATGCACTCAATTCCTTGCCCAAAATTGTGGCAGTCTGGCTCAGGATCCAAAGGAAGTAATGGCCTAGCTTGAATCACAGAATCATAGAATCGGCTGGGTTGGAAAAGACCTCCGAGATCATCAAGTCCAACCCTTGGTCCAACTCCAGTCCATTAACTAGATCATGGCACTCAGTGCCACATCCAATCTGCGTTTAAAAATCTCCAGGGATGGTGAATCCACCACCTCTCTGGGCAGCCCATTCCAATGCCTGATGACTCTCTCTGTGAAGAATTTTTTTCTGATCTCCAACTTAAATTTCCCCTGGCAGAGCTTGAGCCTGTGCCCCCTTGTCCTATTGCTGAGTGCCTGGGAGAAGAGACCAACCCCCACCTGGCTAGAACTTCCCTTCAGGTAGTTCTAGACAGTGCTGAGGTCACCTCTGAGCCTCCTCTTCTCCAGCCTAAACAACCCCAGCTCCTTCAGCCTCTCCCCATAGGAGAGCTACTTTTAATCTCCTGTGGAGATGTCTAAAGCATGAATCATTACCAACCTAACAAGAAGAGACTGCTATATGTCAATACTTATGACTAGAAACATGTTTCTGATCTCAGCATTAAAACAAAATGAAACAAATACAAAAGAATACCTCAACAACATCAAAGACTTAGAAACTTCTTTTTAAGTACCTGAGCAGCTTTTAAAACTGCTGGAAACAACTGCAAGCACTGTCTAGCAACCCTGTGATGTACACTGGGACCATAACAGGGGCAGGATTGCTCTGTTCCATTAAGACATCTACTGCAGTCTGACCAAGAGTCCTATACCTTCTTGATGGTCAGTGGAAAGTAAGATGTACTTCACAAGCATAATTCATTTAATACTAAAGTAGATGCCTCAAGTAAGAAGGATGAAACACAGTAGAGAACTGACTGTTTCTACAACAAATACATCTGAATTTCGGTAAGTGAATTCCGTCCTCTGCAATTTACTAAACCAAAAAAAGGTAAGAAACATTTTTGGGTTTGTGCACTGTCTTCACTGAAATTTACTGAGCAAAGCAAGATATATTCTGCAATTATATGAGATCCCCAGGGCCAAGTCCTTCCCTCCTAACAAAATATTGGACGAAGGATCTTTACCGGTATAATTTCTACCATAGAAGTTCCAGGGCTGAAGTTCCAAAGCCCTAAAGTGACCAGAGACCCTGACTTTTTTCAAATCCGGCTGTGTCAATTATTTGCCATGTGATTAGGTCTTTAAATGATTTAAAGGCAAGAAAGACAGGCAAGAAAGACAGATATTTACACCAGTAATCTTATTAGACTGCTCCTGTACACTTCACAAGCTAAAAGTAGTTAATGTGCACCTAGGGCACCACTTGCAAGCAGTTAACACATCTACATACAAAGCAAGAAAACAGACATTAATTCATGTAATAACTGAAAACAGTGCACAAATTATTGTCTTTACTCCTGTCATCAAACTGCAGTGTGTATGAGCACATTTCTTACCCGGTCACCCTTACTACCAGGTAGGCCTGGAGGACCAGGCAGTCCAGGAAGTCCAATATTACCCTGGGGACCCTGTGAAAATAAGTCAAGAATGTAAACTTAGCCAGTCTGGTGTGGAATGAACAACTAAGGGTCACACCCTGCCAAGCAGATGGGGTAGAACCTCATTCTCAGTTAGCTTGATGAAAGAGGGTTATCTGATCCAAATAGAGCTGATCCAAAGTACAGCACTTTAAACAGCATCTTATTATGAATTTATTGCTCACAATCACAAGAGAAATGGCTTGCAGGGCTTTCCACCCTCCAGTCCCTCAATGACAGTCTGGTTCTCTTAAAAATACTTCCCAAGGTCTTGCACTCTGCGATTTGCACATTCCTCTGTAACAGTAGGCTCTTTCAGCCAAGATCTCCCCAGCTATGCTCCTGATTGAACTGATCCTGCGTAAACACTGCTGGAGCTCTGGTAAAAGGTGGCATTCACAATCTGCTCCATTCATTAGTTTCATGTAGCTGTTAGCAGAAAGCCAGTCTTTCACTGCTCCTTTTCCCAAGTATATGCAGCCCTCACAGGACTGTGCAACTCAGCTTTTCATATCATGATTTATGGGGCTTTTTAAGAAGAAGAAGTCACACATCTCCATCTACTTTAAAACAGCATTTTCTAATATTAGCACTATCAGAGAGGACTGAAAAAGAAACTCCACTACCACTTGTTTCAATGTTATTTTCAGTTCCCTGCATGGATAAATGGGTAAGTGTAGTTCCAGATGATGCCATAGCTCCTTGAAAGTAAACACAACCACTGAATATGGAAAATAACCACTTACCAATTTTCCTGGTATACCTGGAGGACCTGCAGGACCTGGCTCCCCTCTGCTACCCTGATAGGAAATAGGAGAACATTACTTTGTGAACTATTTTCTGTGAACAGGGAATAAAGGATGTTTTTTTTTTCTTCATGTTTAGTGAATTACACTGCTTAAGAGTTGGTTCTAAACTTCTATTTACTTGTGCAAAAATATCACATGCATTAAAAACAGTGAAAATATTTTTAGTTAACAGTAGTATATAATATTTAGTTAACATTAAATGATTCAACTAATTCATACTCCTGAGTGATTATGCACAACGAAGTTCCCTTCATGGGATTGTGGCTGAGAGTTGCCTGTTGCAAACACATTTACTTCACTAAGGCATCTGATGCACACACTCAGCTTTAGGCTTTTGCTGTTTCATCACCTGACCTCCCATATGAGCACATACGTGAAAGCCTATGATCCCACACAAACCATAGACAAATGTGAAACGTGTATGCAAAAGTCATTCTTAACAAACTCATTTAGCTTCAAAAAACAAGGTCTAGACTGTTACAGGGAGGGGTAACCTTTAAAAATCCCCATTCGTAATAGTGATAAGCATGAATATGAATTTCACTGGATCTTTTTAGCTTCACTTCAGTCATGTTTATCCATTCAGATCATCATTTCACATTAGCATAACAAATCCACCTCTTCATGCTGCCATCTGAATATACACTCTGGGTAAACCTGACATTGAGTTAAATTATCAAAGATTTTAAATGATTTTTGAACTAAGGTACCTTTTCCAAATGGTTTTGTCTATTATGATTAAACCTCAGAACACCTCAGTAAGTTTTATACCTTTACTCTCACCTGTACAGATAAACACCCGTCTGAACACAAACCTGAGCGTGACTTGAGACATTTTTCTTACTTTCACTGTGCAAATACATAAATGGTATTTGCTATAAAAGCATGATGTAGCATTTAAGATCATAAAATATCAAGAACTGAAATTGTTACATATGTAAATAGATAAACTGTTACATATATAACTTAGAAAAATTTGAATAAATTCAGATCTAATTATTCCAGTGTTGTATACAACAGAAAAATTTAAATACGGATTTTTTTTCATAATAAGAAAAATATTGTGATGTACTGAACAACAAAAGGAGATGGCAGACATGGCTTTTTGTACCAGGTCACAAATGCATTCACAGCTTCTCACACAAGCTTAGGAAAACTAACTCTAAAATTCAAGAAATAATTAGGTATCCCAGAGAGAGCACAGAAGCAAACATAAATAGACTTTTCAATTAGTTCCCTTCAAAATATCCTATGGTGTTAAAATAACTACTCTTTTAAAGCTCTTTGTATAACTTCTAGAAGCCTTTTGGGGAGTAAAAAAAGAAAAAGAAAAAGAAAAAAAGACCTCCAAATCACCTTTATCTTACAACCCAGAAGATACATTAAATTTTTATTTAGTCACATAATTCTGTACTATACCTCTGACCTGGAATACTAATCCATTTCTGATGCAGGAAAGAGTATGATTAAAATTATGATCAGCATTAGAAACACTCTTTTTCACATATGTCATAACAGTCATTTCTATACAGCAATAAAACAAAGGCAATATCACCTTCCGCAAAGTTAAAATCATATAATAAACCTCTAAAGTACTTCAAAGATTCTGCTGGTCATTCAAAAGTCAAGAAAAATCTTCCATTGTCTTTTAAATGCAAAAACATCTATTGGCAAATATATACCACAGGCCCTTTGTCCAACATAATGCTTTTCTACGGTGGTTTAAAAGAAGGTTAGTATACAGAAGACTAGAATACCGATGCATCGTATTTCCCACAAACACTGGCATTATGTCTGTCAGTACAGATTATTTCAAGCTAAGAGCCACCACTGCAAGATCTGCAGTTTTGTTTTAGCAAGTAAGAGAACTGTAATCCAAACAACCAGGAATCCTGGTAGCCCATGGCATGACCGGAAAGACTTCAAAAGCTCCTCCAAGTTTTACCTGACTGAAAGAACCTTAGGATGCGATTTACATTGAACTGGTTACTTTTGACTCCCTTCATTGTGGATGAATAAAAAAAAGCATTTTGAGATGTCCTAAGGTAAACATTTAAAATGCATCAGAAGTCATGTTCCTAGAAGCCTGTTCCCCACAGCCTGTAAGAGCATTTCTGTAATAACTGGTTTCAGCTGTTCACATCTGTACGTGGTCAGATGAAATGCCCCTCTGTGCTGTAAGTCACTCACAGGCAGTTTGGCCATGTCCTCAGCCCACCTTCCTTACACAGCAGCCCTCTGTATAACACTGCATAGTTTCAGGCCGCCCAAAAATCAGTGGGCATCTTGCATTGCTTTTACCAAAAAGACAACCAGAATCTGTACGATTTTATGCACTTTTGACGTGAGTTTAGAGTGAGCTGGAACAGACTGGCTTGCAACCATGTTGGTGAACATTCCATACCTTTAATAGCATGCAGACTATGGCTACAGATGGCCCCTGAAGCACTGCAAAGCTTGGCCTCTGCCTAGACATTGTTTCAGCTCCTGATGTTAAGCAGATCATAAGCATGTTCCAAGACTGCTCTGGCACTTCCAGGGTGTAGGCAATCCACTTCTGTTAAGTACGCCATCACTTAGCACATCAGCACTGCTGAGGATAGGGCCATTCTCCCAGCAAGGCACATGGAGGGTGGGAAGCAACAAAATCTGCCTTCCCCTTGTTCCAAGGCAAGATTGCTGGGTCCTCAATATCTTTAAATGAAGGTTTAATGTCTCCCTCACAGTTCTATTAGATCTATATTCAGCCTTTGAATGCAACATACATAAAAAGACATTTCAGAATTTACAGAAGACCTTCCTTTAGGTTGTCTGTGATGGTTTTCATCCTCACTGAAATTTTGAAGATGAGACTTTTGTAGAATTCTCACAAACAGTTACAGAATCCATTCTAATGCTGAAACAGTTTCACTGGTTTATTGATTTCCTGTTTATCAGTTGAGTGGAACAATAATAAGAACGAGAATATACCCGAGGTAATTTGCATCTCATTTAGCTGCCCAGGTAATTGAAACCCTGATCAGAATCGCTTGACAGGTAATCCATAGTGTATATTGTGATAAACTCTTCTCTACTTAAAAAAATTGTTTAATAGTGTATGTAAGACCAGTTTTAGTACACTCAATAGCAGTGCCACAGAGAATTAAATTTGTTCTGAATAAAAAAAGAATAAACAAAGTACATTCTGGGAGTTTTTCATATTCAAAGTCTTTTGCAAAATGTAACCCATTATCAATTATATGTTTGTGAGACTTTATCCATTTTTTCATGCAAAAATCTCAGAGGAATTATTCAAGGATTTATCCACAGGAGTATCAATAGGACTCTTCTTTGACCCTCAGTACAGTATTGAAAAGCATCCAAGAATACAAATTACTATTTGATAGAAGAGTAAATATACAACTAACTTTCTCCAAGTTTTTAAATGTACCGTTGCAGCTTTCTCTGAGTAATAATCAAATTGTACTGCTCAGGATAATGGCAAGAGCATGCCATGTTTGCCATGCTTTGGGCACAAGCAACAATCCACTAGCTGCCATTCTCTTCAAAGGTAATACTGTGGCCAAGTACAGAGGACAGAGACCATCCACCCTGACTGCACCTACAGTGTTAACTGAAGTCTAGGATGGCTTTGGCACAGTGAGATAGCAGACAAGAGTCTGGCCATGTTGTTTCACAAGACAAGATGGATGGTAAGAGAACTGGAGAGACTTGGAGCTTATCAGGTTTGGCTGGGATATATAGTCTGAGAGTGAGGGAGGCAAAGTGCTACCTGTACAAACCACTGCAGAACTGGGCAAGGTCAGAAAGTTCAGTCACAGTCATCTAGAGGCTTAGGTTTACTGCATAAACTTGTACCTGACAATATGGAAATGCAATTTTTCCTTTTGACTCCGCCATAAACTGTGCAATGCTAACTAACCCTTTAACTGTACCTTAAATGTAAACTGTGATGCTACTTGTGGAACACCTCTGAAATCATACATACAATACATGTCCAGTACCAATACCAACTACAGAAAGTGACCTGTTATTTCAATTGCAGTCATGTAAAAAGACTAGGATAGAAACGCTAAATTTTATTTATACTGTTAGGGTAACCAAACTTACATATCAGCATAGATAAGACAAAAATATCTTTAAATATCAGAAAATTAGTATAGCTGAAAGTAACTTAAGATGCTGGAAACAGGGTTCTTCTCCAACTTAGGTTGTCCAACATTTTAGTACTAAATTCAAGGTACTCTCCAGGCTTCCTCTTTAAAATGAGACAAAGGCACACCCAGACAGCAAGAGAGAAAGTCAGCCCAGCTGACCAGGGCCCCTCAGAAGTCTCTCAGAGGAGTTATGATATCAAATCTTAGGCAGCTGAATATTTAAGCTCTGTTGCTAATATTGGGAAAATATGTATTATATCCTAATTAGAAAACAACGTAAATGCACTGGCCTACATATACATCAAGTTTGCTCAATGTGCTAGACAGTTATTGAACTTAAAGTGGTTACTTAAATGTTATGAGCTCTCTGCAAAACCACAGGATGGAATACATGTTCTCCAAATGTTTACAATTTAAATGTTAAATAGCTGATGAAAAGCAAAGGATGAAAAAGCAGAGATGGGGGTCAGTATTTTTGGCAGACACATTATGAACAATTAAATCTTACTAAAACTCAGCAAATATGAAAGAAAATGGTTAAGCAGCTTAGGGAGCATGCCTAAATTCTACTGATTAGGAATGACACTCCCAGATTTGAGAATTCCTTCCTTTGGGCCACCTGCCATGAGGATTGACTTAGAAAGACTTAAATCACAAAAGAGTTTGGTAATTATGTGGATTGGTTAGACTTGTGTGAAGCAAACATAAGGTTTACCAAGAAAACAGTTAGAGTGGAATGGAGACTTTAGAAATAAAAGGCAAACTTTTCATATCGCTCCAGTTGTTTTTCTCATTTACTGAACAGATGAATAGTAAAACTTTTTTTTCCCCCCACCCAGGTGCCAGTTGAAGTTTTCTAAGGAAAAGTAGTAACAGACTAAAATTATACTTTTTAAAGTAATTTTCTCCTACCAATAGTTGTGAGAAGTGAAGGAAGTGTCTCACAACACATGAGTTTGCCTAGTTTTAATTAGGGCTAGTCATTTGGTTTTCAAACATTTCATATCTTCCTTGTGAAACTGTGAAAGCTTGCAAAGGCCAAAATCTGAATCTGCTGTTCAGTAAAAGTACCTTCCCAGCTACTTACCAATAGAAGTTTCGCAATGAAAATAGCATTGAAATAACATGGTTTATGCCAGAAGACTCTACAAATTATTTTGCAAAGTGGACAGAAGTATTAGTTTGTCCCACAGGATCATTGCTGATAGTGCTCTGTTGTGTAACTTTGCAAAAAAATACATTCTAGTTGAAGTGAAAAATTTGTCTCAAAAAGATATCTTTTGTAAGGACATAAAGCTGAAAAGCAAGGTGATTTTTAAATATAACACAAGTGTAGGCATGCTGGTTTGCCTTGGGCAGACACCAGCCTGCTGTCCTTTTAGCAGAGTCAGCTTTGTGATCCCTCCACAAACCTTCAGCAGAGGTTTCACCAGCTCTACCGTTCTGGCCCTTGTGGAGGTACCAGCCATGCTGTCTTTCCCCAGGTGCAATGTGAACAACACAGGTAAGTGAAATGGGAAAGTGAATAGGATCTCGTGTTGCTGTTGTTGTGCAGCAAATGTATTAAAGGACTAAAATTCACCATATCTGAAAAACATCAAGGTTTTTTCCTACTCCAAAAGCCCTCTTGACCTCTGCCTGAGTCTTCTTTACACAGAGTGAAACGGAACAAAGGGAGAAAGGAGAAAGAAAAGAACTGAAGTGAGTGCTAAAGTAGATAATTCAAAATAATCAGGAAAATGATAAGAAAAATATTTGAATAGTAATGATAAAACCCTCAGGTTTTGAAAGGTTTTGGTTGTGAAACTTTGGTCAAAACTATTAAGTGTTAAAGTTGTGAGAAATTTTGAAAATGTGAAAAAAATTCCAAGAAAATTTCTCTTTAGGTCAATTATAAGAGCTTTTCTTGACTTATTTTAAAATTTTCTGTTTTGGAAGTTTGACAGAAGGATAAAATTCTAAAAGCTAAGGCTCAAATGTATCTGCTACATGTACATGCTGCAGAAGAGAAATTCCACCCTGAAAATAAATATCAACTCAGCTTAGACAAAAGCTCTCTGAGGTTCAGCAGTTCAACCCTGTGTCCTTCCTAAACAAAAACAATCCTGGTCATTCCTGTTTCTTATGTAGATGTAAAGTGTTCCCTGAAAGAAAACAGAAAATTATTCCAATCATATGCTGCCTGTAGTCTTAGACCAATGGAATCTAACATATTGAAGTAGATTACTGTTTGATGTTCCACATACAAACTTACTTTATAGTCGATAATTTACTTTCTCTCCCCATTTTGTGTTGACCATAAGTATTTTCTTTCTATGTTTTTGTTCTAATCTTTACATGCTTTCCAAAATGAGTGCACTTTGGAAATACAGAAAAAATAAAGGCAAGGTATCCAGATGTCTTGCTGCTCTCTAGAGTGAAAAATCATTGTATTTAATCTGCATTAAGTATTTCTCTCCATCTACAGGGTTACTAATAATTAACCTTGTGTGTCAACCCCTGTTCTACGGGCTGCTGATTTTGTGAATTCATGTTCACATTGAAAGAATTAAAAGCATAGTTTAGCAGATTACAGTGCATTATCAAGAGTGGGCAATTACTTTGGTCTGATTCAATTACAATTCTTGCTCCTTTCACAAGTATACAGTATCAGCATAAGAACCAGCCTGAAAACTTTTTCTAGCTTGTCCAACACTTCTAACCAAGAAGAACAAAAATAAATATTTGCAAGTTTTGTATTTGGGAGGCTGAAGATAGCTGTATTCCATCCTAGTAAGTGTATGCTCATATAATCTTATTTGTATATCATACTTAGGCAACTGTGGACATGGAACTCATACAAAGAAGTCCCAAATAAATGTGATCTCATGAATTAATGCATCTAGCACACAATAACACAAACCACAGAAGAAAATAGAAGAAACCAAAATCTGTTTCTTGGTTGGCTGCTGGTGTATGTTTAGGAGGTAATTCAGAGAAGATATTCCTGACCCGTGAAAGAGCCTCACAAATACCTATCTCAGACAGTAGCTCACTAAGCCCTGAATGAGAACAACATTACAACTGTACGAGCAAAACTTATGTTATGGTATGATAGCAAAAGCTCAGAAAATTCCAGGAAACTATCCCTATAGTGTCAGTGGCAAGAGAGAAGCTTGAAAAAGCAATTGCTTACAGAGCCGGGAGCATTGTTAAGGTCACAAGAATGAATCTTGGTACATGAAAATTTTCTTCAAATCACTGAGCCTCTCATCCCTCACAGAAGCAATAACAGCAGAGAACTTGGATCAGTCTTATGCAGCTTCAAACCATATCAAGTCCACTCTAGAGGGAATCAGAAAGCAGTACCTAGCAGACTCCGTAGAATCCAATTGTTATTTGTCTTCAAAACTGATCTCTAGCAAATGTCATCTGTTCACTTTCCTTAGCAGGTTTATTTCCTGCAGCAAGCTACCTGCCTAGCAGCAGTTTCTCTAATCTTTCAAATCTTTCTACTGTTAAGGAAAATCTCCAGGGAAAGAAATTAAAAACATCAGTGTTTCCAGTTAGAGATAATGCCATACTTCACACCACTACAGCTACATTTGTTATGCCAACCAGAGCGGGTCAAGGCACAGACCCAAGCAGCATCCCAACATCATCTATGGCATGATTTTGTCAGCAAACAGGACATCCCTATATAATGCCCAAGAACAGTTTTGGGAAGACAAGCAAGAGACTGTTCCCCATGAGCAACCTGATTGTACCGAGCCTGCTCCTAGACATGAGGAGTATTAAGGGAGTTTGGCAGCATGAAGACAAACCACTCCAGGCCAGTTGACCAATGTGCTGAGAAGAGTCTCCAGCCTTTTCCTTTATAAGGCAGGACAGACACCTCCCCTTCCCTTGCCTCACTGTTCACATTATACGCATTAAAAATAGGTCCTAGCAAAATAAATAAATAAATAAATAAATCGTGTTCTGAATATGAATCCAAAGTTCTAAATATCATAATATACAGCTGAGCGTTGTAATATACAAGCTTCTTTAAGAGGCTGGAACAGTTAAAGAAAAGAGCAAGTGATCTACTCACACTGAATTTGAGCTTTTCAGTGCCAGAGATGGGAAGAGAGTATTGCAATGGAAGAACAGGAGTTTGGTTACAGCTTTTTGTCACAAACCACTCTCATTCCCACTGTTTGAGCTTTTACTTGGCATATTTAAAGACAACAAGAATATAAACAAAGGCACAAAATCTAATTTTTCACCAAAGAGAGAAACAATCATAGAACACAGGCATCTGTATTTGTCTGTAAGATGATGCACATCCTCCTAGTACAGAAGAGGGTTAAAGAACAACTTTAATTTAAAACCCCCTCATTTGTGCTGAATAATAATTTTACCTCATGGTTAGCTACAGCAGCTCTAACTTGAGATATTGCAATATTACATACACTCAATTAGAAATTTATTCTATACTTACTGGTGGTCCCTGGGGTCCTGTTGGACCTGCTTCTCCCTCTGGGCCCCGCTGACCCTGTTTTGGGGAACAAATTTTAAAGGCAACAAATTTGAAAAGTAATTTTCTTTGCACAATGCAACAAAAACAAAACAAACAAACAAACAAAAACAAACAAAAATGATTCTAGATCTTTTGGATAAGATTAATGATTTTACCTGTTTACCTGAATTTCCCATCAACCCTGGCACCCCAGGAGGACCTCTATCACCCTGTTGGATAGAAGATGAAAGGTATTAGCCAAGCCACTGGTTTGGTGTTCCATTTTAAAGTAAAAAAATAAAATAAGAAAAGCAATAAGGTCTTAAAAAAATCAGCCTGAATTAATTTTAACTTCCACTTTTATTTTGGTTTTCTTTTACCTTTCACCTAATTCCTTCTATCTAATTTTTCAAAAGTCACATTTCAGGTTTTTTGTTGATTACATACTGAAAAATCCCAAAGAGATTTGATTGCTGCTCTCAAATCACAGAAGGCAATATTATTCCATGCAATTTCAGACAAAATTCGCATCTCAATCTAGTTTTCTTTTTCAATTACTTGCAACTAAACTCAAACATTATTATCTGAAACATTCCATAGTCTCAATCATACAACACCTTTTTAAGCTTAATTGGAATTGATGCTGCAATTTGGTGGTATCTAAATAGAGATAACAACCTCTGTGATTCAGTCAGCTTAGGGCAGCTATCAATATTATTTTTATTACAAGATCCCTCATTTCAAACTGTAGCGAGGTAACTATGTCACATGCCTCCTTTAGCATTGAATTCCACAAATTTAAAACGAAATGGCCTTTTATTAGGTAGTATTTAATGCCTGGAATCATGAAAACCATGTATCACAAGAATCATGAAAATTCACAGGACTAGAGTTGATTAAAAATATATTTAATTTCTTCAGTAAAGGCTTATCTCTTACCAAAAGAGAAAGTTATTACAATCTCACTGAATACTTTAGAACTTGATAAGCACAAATACAGTATTACAAGAAAGTCAATACTCAAGATGTTTTACCTTTGGTCCAGGAATACCTTTCATACCTGGAGAGCCTGGTAAACCCTGAAAGAAATAGCATTTATATTTATTTGTTCTTGAGGGGGTTGGAGTTGGTGTTAAAAAACATCTTTCTCATGCTTGAGTATTTCTAATCCTTTCACTTGATATTGGAGATCTTTTATCCAACAGACCCAGCTTGCAAATTTACAAAGTAACAGATAAGGAGTATTACTCTGTCTTCACAAACTGCAAAAGGATTATGGAAAAGTAAAAGGTTGTGACTTTTGCTGGTTCAGACTGAAAATAGATTGTTGGTCCCAGTATGATGAGGCTGGAAGTATCTCAACAGTTTTTGTACACATTTCAATCCTTCCCCACTTCTGTGCAACAGCTCATAGCAAGTGTGCTTTTACCAAATTTTCTTCTAAGCTGAAGAGTTCACTTAGTATTACAAATTTACTCTGGTTTAGTACTCTTCAACTCCATTCTCACAGCAATTACTCTACAGCACGGTGTTTTAGAGAGGTTTCTATTTAGCTTTTGACAATTGGCAGTTTTCAAACGTACTCAGTTAATGCCCAAGGGTTACCTTTTAAAAGTGTCCATAAAGGACACTTTTCATCACAGGGGATACAAAAGAAAACTCGAAAGTCCCACCCTCCAGAAAGAAAGATGAGTGTGATGCATTCCAGATGTTCTGAGCCAGGAGAACATCAAAAGATGACTGTTCATCCAAGGTATGTTAGACTAGCAGGTCAGATTTTGGTGCTTGGCCTGGGGATAGGTTTGACCCGAGGCAACACAGTGAGACCAGCTCTAATTGTGGGGTAACACCATAATATCCACAGGGTCTCAGGTATGAGAAATATTCAAAGAGTTGCACAGTGGCCACAAATGTGCTGCGAGACCAAGTTCCTCAAAATGGCACCATAAGGAGATTTAGGCTTTTGTGCAAAAGTTTTGGATACACATAGCAGAATTTCCCCTTGCATTACACATATTCTCCTTAGGTGTTTTGCTTAGATTTTCACTTAAATTACTCCACTATCAGCCTCAAATTAACATATACATGGCCTTTCTGTGGTTTGAACTGAACCCACCTTGCAAAGGTGAAATACCTGATACTTACTGGCAGTCCCTGAAGCCCTATATCACCTGGAGCTCCAGGTTTTCCTGGTTCACCCTGTAAAACAATTAAGATTGTAATTTATGCAAATCAAACATAATGGGAAATTTGATTTCTGGAACAGAGTTGGAATACTTTTAGATCTGTAGTGTGGAAAATTTGATTCAATGACCCTAATAATGTTCCTAAAGCCACAGGCAGCAGCCACTAGTGAGTGAACACGGGCTACCAAAGCTCAGACATATGCCAACTGTGCCTTACTTTTGCTCCAGGCATTCCAGGAATCCCTTCCCGACCATCAACTCCTGGTAAGCCCTTAAAAGAAGGAAAAAAAAATATTAATGTAGTTTTGGAGAGATTTTGCCCAAGCACCAATATACAAATTAACATCACATGAAGCAAATGAAGAAATTAAATATACATACAGACTCTCCTTTTGGCCCAGGGAGACCATTTATTCCTCTTGTACCTTGAGGGCCCTAATAATAATAATCATAATAATTATCATAATCATAATAATATTTTTAAATGAAACTAAACACATTGAAATGACAGATGAAAAGAATGTCAACACATATGCATTATACTCTATGTTTATATGCTATTAAGCAACCAATGTTTGCAAGTAAACATGAGTCAAAATTGATTTATGCTCACCCTTTCTCCCTTTGGACCCATCTCTCCAAGGGGACCTCTCTGTCCTTGATCCCCCTACAGAAAAAAATTTATTTTAGAAATAAAACCAGAATAAACTTCCTTGCATTTATTAGTTAAAACTCTCAGAATATCAACAAGTACAATTCACACTTGGTTAAAGCAGACATCTCAAACTCATACTACATTTAAAAGTGCAGTTTCTTAAAACTGCAGCTGACAGCTACATTTTCAAAAAGCACAGCTCAAGCCATCCCCCTGGGATTTCAGGAGGGTCTAAGACAAGGATGTTGCACTTACTTGTTTAAGCCATACAGTTACCGGCTATTCCAAGCACAAATTCCAGTTATGGAAGCAGGGATCAGGGAAAAATTAAAAAAAAAACAAACACCACCAAACAACAAAATAAACCCCAAACCCAAACAAAATGCACAGACACAAAAAACCTCCAACAGAAAACGCCAAAGGGCACAAGTTGCCCTTTACAGGTTTTGTTCCAGCTTTATCTCTGGAAAATTCCAAGCCACCCTAATGCACAGTAGCACTCAGAAGGAAGAGGTAACTATAACATAGTAAAAAGTTTAAATGGGTTCATCTACCTCACAATTCTTTGGGGATATTAAGAGGTTATAGACTTAATATCACTGTAATATCATTTACTCACCTGTGGGAAATTAATAGCATTGGATTTACCAGAGGCTTTTTGATTCACACAAAGTTTCAGGACTTAGTATCTAAGTGGGATATGTTTGGTTCACATACACTCTACTTACAGGTGCACCAGGAAGACCTTGGGGACCAGGATCACCGTCAAGCCCACGAGCTCCCTACAAAACAAGTAGGTAACACAAGACATCAAAATTAACTGCTGACACACAAAAAACTTATGCATCCTTCTGGTTTGCTGTGAGCTGCAAATTGTCTACAGCTGAGGGGTTTTTATAGTTCAATTAAAGGAAAGATGGCAATTTTTTTCTTAATCTATCTTGTTTTTTTATGGGGTTTTGAAAGCTAGTATTTTTTAACTATGAAATAATATCAGTTACAAAGTGACATTCCCATCATTCTCTAAAAAATCATATTGGACAGCAAGAAGGTAGCCCTTTACACACTACTTCAAAAACTATCTGTGTTTTTTTCCTTAATAATACTATATCCTTCACAACATAATAGCATAACATCAAAATACAAAGAGAAATTGTCAAGTGCAGTGCAGCTATTTGTATCACATATGTTCAAGGAAACAATGCAACTGCTACTCTTGTGAGTAAATTTAAATGGAGAAAAAATGTTTTAAAAAAGATATAGAGAAAATATGGAACTCCTTTGTCAAAGAGATGTAGTAAATATTTTGAATAGAGAAAAGAGCACAGAAGTAACTATGAAGAATTAGAAGACACAAAGGCCAGAAAAGCAAAGTGAAACAGCAATAGCTTAGCGAATGTGTCCAAGAGGTTAGGAAGGATCGGTCATGGAAAGATTCATTATCAGAAGAAATTTAATGCTGTCTCAGAAGACAGACAACCACAAGAAAAGGTTCTTGTGATTTCAGTTCTGGAGGAGACAATGACAGGATTGCTACATTCTAGTCCTTCCAGAAAATTTTACCATACAGATTTAGCAAGATCACAAGACTAGAAAGGTAACAGCCAGATTTGAAGTAACAGTTAGAAATACTTTGATGAACAGAAGGAAAATTACCCAGCAAAGTCATAGCATTGCATAAACATTAATTACACTGGCAGCAATTTAAGACACAGAGATGTTAAAAACTGAAAAAATGGGAAAAAAAAAACAACAAACCAACAAACTCTCAACAAAAAATTCTGTCAAAAAAATGGGATGATGGAAGCAAAACACCTCAGGAAGATGCAAATCGGGGAGGGACTACTTAATAAATTTTGGCTTTAAATAAAACCTGCTGCAGCTTATAAGTGCTATAGCTTGCTATCTTGCTAACTACATACTTGTACCCCTGCAAAACTACTCTAAATCCGAGGATCAGAGAGGAAGGTCTGAACAGTACATGCCCTATACTAATAAGAAGGACTGAGCTGCCTTTCTTCCTAGCAGAAGTGAAAAATGAAGGGAAAATACAGGAGAAGCTTAAAGAAACTTTAAAAACATTCGTATGTGTACACTTTTTTAATACAGGCCATGTTATGGACAGCAAGGTTAATACTCACTTTAGTACCTTTAGGTCCCATTATACCAGTTATACCTCTGATACCCAAGATGCCCTGAAAAAGAAAAGTATATTGAAATTATGCTTAAATCTTTTCATCAGAACTCTCCTAGTTTTCAGACAGAATAATTCTACATGCCTGTTTTATGCTTATTTTACTCTTTTCTTAGTAAAAAAGGAGAAGTCCAGCTGCTGCTCTGAGTACTTAATTTACAAGGTAATTTGATACGTTACTAATTTAAGTTTTAAAAAGAATTTAAAAAGACTACCTGAATGAATTATAAAACCACAAATAAAAATATAAAATAAATAAAAATTATAAATATAACACTGTAAGAGTGAAAACACCCACCGATTTCTCTTTTTAATTGCCATAGATTTGAAGCACTCTCTCCATGCAGCTTGTGTGAGAAGAACACATGAAGGCCAGATTTGCAAAAGTGCTAAGTTGTCTTAAGTAGGGCACAGGACAGATGCAGGAGAAAGGTACCATCAGACTTTATAGACCTCTAGAGTCAGACAATACAGGGCAAGGTCTTTGAGAACCCACCACACCTGAGAGGCTGAACTGAGTAAACATGCTGGTGCAGCTGGATGTGTTATAACTATCATCACTTCCCTTCAAAATAGAGTCTCATAGGAGATTTGGCTTCAATTTCTTGTTTTTCCTGAGGGACTAAAACTACTTGAGATGTTTCCTTCCTGTAGAGACCAAAGCCTCAGCTACAATATGTTTGTCTGGCAACAAGAAGAGCACACTACAACTGTGTTAATGAAACACCTACAGGCATTTCACTGCAGCACAGGCAAACCTACTCCTTGAACCAGACTCTACGCTGGCAGCCTTTACTTGCTCCTAACAAAGTTACATGGAATCTTGCACAAAACAGTTAATGCCTCGTCAGCCCAAAACATGAGAAAAATCATGATAATGCAACAATGACTAACAGCAGCCCAACAAGGGAGACAGCAACAGTCTCATTCTGCTTCTAAGATCAGAGATGGAAGTAGACACACAGTGGTATCCACTACCTTCTATCAGCAGCAACACCTCTGCCAGAGGTGGCTCTCTCATGCAAATCTTGTCAATGCAATACCTAGGTCAGATTGCAGGTGCTCCTGTGGAGACTCCATGCCAAATCCCTTCCATTCATGTAAAGAACATACAGTAAAGCATAGTGGAATCTACAGCCTCTCCATCTGTGCCTCTAAAGCATTGTCTGTCCTCTTTTCCATAGGTTGTCTATCTGACACCACTTTCATATTATGAATCATACATTCTAATAAAATCCAATTATTTTAAAGCTTTTTTGTAAGGTCACCAACTGGTGAAACAGTGAAATGTCATGAGTAATGCATTTAAAAATAAAATAAGGAAAAGAAAGTCAATCATTAATTGGTTTTTAATTCTGCTGTTATTCCATGATGATTGAAGAACTTTACCAAACTGAGTTCAATGAATTGGTCCCTTTCAGACATCGAAGGATGGCTATTACATAAGTACTTTGTCTGCACCAGGGCCCCAGGGATACTGTTTTCAGAATCAAACATAAGAAGGAATGCACACTTTCTTAGTCTGTTCTTTCTTTGTCTTTCTCTAGTCATAATACAGAGGTTTACGTCACCTTATGTTTATGTTCATAGAGAATTTTTGAATTTAGATTTTAGATGCTACATGCATTAAGGTAAATTGCTGCATAACATCACATGTGGCCACCAATGGCATTAAATAAATAGTTTCATATCTACGAAAAAAGCATAAGACCCAATCAAAAAATAGACCACAAAAATGAAAGGTGGTTATGGCTGTTTCTCTTACTTAGAATGACCCATTTATTATTTTCCCTAGCCCTTTTCAGCCGTGGTAACAATAACAGCTCCTCACAAGGACCAAGCTGAGGAGGTTTGTGCCAGAACTAAGTACAGTGAAACAGGACAAGAAAATAACTCCAAAATCATGTATGTACTGTGATTTCTACTTCATCCTCAAGTTGGTTACTTATCCTCATCCTCTAGGCTACTTCATCCTCTTAGCTAAGTCTGATTTCACAGTTGATCATGTTTCAAACACTAGCTTTGCAAGGATCAAGTCAGAATCACCAAAATTATGGAAAGAAAGGCCAAGAAAAAAAATCCAACTATTTTCACAATCTAAGCACAACACAAAATGTAGGACATGAAATGGTGTTCAAAATTAGCCTTTCCATAGAACTATGTGAAGCCTTGTGTCGATCAACAACGTAGCTTTTTGGAGGGACTTAAGAAGTTCCACTTTTATTCATAGACAATATGGTAGATAAAGTGAAAGATGTATGAAAATTTTATAGTATCTGTTTTCTTACAACAAAAAGAAAAAAAGGTTTGACATAGTGAACTAAATGGGTAACACTATTTAAGAGGAAATACTTTACTGGAGGCCCTTGAGCTCCCACTTCACCGATGGGTCCTTGGTCTCCTTCTTCACCCTGAGAAAGCAAAAGGAATCCATCTGTAGCTCATCCATACTATGCATATTGCTCTCTCATTGTACAAGGTGCATTTACTGCTTAGTTTTCTCTCAATATGAAACCCAAAAAATCAAATAAAATTAAATCCAAAGGAAGTCAGACTACTTCCTCAGAAAGATACTCATTCAGGTTCACATTCCATTCAACTGTTAGTGAAGAGGGTAATTTCAAAGAATATTGATATTTTACTCTTAATCTTTCATTCTGTATTTTCTTGACATTAATCCCTTTAGGTTTTCTTGTTCTTCTAGATTAAAAGTGTAATTAAGCTATTTTCATATATGTGATATGTACTGAATATTGCCAGTATGTCTGTATCACAATACTATGTTGCACTTCAGAATTTTTTGAAAATCAAAATGGAAAAATATCTTATCTGGCCAAACCCCTTTTTGATTACATGGTAACCTCTTTCATAAAACAACAGTGCACACTAATGGAACAGTACATACTGCCAATATAATTTGTAAAAAGCAATAAGACAGCATCCAGGGTAAAAAAAGGGAAGCTGTTTCTGATAAAATAATAATCTTTCTAATATGCTTAGGAATAGAATGCAGGTTTTTTCAAAACCTTTTCTCTGATGCTTTTCCCTCCAGCATTGAAGCATGGACCAAGGCAGTGCAAATTTTCTCAAATTTTCATACAGCTATTTCCCAGGGAAGCTGTGGATGTTCCAGCTCTGGAGAAGTTCAGGGCCAGGTTGGATGGGGCTTTAAACAACCTGGACTCGTGGAAGGTCACCCTGCCCAGGGAAGGGGGTTGGAACTAGATGATCTTCAAGGTGCCCTTCCAAACCTGTCTGTGATTCTATGAAGGTTATATAACAAGGTTAATTCAAATGAAACACCTTAAGAGTTCAGATTTCAAGCTGAATCGGACTTGGCCTCTCTAGTTACAGTCATTCTTTGCTTATGAATTTACAGTGTGTCCTTCCTCTCTCAAATATATTTTTCTCTCTTATTCTTCATGTAACTACTCCTCTGTGCCACATAACTATTAACATGTTAAGTCCACAGAATTCTTGTTTGAAAGTTTTTCAATTAATAAATTTAACTTCAATTATTGCCATGATTTCCATAAAAATTAAATGGAATGATCAAAATAAAAATTAAGATGAGCATGACTTCTTCAATATAATAAACACAGAATACAAGTGAATAAAAAATAGAGGTGTGTCTTCAGTTACTCTGGAGCATTATGATATGTAGTGTCACTTCATGCATTCTGTTAAAACAATTAACAGTTCTTAACAAAATGTAATATTGTTTTTGAAGTAGAGGCTTAACTACTATTAGTCTGCAAAAAACAACAGCAGGTTTTCAGCTTTTTTTCAGCCTTTTACCTTATATCCTTGTTTTCCTGGTTCACCAGACTCTCCTTTTGAACCTTTTTGTCCCTAAAATAAACACAAAAAACCACAAATAAATAAACAAACAAATTAATAAATAAATATTATATGAAATTAAAATACAGTTTTACAAAATAGACACAGGCTGCTGAGAACTCTCTTGCTGTTCCCTCTCAATCCCACACACCACTCTTTCCTCACCTATCTACGAAACACCATATGTTAATTGCCATGCTCAAAACTATCTGCTTTTGGATCTAACAAGCCTGTATTTCTAGGCAGGTTGGTATTTCTTCTTACCTTACCCCATAAAAATTCCCTCAAGCCAACAGTATTCCTAAAAATCATTAAAGAATGCATAAAAAAAAATTACCTAAACTGAGTCTCAAAATGTGTTCATTTTAATTGAGTATGTTACAGGTCTCACAGGTAAAGAGAAAGAAGAAAAAAAGACTAAAGTTTTGGAGGAATATTTAGAGTTTCTGGAGTCAACTACAAATATTCCAGAAAGATAATGAAGCAATCCTTCACATACTCTAATTCTTTCAAGACCAGACATGAGCTTTACCCTGAAGATTAAAGCAGCAGCAAGAGATTTCAACAAGGGGTTATTTTGGCAGTCAAGAGTTGAATGACCCTAAGCAATCACACTGATGCCATCTTTCTTGAAATTAACAGTGAAATGCCCTTTTGTCAACCAGCAATTACCCTCACTACTGCATTAAGACAGCATCTCAATAAGGAAGGCTTGAACACACAAGTTCTCTTACCTTCATTCCCATTAAGCCAGCGTGCCCTGGGCGCCCAGGTGGACAAGCATTGGGACACTGGAAAACCATTCATATGGTTACTACCGCATAGGTTAAACAACACTGTCTGAAATTACTTACAAAAACACAACGGAAAACAATCTTACCAACAGATCACCATCTTGCAGGCCAATTGTTCCCTAAAGTAAATTAAATTAATCAAAGTCAGCAAAAGGGAAATAACCAGACCTGACTCATTAGGCAATACAGTCATTAGACAAAACAGAAAATACTACTACCTAAAGCCAGAATTAGAAGTATAATCAGTGAAAATATCTCTGACATGAAAAGTACCTAAACTGTAGTATTTTACTGTAGAATTGCAGGTACCTGCAAAATTCTGCCCCCTAATTTATATGAACATTTCTGAAAAAACTCCAAATATTTCTTTTGCTTTTTAAGCTACCTCAGTCGTATTTTCTATTAAACATATATCAAATATAACCAAATCCCATGAATTCCCAACAGAACCCGATACAATTTCTATAATAGCAGTAACTTACTACCATTAAGCAAAACATTCAGACCTTTACAGAGAAAATAATCTTCCCACAACACAAGTATTGTTAGATGACAGTTGCAATAAACTAGACATCAGTGTATGAGATGGATGCAGTAAGGAGAAGGCCATTCCTGATATTAAATCAAATACTTGATGGAAGCTAGGGGGAGGCTTATAAGGCACAACAGGGAGAAATACAATTTCACAGCAGCTGTGTTCTCTGAAGCCCTGTGGGAGGGAGCACACCATTTCAGAGAGAAGCACAGGGAAGTTTAAGGAATGAGCTGGTCTCCTTTTATACAGAGCAATTGTAAAAAAGCTGAGAGTATTTGGGTCCACAATGTTATTAGCTGGAGTGGTACTGTGGCACTTCAGAAATGCAAAAAGGACAAAGCTTTAAGGAATAGAAGCAGCATATCCCATTATTGAGAACACATTTCTGCTTGTTTCCTAATTACTCGTCTCCACCTTACCATCTCTGTTTTTGGCAACACCTCTGATGAAAACAAGAAATATGACATAAATAAAGCATATGAATTTAGGGTCTATCCCTAAAGAATGGTGCAGGAAGACAAACAGTACAGCGTTTAAAATGTTGATATGACACACTTCTCAGCAGGTTGCATTTCACAGCATCCAGAGTCCTGTATGTCTGCCAAACTATTTTCTCTCTGGGCAGGTAAATTAACACAACACAATGGCATAACACACCTCCCTTGTCCCAAGAGCTTCAAACAAGATAACTATTCTCACTAAACAACACAGCACTGCTGCAAAGCTTTCTTCTTTCTATTCTTTGTAAGTAGCAGCCTGATTGCAAGAAAGATGCAAGAATTCAAACCACTTAGTAGCATGTATTTCTGTCTCATGAGTCAAACATTAGATTTTTCTTCTCCTAACAGAGCAAAGTCTACCTCTGCTGAAGCAATACCAGTGAGGCCCAACAAAGACTACATTTACAGTAATATTATGAATCACAGAGAAGTTTAAAACCTATGTATTTACAGTTTGCAGAAATGGGAAGGCATCATGGCAGAAGTTACACAGTTTGCATTTCAAACTATATTTTCTATAACTGTAGAGACTAGAAACTTGCTTTCAAAATGAAAGATGAAAAGTCTGCTGAAATCTTAAAGTCAGCATTCAGCTGTAGGACTTGAGGAGAAGTTTTGTTCAAGCAGAAATAGCACAAAATTCAGATGTTAGCACATATTAAATATAATCACTTACCGGAGGACCTGGTGGTCCTGGTGGTCCTGGTGGCCCTCTTTTTCCTGGATCTCCCTTAAAAAGGGTGAAATATTTTTGTTGATTCATAGTAATAATGACAACCAGTACTTATATATCCAGACCATACAACAACAGTGAAAAATTAAGTGGCTGCAGAAGGACAGACTAAATATCCTATTCAAACCTCAACCCACAATATCACACCCACAGTAGAATGGGAAAACATTTTTTTCAGTAGAATGGTAGCAGTGTTGTGAAATAGGAGCCACAAAAAACCCAATAAATTTTCCTCTGCTTTACAAAGTTAAAAGACCTGACCACAGAATCACCTCTGTCTTACAACTGCTAATTTAGTTCTGAAGAAGAATCCTAGTAACTGGCAAAAATGTCCAAAGCTCCTTTTGCAGAGCCCAAGATGAATTTACAAAGTTAGAATATTCTCTGGTTTGTGAAGTGTTGATGTCTAGTGCTCACATGAGTAAAGACAAATTATTTTTTCTGAATGTTTTGAATTAAAATAGATCAAATATTTGGGTCATGACCAACTTTTAACTTAAAACTGTCCTTTCAGTAACATTTTTTTACATCTTATTAAGTCATAAATATAATTAACAAGATGAATATAGAAATACTATTTATTACTTCTCAAAATGCATGACCTATAGAGCCATTTTTTTCCATATAATATGTAATTACATTGTGTGACTCATTATTATAGCGTGTTATGGAGGTGTGAGCTATAAATGATTCAAACAGAGGCCAACTATATTAATAGAGGATAAGCTCCCATGCAGCTTTGGAAAAATGCATCACAGATGCAATGGCTGATTGTGACAGACTCGGAACTGCCAGAATGTGTGACATTATGACAGAAAAATGTCATTTACAAATAGGCTGTACACTTTCACAGGTTCTTGCCCTTGCTACAGACAACACAGAGCCAGATGGACCCTCTGAAACAAGGTGGCAGTTTTTAGTATTATTTTTTAAATTAATTTATATGATTGGTCACAACACATGCATTAAAAATTAGGCTTTATTAAATAAAATTTTAATGCTATTTCAGATTTCAATTAAAAAATAGCAATTGGTTCCAACTTGCATTTCAATGGTAAAGGATGGGGTCAAAATGTGACAGTGTGGTGAAACTGAGTGCACAGTTTAGCAGTAAGGTCAGTAGATGGAGTCACACTTAAAATGGGACTAAGGTGAAATCTTGAATTGCCACATTCACATATGCAAATTAAAATCAGAAGTTGAATTTGATCCTGTGCCATAATGTACATGTGAGAAGACAGGAAGAAAGCTAAAGGTCTGTATGCAACGTTAAGTTTTACATTTCCTGTATTTCTGGTAGGTGAGCTTTTTGAGTTTAGCTTTCCTTGAATAAGAGGAGGAGTATGGGACATGCCATGAATCATTTCATCCTAATCTAAGAGGTGGCCCTGACTTCATGCTATCCATTGTTCCTTATATCCGATGAGCTTCAAACATAATATTTCTTCTAGCAGTGATCACTGCAGACAAAAACAAAAATACGTTTGGAAGTGCTGTAATAGCCCAAATAGTGTTTAGGTGGCTCAGTAATTATTCTTTCCTTTTTTTTTTCTTTTTTTGGTGAAGTAATGTCTAGCAATGGAATATATCTACATTTTCTGTAAACATGTTAGTACTTACAGGTGGACCAGCACGACCTACTTCCCCAGGAAGTCCTGCTGCACCAGCTGGACCCTAAAACAATCAAAGTAAGTAGTATTTTTAAATCATACAATACCAATGTAACAAGCATCTAAGGTGTGAGAACATATAATTCTCTCAAGCAAGCAACTGTGCCTTCAGACACCAGTATTCTTGGCCCATATATGATGCAGCCTCAGTGGTAGCTGAATAAAACATGCATAATAGACATAGAACATCTGGATTTTAAAAAATTTCTATTTTCACTGAATTACTTTTTAGTACAGTATAATAGTTTTATTGAATATCTAATTAGATTCATTGAACAGTATATTTATTAATTGTAAAAATGATACTTACACGTGGTCCAAGAATCCCCTTGCCCTGTGAAATATGAAAAAATGTCAAAAATGTGGGGAGGATTCCAAACCTATTCAAGCTGTTTGCCAAGAGCAGGGTATTTGGGATTAAAAGGTGTAAAAAAACCCCCATGCTCTTTGGCTCTACAAAATCATTTTTAAAACTCATTCAAATAATATTAAATATCAATTTTTTTATTGGGTAATCAATATCTGGAGAAAAATTAAATTGTTGTTTAAGTTGCCTTGCAGTAGCATTTAATTACACATATTTACAAACACATATAATTCCACAAAGGAATGAAGACATTAAAGCCCTTGAGTTTAGCTAAATATCAAGTACCATGATGAACTTGTCTATTCTATAATCATTTCCTTCTAACAGTGTATTAAACTTGATAATAAAACAGAACTTTTCTGACCCAATGCTTCCCTGAGTTCTAAATCCACTAAACTAGTGCTTTTTGGTAATCAGAAAGAACACCAAACTGCTCCTGTTTACATTTTCCATCAGTGTCACTCTGAATCACTTCAGTGAGAAGTGTCCAAGATACTTCTGCCCATTTGGACAACACACTCTCTCTAAGAAAACAGATCCCTCAAGTCTTGCATTATTCAAGCAAACTTAAAATTTTATGGAGAATAGTGTCAATGACAATAATGAAACACTAACACAAAAAATTCCAAACACCTAAATCTTGAGGAGATTTGATGTAATTAAGTAACTGGGCTAAATGTAAATTTTAAAACCACTGAATATCAATTCAGGATTGTATTTTCAAAGCTGTGTTTACAAAAATTGGTACAACACAGGGAAAATTTCAAGCATTTATCAGAGTCATTTCATTGTAACCATTTAATACACAGGGAAAAGTAAGCTTGCATAACCTACATAACCTCTTTGTTATAACGTCACACTTCCTTGCTGCAATTCATTACATTATACATGTCTGTATTTGACTATACAATTCAAACTTTCACTACATCACTTATCCAATATTGTAAAATTACCTGCCTCTGAAAAAAAGAAAGCAACGACTTGCAGATTCTCATTGGAGTACCCCTTCCTAACTTGCCCCTTAACAATGGCAGAGAATACCAAAAGTGGTCAATTTTCAAATTCTCTGTCACTAAATATATACAATCCTACCCATATGCCAGATGTGTTGACCACTAACAACATATGAGCTCATAGAAAAGTTAGAGGGAACTTAACAGAGGGAATGGACTGAAGAGTGCAATACATGCACTGAATGCAGCAGCCCCAGGTCCATTTACCAGGGTCAGATCAGACATCATCATATTTAAATTACTTAAAAAAAAAAAAGTCTTGAATTAATCAGAACTATTCTATGAATTTTGTAAACCTGTTATTTCAAAAATTATCCACCAAAAAATGAGACAAAAAAAAATTAAAACGGAATGATCCAAGATTGTGAGTTTGAACCCTATATGAACCATTCAGTTAAGAGTTGGAATCCATAATCCTTGTAGACCCTCCAACTCAGAATATTCTGTGAAATATTTAACACAGTTACCTGTGAAATGAAGCAGGAAAAAAAAAACACAGAGGAAAGGGAAAATAAAAATGATAACTGAAAATTGCCAGGATGCATTCTGGAGAAGAAAAGTTGACAGAAGCAGAAAGGCAAATGCTATATATAAAAATTTACATCCTTAATATTCTTTCTAGAAAGTTAACTTAAACTCCTAACTTGGCTGATATATTCCACCGGATGAGTATGAACAACAGTGATCATAATTTAAAACTAATCAGTGTTGTAGCCAAGGCTTCTGATTTTCTGTTTGCACTGAGCATTTTAGCAACTTAGGCAAGGGGGTTTGTGAGAAATGAAGTGTTTGGATAACCATCCAAGGACTACTCCACATGCAAAAGGCCACTGACTGAATTCAAAGCAGTGCATAATTACACCTAAACACTCAGTTAATCACACAGTTAATATGCACATTCATAAGTGTGCTCACTATGTTTCTAGTAAATGAGGTCTCTCAGAGCAAACAACAGACCTGCGAAAGTCAAACAGCCCCATTACTTCACATTCGTAGTAAGAGCTTCTCCAAAAGTCTCCAAATCAGAAAAATTAGAACCACCATACTCCAGCACTACCACTTTTACCTTTTTTTTTTTTTTAATTATCAGATTTAATCTCACTAAAGGTGAGATGACAACTTCTGGCCAGTTTGAGGATCTTCCAGTAACTGTGATTTCTTCAGTAGCTTAGAGCCATACATCAAAGGGAAAATTGTATTTATACAAACTTTGCTAAGAGATTTATTTTGAGCACTGATCTTTCTATATGGATTCAGCATGTATGGGTTAACAACCATGGAGCTACAAAATCAAACACTAGGCTTCTTCCTAACATGTGAGGATACTCATTAAGGGTACTTATTCATGGAGTGACTAAGTATATCCATCTCTTCTTTTCTTTTTCTTTTAAATAAATAAGAATTCTCATTTCCTCATTATAAATGTCACTGCAGATTCACCTTAAATGAAAGCTTCAGTTGCCTATTAAGAAGAGGCAGGACAACTCCAAAAGCAAAAAAGCAATCCCTGCTGATGTTCATTGAAGCATTTTCACCTTAAGACTGAGAGTCCCAGGGAAAAAAATAATCACTCAGCTTTGAACAGTGGTCTAAAATCTCAGCAGATTTACTGCTTTTACGGTCTTGAAATATGGTGACAAAAGACCTGCTGCTCTAAACAGAATCAGCATTCTACCTTGATAGGTTGGTCTAGTTTTCTACTTGCCCAAAGTAACATCTCCATCTCTAAACTGAGATTAACCCTCTTCATACATATTTTATAGGCACACTTCCTGAAGACTCTTGAATTATTCGCTCTCACATTAGTCTGTCAATAGCAAGCTAAAATAATGCATTTTTCCCCAAGTCAGTTTTTATTTCAGTTGATAGGTGTTGAGAGATTTGTTGCAGAAAGTGAATTTCTGAGCAATCCAAAGTGCTCTGACCATGAGAATCAAACTGCTCTGGCCATGGGAATTCAACTGCTCTGGCCATGAGAATTCTGCTGATATCCCAGCAAAAGTGGATTCTGCAGATATGGCAGTAAAAGCAAGGTCATACCTGCTATTTGTCCGTTAAGCCTTGGTTACTCCCTAACTAGCTCATCCTGGGGAGTACTCCCAGGCCTGGCTCTACTCCGGACACCAACCTCAAAACATCAGGATGAGATAATGTAAACACTGGACTTGTGAGATATTAAGCTTGTAACCAATTAGAAGTTCTAACGTGTGAGAATAAGACCTTTTTAGCCAATAAGATGTACCTGTAACCCTATATAACCTGTGTGCTGTGTAGAATAAAATGTCTTCACCTAAATCCTATGGGTTTGTGTAGTGAATTCCTATGTCTCCGCGAAACTTTGTTTACTTTAGATAGGCTAAACTACTACAGTATTTTAACCAAGTATTTCAGTAATTCAGTTTTATTTCCCCATTTTTTTTTCCTGTCATAGAATGACAGAATGGCTTAGTTTGGAAGGGATCTTAAAGACCATCTAGTTCAAATGCCATGGGCAGGCCCACCTTTCACTGGACCATGTTGCTCAGAGTCCCATCCAACTTGGCCTTGAACACTTCCAGGGGTGAGGCATCAACAGCTTCTCTGGACAACAAGTTCCAGTGTCTCACCTTTCTCACAGTAAAGGCTTTTCTCCTAAAATCTAATCTAAACCTACTCTCTTTGCCCTGTCTCTACATGTACTTGTAAAAAGTCCCTCTCTAGCTTTGAAGGCTCCCTTTAGGTACTAGAAGGCAGCAATTAGGTTACCCTGAAGTCTTCTCTTTGCCAGGCTAAACAATCCAAATTCTTTCAGCCTTTCCTCATAGGAGAGGTGCTCCATCCCTCTAATCATTTTTGCCATAACATACTTGACAGAGTTAAACTACTTCTTCATTGCAGCTACATATTTTAAACTGTATTGCATGTAACCCAGAAATTATTTTCCCATCTACGTGATAGCAAAAAAAAAATAGAATCCTCAAGTCCCTAACGGAAGAATGTAGGGATTTCAGCCTTACCTAGAAGCTACCTCAGTTCTGCTGTTTTCTGTGACAAGTATAGCTCATACATTGTGTCTACATATTGACTAGCCATTATAAAAGTGTTACCTATTTTTCAGAATTTCAGGTAGGAAACATTATCCATGAAAATTAAAATAAAATGTCCACAAAGGGATTAATCTTAAATTTGAACATGTCTATAATGTAACAGTTTCAAGAATAACTCTGGCCAAATATCAAAATGATTGTTTGACATAAATTTAATGAGAGTTAATAAGACAGGTTCTAAAATACAAATATGCAAGGGGTCCTTTCTCTTCTTTTGTCTTGTTTTCATACAGAAGGGCCAAGGAAGCCTCATATAGTATTTAGATTTCAGTGATCCCATTTAAATACTTAGCAAGAAGTTGAAAATAGGAATAACTGTAGATTATGCAAATGAAACATAGGCTCTCTTGTCTCTGTATCATTTTCACAAAGAGATGGAAAGGAATGGTGTAAGTCCAAAACTTGGGACCACATGACACACTCTACTGTCTTTTCTACAGCTCACAAACCAAACATAGTATTTACACACTTAGATATAAAGACAAAAAGGTTCCTTAAAGTACTACTTTAATAAGTTAAAAGTTCTTTGAAACCTCAGAAACAGTTTTTGGCTTTTCTTCACCACATTTAGTTGTAACCATACTTCGTATTAATACTGAAATTGAAAATATCCTCTTCATATACTAAATATATGTTATGGGTTTAGCCAGGTGTGCCTAAAATTAGGCTTTAAAGTTCAGATTTAGGCCTAGAATTGTCAGCTGACTTGAGCTGGGCTGGGCTAGCTAACAGCTGACTTCTTCTAGCCAATAATATCTTATTCCATACCATACTACATCATCTCAAAAGAAGTAAAATCCAGTGTGTGGGAGTGGCTTGGGCAGTTGCTTCACAGCTGTCATCTCAGCAAAACACACTGCTGTCCCAGGAGGGACAGGGAGGCCCAAGCCCACAGCACCAGCTCACCATCATGTTATCTTAGGGAAGTAAAATGTTTGTTCTTAGTTCTTCTCTTTGCTTAAGTCTGTCTTTGGGGAATTGACTTCTTTAGAATGATTTGTAGTTAAAATGGTAAAATTTGTGCTTACTGTGGAGTGGGAAATTATTTCTTGTTATATATAACTTGTGTAAGTGTGTGTTATATTGTAGTTTTCTTTTAATTTTCTCTTTTCTGTATAAATACATGTAGTTTCAGCATAGACTAGTTTGGAAATTTTTTTCCCCTCTCCCTCTTCTTCCCTTTTCACTCTGTCTTGCACAGTTGGTGTTTTGCCAGCTCAGCTCAAGACAATATATTACTTACTGGAAGTCCACGAGCACCGGGAAGTCCTGGCTCACCCTTTAGAAGACAAAAAATTAGTTTTTCAAGAGGCATTAGCATAAAGTTTTGTAAACAGCATACAGAAAAATGTTCTCACCTTCTGGGGGTTATCATTTAGTGGGCACAGTCTGCAAGTATTATTCACTTCAATAATGTTATGCTGATTTCAATAAGACTTGATAGAAAGGAAATACATTCTCAATATTAAAATGACACAGCCTCAGGGTTTTTCTTTCCCTCACCTCAAAAAAAAAAAAATCAAATATGCTGGTTACTCTGACTTCTGATGAATATTTCATTTGTTTAACTGCTGATGAAGTCAGGTTTCACTGTGTATTATAATGACATGATCACAATACAAGATAAAAAAAGCCTCACCACTACTGAAAATGCTCAGCCTTAATGTCACCAATGTAATATCACCATTCCTTACTGCTGGCTGGGGGAATGATGCTGCTTTGTACTGTGTGAAAGGGCCTGTACTCCACAGATGTTTTGACATTATAAGAAAGGCTGTAGCATCTTATTAGTTCCACAGAGACAGACAAAAACTCTTCTTTAAAAAAAAAAACATAATTTCATGCATAATTTTGTTCTTACCTTCTGTCCTTTCGGTCCTGGGGCTCCACGTGAGCCATCAGGTCCTGTGAATCCCTTTGAAAGTAGTGTATATAGTGTTAATGCAAAGGTTATGTGATTTTCTTAATTACAACAGAAAATATTCAAAAACACAGAACAATGAAGCTATTAAATGAAACAAGTAACTGCAGAAGACTTGCAGTTCAAATACCTACATGTGCAGACAGTACTTCCCAAGTTCAAAGTACAATATTCTGGTGACAAACATTAGTGCCTGCAATACGTGTCTTCAAAAATTACTCAGTTAAATCACAATTAAATTAAACACGTGATCTCACATGGTCTTATTTCCTCTCAATGGGAGACTGATGAATTTAGTTCCTGGCTCAGGTTAAAAAACAAGAACTGTCAGTGTTTTTTCCATTTCAAATAAACTGTTCATTGACAACACCACCAAAAAAAAAGGTCACCAAAGCTGTCAGGTCAGATTTAAAATTAGTCCTTGAACCACACATGTCTATCTGGATAAAATTAAAAAGCAACCATGGTATTATGATTATGAATTCATTTGGAGTTCTTTTGCTTCCAACTTTATAGCCAGCTTATAAGGCTTAGAAATTTCCAGATATCCATAAGAGCTTTTGTTTTACATTTGTCCAATAATTTTCTTTTTTTGGTACACTTCCACTTTTTTTGGTATACTTCCAGCAATTCCATGTTCACACAATTGTTTTGACAATTTACTTTTGAAAGCTTACATGCTCATTACAGGCAATTACTGTACA